>WBNH01004785.1:315641-377602 GCA_013401255.1 Urocolius indicus | reverse complement strand
CAGGGGCAGCGGGCGCGGGGCGGGGCAGCGGGCGCGGGGCCGGCAGCGGGCGCCTCGGCAGAGCCCAAGAGCGCCACGAGGGCGCGCTGCGGCACCGGCACCGGCCGCGGGGAGATGCCCCCGTCCCAACCTCGCTCGTCTTCGGCCGCGGGCACCGAAACCCAGGCCGGGGTTCGGCTGTGAGGGGCGGCGCGCGGGGAGGCCGCGCCACGGCCACACGGCGGGTGGCTTCGCGGTGCCCGGCGCGGGACGCCTCGGTGGCCGCCAGCCGAGCTCCCCGCGGCGCCGCGTCGGCCTCGTCCCGCTTGTCCTCAGGCACCGCCGGCTTGCGGGAGCGGGAGGAGCCACCGAGGCACGGCGACCGACGCCCGCCAGCCGCGGCCGCTGCGGCGGAGGCCGGGCCCGTTCACCGCCCGCCCCGCACGTTCCCGTGGAAACCGGACGACGCCGTCCCGCCACGCGCAACTGCCGCGACGGGCGCGTGACGCNCTCCCGCGGGCCGTGCCCTGCGCCCGCTGCGCCGGGAGGTGCCGGGCAGTGGCGGGACACCCTCGGAAGCCGAGAGGTCGGAGGCGTTTCCGCCGCTGGCTGGGGCGGACGGAAGGACGCTCTGTCGCGATGGAGGGCGGCTGATGAGAGAGAAAGCCGCGTTTCCACGGGGGGCTGCGCTTGGCGTTACCGGCACCGGCTTCGGGCGCAGAGCGCGGGACCCCGGGGAGGGGCGGCAGAGGCTTTTCCCTGGGGAGCAAAAACGAAGCTAGGAGCAGTCTTCAGGCGTATTCAGTGTCAGGGTTCGGATGGCAACTGCTTGACGTGGCGAAAGGAACCGTGCCCTGGCGCTGAGGTGCAGGCAGTTAAAACAACAGCGAAACCGCTACAGCCCTAACGGTAGTTTGGTTCGGGAAAGAGGTGTTGCGGTGCCCTGACCCGGATTATTCGTGGTGAAGGAGCTCAGGTCAAGGCTTTCAAGGTGTGCAAACTGGCCGCGTCGTGCTGACATTTGCCCTGGAGCGCTCCCCAGGCTTGGACGGAATCAAAAGCCCTCTGCACCCGAAAACTCTTTTCTGAGAGGACCAAGCGGTGCCATGAGAGACGTTGCTTACAGCTCCAGTAGGATCACAGTCAGAAAGCTGTGAAGGGACAGCACAGTGCAGGAGGAGAATGCGACAGGCTCTTAGAAAGCTGCCTTGGGCTAGTTAAATACAGAAATCGAAAACCCACTTGGCTAGAAATGAGAATAAATAAACAATGTCTGTCTGAAGCCTCGCGACAGGAAAAAAAAAGATTAAAACTGCTGATAACACGTGTTCATGAGTTGGTTCTGGTTTGTCTCTAGTGTTTGGGGCTCTAGATCCAGATTTTTTTTTTACCTAAAATGTATGTTTGTGTATTTTTTTGTCAAAATAACCCAAGAAACAAGTCTGTAAAAGATACCGTGACTTTTTCACAGGGGGGTGGGGGAGGAAGTAAAAATATATTTGTATAGTCGTGAATGTTAAGCAGCTCATCTGGGAAATAGGTTTCGTTACTGTTTTAGTGCA
Organism: Urocolius indicus; assembly: GCA_013401255.1. Classification (NCBI taxonomy): domain Eukaryota; kingdom Metazoa; phylum Chordata; class Aves; order Coliiformes; family Coliidae; genus Urocolius; species Urocolius indicus. The sequence continues at coordinate 376,061 of WBNH01004785.1, read as the reverse complement.
GAAAATAGACTTTCTGTTCTGAATTATTTCCGGTAAGCTTGAGAGATAAATAACATGCTAGATACGTGATTCTGTAATATATATTATTAAGGAATTTACTTAAATATTTGCCTAAATATTTATATATTGTATTCTTTTCAAATATATTTCTTTGTATCTAAATATTTTGCAGTTTAGGACAGACAGGAAATTCTTGTGTACCTCAGATAGGCTGCTTATCTTTCGGTTCAGATCAGACAGGTTCCTCCTTGCAGGAAGCTCTGTTGCCACGCTTTGGGGTTTGCATTTTCTTTTGTCAGAAATGTTACAAAATGTGGGTGAGACTTTCTGGTCCTGAAAAAGACCAGTGTTTTAGTGTATGGTGAAGGAAGGTTGTGGTTTGCTGCCTTAAGGTTTCTTAATATTATTCTGGCATGGGTTTCACTTTTCTTGTTTAAGGAGAGATTGGTTGGGGAATTTGCCGGAGTGTTTGTTTGTTTTCATATTTATGCTTTCAGTCTTGACAGTCTCTACACAGCATCCTGGTATTTTTTGATCATACAGTCTGTCTAGCTCCCAGATCTTTATATAGGATGTGCTTCAATTTGGTTTAATATCTGCGATACAGATGGTATTTACACGTGTTTCTCTGCGTCGGGAGATGAGTGTGCTACCTGGTGTCACTGGACTCAGACCAGTGCTATCGAGATCAGCTGGAACATTTTTGTAAATGTTTTACTAGCGTGTTTGACTTTTCAGCTTCTTTAAATTCATCCCATGTAATTATCTGGGCAGGTTTCCCTGCTTGTGTTGGGCAATGATAAACTCAAGTTTGAGTAAAGCAACTGGACTGATACTTTATGTGCACCCGTGACCTCAGGGTTTGCCAGCTGCGTAGTCCGCTCCTCCCAGCTGAAAGCAAAGGTGCACAAGGGCAGGCGCAGTGTCTGTTGTCACGGTGCTCCGCAGTGGTTCTCATTAGGAGTGGGAGAGCTGTTGCTTCCATCCTGCGGCAGGTGTGTGCCTATAACGTATCCACGGTTGATGTTGGTTGCTACTGCTCACTTCTGAAGTCAGTAACTGGAGCCTGCTGATGGTGATCTGCGTGCTTTACAGCTGAACTGTTTGCTTATATTAATGAACTTGTGCTCACATTGCTGTTACCCTGTTTTCACCTCTCTGCTGTTTGTGTTATCCATCTTGTTGTAGCCTGATAGCAGCTAGAATTTTAAGTTGTTGGAGAGGAACTCTTTTGGAAATATTTTTCTTTCTCACTAACTAATCTGTACCCTAGATCTACCCTAAATTTTTTCTTCCTTTCTTTCTTCTGACTCTCTCTTGCCAAATTCCTTTTCCATTGGCAGAGCATAACAGAAAGGGCAATTCCCCTGTCTTGTGTCTCCTCACCTATTTTATGCTCCTTGTGGCCACTGCCTAAATAGTGTGCTTGATTACATGGTCTTCAATGCTTATTGAAGAGGCTCAGTGCACTTTTTTCATTCTTAATGAGATTGGAGAAAAATCTTATCCCAGGGTGGTTGTTTGTTTTTTTTTTTGTTGTTGTTTTTTTTTTTTTTTTGTCTTTAGAAGTGGTAGAAGGGAAAAAGAGCAGTAGTAGAGAACGGAGAGTGTGAAGTGTTGGTGGATGTCTGAGAAGGGATAGAGAAGCTGAGCAAGGGAGTGTTTCATGGGAGGCTGAGGCTCATCCACTAGTAGATCTGGCAAGAAAAGCATGTGTTAATGGTGGCAGTTGCTCGTCTTTGGAGATGTTCAGGCTTGCTTAAGTGTCACATGTCCTGCTTGTAATAGGACCCTGGAGTTTGTTCTTAAGGCAGGTGCTTGGATTGTATTTGTGATGCTTCAGTAAGCAGAGTCCTCACATTGCATGAAAATAACCCCACCTCTTCTGTCGGGCTGGAAGGTAGTACTCACTCAGGCAGGTTATGTTCTGTTGAAACAGCCACAGCTTCTTGAATTTTCAGTGGATTTCCTTGCTGTGGTGAAGCAAATGGGTACTGGGTAATGCCAGCTGCATCTTAGCTGTGAAGCTGCTGAAGAGCTCAGTGCTTTTCGTGAACCCTCTTCAGGACAGGACTTTTAAGTTGTTACAAGTTAAAACTAGGTTTTTATTCATCTCAATGCAAAATATGAATGCTTTAGAAACTATTAAGAGTTGGAACTGATCTTTCACAGCGAGTGGGCAATCATCAACTCTGAGAAGAGTGTGCTTCTAAGGCAGAGTGTATCAAGAGCTTGTGCCGCTGTCCACAGCAGTCTGCGTCTTCTAGAAACAGGGGGATACAAATAAAGGTCACAGAAGACAGGCAAGGTCGGTCTGCAGTGGGCTGCGTGTTTTGTTTGCCCTAGACACAGCTGAACACTCAAGTGTGTTAGAGACACTTGAGGAATGACCTAGTGTGACATTATTTGCTGGGAATAGATAAAAATTAATCTCACTTTGTTCTAACTAGGAACAAAGGTGAAGGATGGATGTAATAAAAGTTATGCAAGGGCTAAATCTTGGATAAAAGTTACTGGAGGATGAGTTCTTTGGGTGTGTCAGAAAGGTGTGTGGAAACAAAGGCCATGTCAAGTTCAACTAGAAAGGGAAGGAGAGAGGATAGGGTTGGGAATGAATAAATACAGGATAGAGATAACAAAAATATCAAGAGAATGAACATCGTTGGACTGAGCAGATTGCTGAGAGAAATCAAATATAAGGGCTAGAAGTGGGTGAGGGGCAAAGCAGATGGAGAGGCATATGAAGTAGAATGTTCAGTGATGTGGGCAGAGGGAATGTGTTACCAAGTGCTGGAGAATGATAAGGAGCTGTTTGCACCTCCTGTGTGCTGAGTGCTCTGGGTGTATATCAGCACAGGCCGTACTGCCCATGGTGGGGCATCTGACCGCATGCTCTTTTCTGCTCTTAAAATGCAAATGACAATGATAGTTGTATATTCTCCTCCCTTTTGCCTTTGCATCAAATGAACCCTGTCCTTTCCGTGCTCCTGGTCTTTATTAGCTCTTCTTGGGGAAAAAATGCTAAGAGATAAGTGTTAACAGAGAGGAGGTGTAGCTGTATCATGATATCCAGTACTGTGTCACACAGCTGTGGGGCTTTGGCTTACTGAAGCTGTGTAAGCAACTGGAGTGTTCAGGGCAGCTGGTTGAGGTGTGAGAGCATGGTGGGCTTTTGCTGGGGTTTTCTGTAATTCTGCCGATGAAAACTGTGTCAGGAGAAAATGCTGAATAAACAAAATGAAGACAGAAAGGGAAAGCTTGAAGAACACTTGAGAGGCAGAGCCTGGGTGCACTTTACAGTTCAGTCCCTCTTGTGCAGCACAGGCTTTTCTTGGGGACAAGGTTGCTGCTGGAAGGAAAGTGCTGCCTTCATTCTCTCTTTGCAGTAATCTCACCCAGCAGCTGTTCTTAGCCTGAGATAAAATTCTCTTTGTTTGTGACTCTGAATAACGCTTGTGTTTTGCCACAGCATCTCAAGTGTGTAAATGTTGGTGGTACAATGGTTCTGCTCTGAGCTCCCCTTTCGTGATGCTCCTTTTCAGATCATATTTGGGCTTTGAGGAGGTTGTGGGGACTCTAATGTTGACCCAAAAAATGCAAAAAAAAAAAAGTCAAAACTACAAATACTGGGAAGCAAACTACTTTAACTCTTCTGCATTTGGAAACCTTTACTCTGAAAGAACAAATCACTTGGATGTAGTTGTAGCATAAAATGTGGTAAATCACTTCTTTTGGATAAGGTGTCTGAAAGCATCTAAAGGGCAGAATATATGTGTACAGACTGATTTTATTTTTATGACCAGCCTTTTAGAGAGAAGGCTTTTGGTAATTTCCATTCCTGCTTTTGTTTTTTTCTATAGAACCTACTTCAGCTCTGTGATTGATCCATGCTTGACTACCTCAAGGAGTCCTGGCAACATGGCATCTTCCAGACATCTCATCCTTCTAGCACTGGCATTTTCCTCTTTGTCCCTTGTTCTTCCCCATTCAAACAGGGAGATGTGGTTTCAGGATTTCATTCCACCTAACATGTGCCCTATAAATGCCAAAGCCAACACGTTTTATGGCATAATGTTTGACGCAGGAAGCACTGGGACAAGGATTCATATTTATACCTTTGTGCAGAAGAGCCCAGGTATGTCCCCAACAGTCTGTGCACTGGAGTATGTTGACTTGGGTTTCAGCTTCCCAAAAGAGGGGTTTTCCCAGCACAGCATTTGTAAACAAACTGAGTATTTCCACAATTAGTCCTTCAAATGGTCCTCTGGCAGGTGATTGTCCATTCATTGTGGTATTTTGCTGTGAAAAATATCAGCATTGGAGGTTTTTTCCCAGATCTTTTGAAACTCAGAGGTTTAATTCTGGAGGGTTCTGAATTTCCAAAAATTTTCAGCCATGCAGCTGTTTAGAGGAAAGTCTCATTGAGCTGGAAAGAGGTTTACACTTCTTTTGTCAAGTTGTGTCTTACCTCGAGGTCTATCAAGAAATACTTAAATTTTGTGTATCTCACGTTTTGTAGCACATTAAAATCAGTAAATTACAGAGTTAGAAGCACTGAAGGTCTGAGCCATTTCCAGGAGAACTCCTGTGCACAGATGCACCATGCTCCAGTATATCTGCTGCTGAGCTGGCTGCACACTCCCCAGGATTCAAGAGGGTTTATTAGCTTGGCTACAGTGAGTCAGCAGATTTGCAAAGGTTAAAGGCTCGTTGATGGGACTCAGCTAATTAAGCCCTCAGAGCCACTCATAGTTACCTACCTGGTTACCTACGTGATTTCAGCCTTAGTTTGGAAGGGCTGGTGGGTACAAGGTCCAGATCCAATGGACTCAGCTTGACTTGTAATGTGCAATACTCAGGTACAGCTTCTAGATCCAAGCTACTCTGGGAGCAATAGTCACGTTTGTTTGGCTTTGCTTGTTCCCAGTCAGCACTGTTCTGTGTTTGCGAGTTGGATGAATCACCTAAGGATAATCAGGAGTTGATTGTATGTGTCTTAATATGAATTAGTATTTCACAACTAACTCGGGGACAGAAAGGGAAAGAAATTTTAATAAGATTAGGCATCAGTCATACTGCAGTGCTATAACTCATTGTAAATTCACAGATGTGAAGTGGACTTACTTCTAATTATAACAACATGTTCTTAGTAAATTATTTGTAAACTGGAGTGGTTCAAGGGCAACACTCCATTAAACATGTTCCTGAAGTGAAGGAGCTTCTTGTATGAGGGGAATAGGTGTTACTTGCAAGGGGAGATTAAAGATGGGCACTTCCAAGGGTTAGAGACAACCTTTTTGAAGCTAAAGAAAATGATTCATGCTGTTGACTGTTTCATGTAATGTTTCCTTTGTGCAGAAAACCTTCCAGAGCTTGAAGGGGAAATCTTTGAGTCTGTGAAGCCAGGTCTTTCTGCATATGCTGATCAGCCTGAAAAGGTGAGACTCTCCTTCATTCTCTGTGAGTTAATTTTGCTTCTACTAAGTTCAGTTGGACTCAAATGAGCACTTCAGTATTACATTTATTCTCAGTTCTCTGCAGTTACAATTAGTAAATGATCTGGTGCTGTCTCTCTGAACCTGTTGCTCTACGTTTGTGACTAATTTCTACACAGTGAAATGAGAGCTGTTATTTCATCAATGGCTTGCTTAATTGCTGTATATAAGTGGGCTATATGCTTCTGAGAATTTCAAAGTCAAAGTGACTTTCAACTCTAGTAGCATCTATGTTCAATGTTCATTTCCCCTGTAGCCACCCTCAATGTAAGTTTGTACTCTTGTCTCGTTTTCTAAAAACTTCCTCACTTTTTCCTTTTGTTTGGAATTTTCAGTGCTGACCACAGTTCAAAGTGGGCGTATTTTGGTTAAGACCATGGGGATTTTGTTTTTCTAGTCATATTACACTGACAAAAGTTAGGTTTTGTTAATATGTTATGGAGAAAGCGAAGAATAAAGACGCATTTACCGGGTTAAGTCAGGCCAAAATATTTCCCTAAGTGTATTTCCAGCTTCTCTCATTGGACTTCCTATAATTTGTTATGATTCTTTGCTCTTATCTTTGGAACCATGGCTTGGAAGCCAGTGCTCAGGGTTATGTAGAACTAACTGCAGTCATGCTCAGTTCAAATATTTCATTACAGTTTTAGCTGAAGAATGATTTAGGTACAGGCAGTTAACTCTCCTGCTGCTCCAGGACTTTTGCTGGTTTGTTTGTACGCAGGTCTTTTCAAAACACAGTTGGACAGTTCTGTCTTCCACAGTCAGATGCATTAATCAACATCTGAATTTATCATTTTAATTGGAAGTTGTAGCTAGGTGACATCTGCTTTGTTTTCTAATGAGAGTGGTTGTGAATTCACTCCCAGTACAGTCGTTCCATGCTGCTCTGTTGGATTCAGAGTCAGAAATGAGCAACAGAGCAGAGAGTGCTAAAATAATCCAGTTGTGACAGACAGGGCCAGTCCTGCAGTAAGCTGCCATTTTCCAGATCCCTGGCACTTACAGTAAGCTCCTTCACAAGCTAAAGGAGGTGCCAGAGAAATGACAGATTAGATACTCTTACATTGTGTGCTTTAGCAGGCTTGCAGTCAGAGGCTAATGTAACGGGAGTTTCAGGTTTCTCAGTTTGCTCAGTAGAATTCTGTGCTCCAGTAGTGTGAGTGTGAACTTTAAGGAAGACTGAATGGTTTTGGGATCTTTTTTAAACTTTAAGTTCTCCCTTGATTTCACTAAATCGTTTGTTTGGTAAGAAAGGGGAATTCATCCCTAGAGAAACTTCTACAACCTTCACAGGAGAATGTTCATTGCCAATGCCAAATGGTAGTTGTTAGAGCAGTGTAAATAATTGAGAGCCCAGCAGTGATGCCTGTACCTCATGTGGTAACCATTCTGCAGCTGGCATTTTAATTACACTACTTGCCATGGACACACTTGGAATTCTTATATTGCATTTTAGTGAAATCTACAGACACTTTTCCTGGCTTGCAGCTTCAGTCAGTCATTGCATCATTTAGTTTCATTGTACTGCAAGATGTCTGGGTTTGTCAGATAATCACCTTCCTTTTCAAATAATTTCCACAAACTGACATTTCTGTCACCTAAGATACCTCTGTGAATACACTCATCCTTCCAATGCAGACATTTTCTTCAAGGTTCTTAGGAGATACCTAGCACAGATTTTTATCCTTAGCTTGGGTGTGGGTGAGGTATCTTCTGCTATTGGTTTCACTAGTGTTGAGGGGTAATGATGAAGCCTATTTTCTGATGACCTGTAGGAGGAAATCGTAAGAAAAACAAAATATTTTTCCTTTTAGGGTGCTGAATCTGTCAAAAGATTGTTGGATATGGCCATAGATGCTGTGCCACCTCATCTCTGGAAGAGGACTCCAGTAGTGTTAAAAGCCACAGCTGGACTGCGCTTGCTGTCAGAGGAGAAAGCTCGGGCTCTGCTTTTGGAGGTACTATTAAGATCTTTTGGTTGCACTAGTGTTGCTCTCTCTGTTTCATCTTTCATCAGTTCTCCGTTGTACTTTGCATAAGAGAATTTCATCTATGAAAAGTGATTGTAATTCATAAGAGCATGAAACTCTCAGGCTTTGTTGTATGGTCCTGAAATCCTCAGTCTTGATGTGGCTTTGTTTCTTTCTTTCCTGGCCCTTGAAAGAAGAAGAGTTTTATCTACTCCACACACTTGTCTTATTTTATACTGCTTTGGTAAAGAAAAGTTTCTTTGTTGCCATCAGAGCAGATCAAGACTCACAAGACCAAGGAATGTAATATTTCTTTCTTCAGGTGAAAGAAGTCTTTGAGGAATCACCTTTTCTTGTTCCAGAGGACAGTGTTAGCATCATGGATGGATCTCATGAAGGTGTGTTTTAGAAGGAAGAAAAAGTGAAAGCAAAGGAGAACTGAGGAAAGAGTGAGAGAGGTATTTTATGGACATGAGAGGGAAAGAGAAACAGTCACTAAACTAAGAAAAAGTAAAAGGTTTCTAGCTGTGTTTGATTGAAAAAAAAAATCCTGCTTTTCCTAGGAGGTGTTTGATTATTTAGTCATCTGTTAGGCTACAAATGCAAATGCGCAGAGATTTATGAGTTAGCTAGATGAATGTTCATCCAAAACCTTAGGTTCCAGAAGAGAACCTCATCTCAGAAGTAAGTGTGCAGGCTAGTGCAGGCTAAACAGCTTAAGCCTGCACATGGGAAATGGTGGGGGGAAAATGGTGTCCACCTTGGAACAGCTGCCCCGTTATACAGGAAGGGAGGAAGTTTATTGAAAGTGCCTATTCTGCAGTATTAGTATAAAAAATAATCTGTTCTGATTAGCTCATTGCTTTTCAAGTTAAGGTTGGAAGCATTGGGAATATCAGAGGAGAATGAAAGAGAATTGGAAATATTAAAAAAATAGCTAATGAAATACATAATAAAATAGAAATAAATTCCAGTGTAAAAATGCAGCTAGGAAAGTAGCAAAGGAAGGAAAGTGAAACACAAGAAAAAGTGAACTATGTTGTAGATCTGGAGTGAGTGATGATTTTGCAGTGCAGAAAAGACCACTGTAACATTTTTGGCTACACAGCCAGACATTATACGTTGGAGAAGAGGCAGGTAATAATCTTTCTGTATGGATGCCTGATGAGAGCCGTTTGTGACATGACATTCAGCTCTGAACACTTCATTGTGGCAGATATGTTGCCACTTTGGAAGGCGTTCAGGGACAGCAAAAAAATCATCACAGTGCTTAAACAACTAATAAATGAAGGAAGATTGGAGAGCAAAATCTGCCCATGTGGGCCAAGAGAAAAGGCAATGTAACATAAAGTCTGCAGGTATTCCACACAGTATGGTGCAGTGCATAGTATGTCACTGGGATTAATGGGCGTTGTGTAGCTGGGAGAAGCATTGTATTGACAGGGAGCAGGACCAGTGAGGCACAATAGAGCACAGTGCAGTCTGCCAAGGGTTATTGAAAAGTCTTACCTCTTCTGCTGTGACGTTTGCCTGTGCCAGGAGTCAGAGGAATTGTTTTTGTCTTACTAGTCACCACTATGTCTGTGATGTAACTACAGAAACCACAAGATTGAAACACACAGCAATGTGTATGCAGTTTTCAGATTAGGAACTGAAATGTTGGGGGTTGGGAGAAGTGCCCGAGGAAACGTGCATTGTGTCAGCTTGTTATTTCTTTGTATGTTGTTTGGGTAACAGACGTGGTTTGCGCATGCTGCAGTTGCATGGATATTACAAATGTTCTACCTATCCCAGCTTATGAGATCTTAATGATTCAATAATGCATCATATCACTTCAGAGATTAATTCAAATTTACAGGGTGATTATGTTAAGTTAGTAACGATTTCCAGGTAAATAAATAACATATTGAGGGCTGGTAAGGGTGGGCAGAAGGTTGTGGGCGTATTCAGTGGCAACTTTTTTTTCCTTTTTTCACTTTTTGCAGGAATTTTAGCCTGGATCACTGTGAACTTCCTGACAGGTAGTTAATTCTGTATAATCTCCCTCTAAATATGGACTTGAGTCTGTTCTGTGGAGATGATCACCCTAAATGTCTCTGCCTTGGTTGCCATGTCCTGCTTTTACTCTCCACTGTGGCACCAGTGCTAAAGCAGTGTTTTGTCTTGGGCAGGCTGTGTTTCAGAGGGTGAGCCACGCCTGTAGCAAAAACGAGGCATTTTAATCCAGTTGGTGCCAGGACTTACTCAGGACTGGGAGGCACTGGCAAGCTGGTTTCTCTAACGTACATAGGGGAGTGGTGCTGCTAATCTGTTAGAAGGTGGGAAACAAGGTTTTAGAAAGCTCTACCAGGAGATGCACTAGTGCTTTCATTCTGCTGGCTCTAAGGAAGACAAAGAAAATCAGTGCTCTAGTAGATAACATGAGCAAGCAAAAAAAAGCTGCTGTGGGCGAAGAGAAATGATAATAGCTGATTCTGCTTTACTGTCATTCCTCTCCTCCTGCTCTTGACCAGCTATATGATGGTTACAGATTTTGTGTACCCACCCTTACAAGTCCTGTCTTCTGCAGGAGATTATTTTGTCTCTTACTTTCAGCTTTTGCTGGATGCCTAGAGATTTATCTGCTTTTGCCTCTTTGGAGGGGAAATTGGAATAAAGGAGGTCCTGTATTTTTGTAATACCTTCCGTTTGCCTACCTTTTCTCTGTGATGCTTTTTGTCTTTGGAGGGCAGCTCGTCTCTCCTGTGTTGCTGTGGTCATGTCATAACTTGATGGCTGCCTGAACATGCATGCACAGTATCCTCTTCAGCATTTGTGTGCTTGAGGCTGTTCTGAGCATGATGTTGTTTGCAGGGCAGCTGTCTGGCCAGAACCAGCATACTGTTGGGACTCTGGACCTGGGAGGAGCCTCAACCCAAATTACGTTCCTGCCACGATTTGAGGTGAGGAGTTGGTTAAAATTGCCCAGGTTGGGACTGCAGGACCAGTGGAGAGTCCTCAGCACTGCTGCACTTGCTGATAGCACTTGGTCAGTGTGGGCACAAGCAGAACATCTGTGGTGTAGAGAACATCTGTATTTCTGTTCCTTTTGACATCAGCAGTTGTCTGATAGGCCCTTGCAAACAAAGGAGCCTGGATAAAAAGCAAGCAAGCAAATGAGTAAAACCAAAGAGAAACAGCTTTTGTTTTCTAGACCCGGGCTGGGAAAGCACCATTAATGCAGATATTATTTTGTATTCAATAAATGTCAAACATTGAAGGGAGTATTCTTGTATATTACAAGAAATGACAAGAAATGTAGGGTCTGCTCTGAGTTAGCTTTTTTTTTTTTATGCCATTCCAGTCTGATAACAGAGCCTTACTAAATTTTGAAGGGGGAAAATAGCAGGGTGGAGGGGAAGTGTCTCATGGGGCAAACATCTTTTATAATGCATAGTCAATCCTGTTCTCATTCTCATTTCTCTTGAGAATTCTGCTCTCTGCCCCTCAGTCCATCTCTGCTAGATTTGTTAGGAATTCTATAGCTCTTTAGCAACAATTTGAACTGAAACCCCAGTCAGTAATTTGCATGGGAAAATGACGTGGGTATTGGAAGAGCAGTGTGGCATTCTGGACATCAGTATTGTGAAGCTGGTTTTGTCCCCCTGTCTGAAAGAGTCTTTTATTTAATATTTTTTGTTTACAGAAATTGAGTTTCTCAAAGTCTGTTGGGCAACCACAAAACACATGGTTTGCATATCAGGATATTTTAGCTCTGCAATGGTGTCTCATGTTGAAACATCGTGTGCAACCTTATCCTGTTCTGCAGAGCCATAAGCACTTTGGGCTTGCCCTCTGCTTTGTGTTGATAACACCTGCTGAAGCAGGCACTGGACCAACAGGAAAGGGTGTTACATGTCAGGGTTTTGGAGACTAAATAGAGCTGTGAAGTAAGCTGAACTGCAGCTCAGGATTCAAATGTCTCCTTAGAGTCTTGCAGAAAAAGCCCTTGAGGTTTTGCTACTGTCCAGGACCAAAGGTGTGAATTTGTAGGGCAGTGTGGAAGTCAAGGTTCGTGTTGCCTGCCTGTACACTATATCTGCTTCTCATCTGTATTGTCAAGTTCATACAAAAAAAAGCACTATGTAGCTCATCGTGTTTCTGAGGAGTTTTTGCCCTCTGGTGGAATTAGCAGATATTTCCCCCTTTGATTTGCAGAGGAGCTTTTTTTCCCCTTCCTGCAACCTGAGGCAGTCTCGTGTTTGCTCTTGTGTTCATTTTGAACAAAATACTGTAATAGTAAGAGATTCATTAATGGAATACAGATTACAAGCAAATACGGGACATAGAAATGTGGCTGCGTGGAGCTGTTTTTAAGCTGGTGTTAAGCTTTTAATGGTATTGTTACCAAAATTATAAGCAACTGAAAACTAATCATAATCATTATGAAATTGTCTGTCTGGTGCAGTGCCTACCTCATTTGGGAGAGGTGTGAAGGTTTCTGGTCTGTGCAAGTAAGGCATGAAAAAAGCCAGTTATTTTCTCCAAGCAATGGGTTTTTTTTTCAGGATCTCTCGCTTTTTAAAGTTTTTGTGATGCAAGGTTTAGGGCAGAACTCAAAATATGGCAGGGTCTGGGTGTGCTGGGTCAAGGATTTGACTGCCATCCCAATGAAAATCTCCCTGACACCCAAGCCAAATTTCAGTTTGTCTTTGTTCAGGAGAATTTCAAGCTGAGCACTGCCAGACCTTTCAGCTTTTGCTTGGGCACTTGTCTAAGGCTCTTCAATTCTGGATCTGTTTGGTTTTTTTGCTGTATCTGGTTGATTGAAGGGTAACTGCAGGTACTCAGCAGCTTCAGTCCTCCCTCACATTTTGCAGCTCCGCTCAGAGTAATGGAGTGTCTCATGTGAATGCACAGGGCTAAGAGGGGATGGGAGAATGAGAAAAGATGGAAAGTGGCACTGAGGTCTTGGGGACTAGAAACAAAGGAACAGTAAATGAGCTCTAAACTGATTTGCAAGAACATGGGAGTTAAGTCTACCAAGAAGGTAGGAACTGAGTACTAGTGGGGCAAAGATGTCTTATGACCTCCAATTTTCTTCTATTCACAGTCTTCCCTCTGTGCACAAGAGGTTAATTTAAAGGAAAACACTTAAACCAGGAGGTAAAACAGCCCTAATTTGGGAGTTAGTAGTCACAATGTTTCCTGAGTATTAGCATGACATTTAACATTGTGAAAACATGGCTTGTACTTTGCTTTTTCCTTTCTTCTGAGTTCCTGAGCCGAGATGTCCAGTCTGACTTGCAAAAGTTTGTAGCATTTCTAGTGCAGCTGATTTTGATGAGGACAGTATATTGAAACTAGCATGGAAAATTCAGGTATCCTGAGTTATAACAGTGTTAATAGCTACAGATATAACAGCACTGGGCAGTAAACCCTATGATATTACGTCAAAGTTGTTTATTCTTTATTGCATCATAGAAACTAAAACATTTCTTCTTTTACTTAACTTTTAGGAAACTTTGAAAGAAACCCCTGGGGATTTTCTTACCTCATTTGAAATGTTTAACAACACCTACAAGCTCTATACCCACAGGTAAGGAACAAAAAGGCTGCTGTCTCTGCTGGGGAAATCAGTATTTCTCAGTCCCTGAGCTAGCCACAAATGGCCATGTCATCCCCTTACCAGCTGTTGGGACCATGACGTTTTTACTGTCTTTCTTATCTGCTTGAAACAAGTGGAACATGACATTAGCTGACTGACAATGTTCCAGGATCGTGGTGAATATCATTGCAAGGGAATATTAAACTGGCAGAATGACAGAATATATATATGACATTACATATACATCTATTAAAAAAAAGTAAGTAAATATATGCCAATATAAGTAAGTAAAAATATGCCAATATACATATGACAGTAAATATATTTACTGGCTGAATGGCAGAACCCAGAGGCTGGTAATCAGTGGCACAGAGCCCCTGCTTCTGTAGGGAGGTTGGACTAGACGATCTCTTAATGTCCCTTCCAACCCTACCATTCTGTGATTCTGTGATTAAACAGTCTGTCAAATGAAGAGAAAGCATTATCAGTCACTATATTTAAGGAGAAGAATTCTTATTACTGGATTCAAGCCAAATCTTCTGCACCAAGCAGAAAGCGGATTTTGTACCAGTTGTCAAAACTAAACCTGCCTGGAGATTTGGAAAGAGTACCATCCTGAGAATATTTCCTTCCTAACTCTTAGTTTGAAATAACACATCTCACAGCAACTGGACAAAAAGTAAAATCTAGACTGATGTAAGAGAGAAACAACCATACAGATAGCCTGGAGCACAATAGATTCAGGAACCAATTGGAGGAGATAATTGGCCTGGAATAATATAATTGTGCTTACCACATGAAGCTGACAAGTTTGTGTGACGTGTGCAGTGAAATCCAGAGAGTTTACCTACATGACTTACAGTCCCATGAGAACTCGACCATGTAAAATAGAGTTGCTGTCAGCACGTTATTAGTGGGGTGAAGCTTATCTTCTCGGTCAGTTACAGAATATGCTTACTTGACAGCAAAACTGGTTTAATGATCTTACTGTCCTACTGTTTAAATTTACTGATGTAACTGATTGCTGTATTCACCAATACAGTCTATTAGATCACGTCAACTAATTGGGATTGAAAAATCATCTCCTAAAAATGAGTGAGATGGAGGTTAGTTGAACTGATTATTATGTAAATGTTTGTATTGACATGACTAAAGGGCTAAGTAGCCAAACACAGATAGGGGAATTAAAGGCCAACAGGTTTTTAATCTGTCTTTGTTGCTGAAGCCAGCAAAATGTAATGGGATTCTCATAAGTGTTGTCCACATCCTAACTTGTAATGAGTGTAACAGTAATCTGTGGAGTCAAACAAAGGTGAGTTTCTCCTATTAGTTCTGCCCTAAGAGCAGACAGTCTGATATGTGTGAGATAAGAATGGCTATAGAATGGCCATCGTTTTCCCCATGCACTCCTCACATCTTTTCCCCCTGTTTTTAAGACTGTGCATTTTTCTTTTTGTGAATGTCTTATAGGACTGGCACATCAGCTCTAACCACTTTCTGTAGTTTTAGATTTACCCATTTTACAGCTCTTTGTAGTTCTTGAGTGTGTGGCACTCTTTTGGTACTTGGAATTGTTCTAGCAAAGATAACTCTGTTTTAGAGAGGGGAGACTTGTGGAAAGCAGAGGAAGGAAATTTGGTTTCAGTGTTCCAGGATTTAGTAGGAGGCTATGGGTGAAGCATACTAGCTGTGCAAGAATTAAAACTGTACCGTCTTGGTTATTTGCAGCTATTTGGGGTTGGGACTAAAAGCTGCCAGACTAGCAACACTTGGAGCTTTGAATATGGAAGGTACGTTCATATGATAAAACATAAAAGATTTTTGAAGAGATGGTTGGACTTAGTCTTGTGTCAACAGCCCACTTCCCATCTCTTCTGTGTCTCATGCTTTTCTCTGTTTTTGCTGACGTAGGTCTGCCTGGAAATAGGGTACTGCTAGTTTGGATGCTATCTTGGGAGATATGGGCTTTTCCCTTTTTCCAGGGAGACTGAATGCAAATTCCAGAAGTGCACACATGGGAACACCATATAGACATGGCCAGCCACAGGCTCACAGCTTTAAAAGCATCCATGGAAACACAAACAGCATGAACGGGTCCTTTTCCTAAGGCTTGCTCATTAGGCCAAACCCACTTGAGAGATGTCTTTAGTATCTGCCTGGCCTGCTGTATTCCCCCAGATCTCCTGTTGCATTCACTGACTAATAGCCTGAAGGCCAGGAGCACCTTGCACACTGACACTTACTAACCTGAATGCACACTCACACTGCTGAGTCTTTCCAGTTTGATACAGGCCATAAGCCTTTCCAGTCTTCACGCACAGACGTCAGGCCTTTTGTCCAGTCTCTGGCCAGGGCCTGAGGTCTTTTCACCGTCTGGATTCTCTCTTGCCAGCTAGATGGATTTTAAGAAGAAGATAGGACAGACTGCAGTGACTGGTCACAAGGCTCAGCCTGAAGAGCAGACTGACCAGCTGCCTTCTTACTTACGATTGCCTTCTTTTATCATTCCCTACATTTTCTTGCACTTGTCCTTCCCTAATCCCTCAATTCCCCCTTTCTCTGGCTTTGAGCTTTCCCCTTTATGTCCCAGTAAAATTTTGCAGTCCCACAGTCCCCCTCAGCCATTCTGAGTTTGCTTTTTTCCTGGGAGACCTGTGCTGGCCACAACAATTCTGTTTTCTTCTTATCAATTATAGTACTTCTGGTTGAACCCTTCAAAGGTACACTCATCTGATCCTGTAGTGGCCATTAATCAGTGTCTTAATTGTTGTTTTCTTTGCACAGTTGCTTTGTTTGTCTGGGTTATCTGCCCTTTGTTAAGGGTTGTAATAAACACACAGATAGATACACCTCTTGTTTTTTGTTTTCTGTGGTGAACAACCGTTATCCAGATATCTTTGAACCACTTACCTGTCATTAACAAATGACAAGCCCAGCTGCTCTGCAGCTTCAGAACAAACCAGAACTTTTCCAGACAAACTAGTCCTTAATGAATCGTCATTTTGTACAGATCCAATTTCCATACTTTGCTTAAAGACCTAATGAAGATCTTTCAGCCTTTTTTTTTTCTCTCGTTCTGCATATTGATTGGTGACTTCATTAAATGTTACATTCCATCCTTCCTGCCTCTCCTGTCTGGTTTCATTCCAGTTGTGGATGGACAGATGTTCCGCAGTTCTTGTCTGCCAAAGCAGCTGGAGGCAGAGTGGCACTTTGGGGGAGTGAAGTACCGGTATGGTGGCAACAAAGAAGGTGAGCTAAGGAAACTTGCTGCATCTGGGCACATAAGTCTGTCTCCCAAATCTGAGTGTTTCCTCAGCCAATGCTCCATCAGGTACCTTGGGTTATGAAGGATACCTCTCCAGTTAGACGTGGACTTATGACAGAGCCAAAGAAAAACATGAAGCTATAAGAATAGCTGGCCTGTACTCTCTGCACTCTGGCTGTGACCTCTTATTACAAATGCTACCTTACAGGAAATGTTAAGAGTTTCTTGTGCGAATAAGAGAGCTTTTTATAAGACTTTGAGCTAAGTGCAAAAACTGTGGCTAAGTTAGGTTACAATAACTGGTCAGTCGAAGTGTATCTCATTTGTGGAACTGTTTCTTAAGATACTATCCCTAATGCTGCCTGCAGGGGGTGGACTCACTACCCTCCCTGAGTGGAACAGAGCCCTCTGGTGACTCATGTTCCTTTGCTGTGTTAACAGGGAGGAACGCGAGAGCAGAGAGCAGAGTTGTAGAGTTGGTGTGTGGATGTGGAGTAAAATAATAAACTTAGTGTGCTGGGGAAGGAAAGTAAGGTTTTATCTAGCTGATAGTAGCAAATGTGAGATTCTGCTGACCACGGGACATAACAAGGGGAAGTTTTCCTGAGATGGAGAAAGTTCTTCATGCACTTACGGGACTCTGCATGGCACACCTTTCAGATGTTGCTATGATCCCTTCCTAACCTTTTTCACTTGATAATGATTTGGAGTCCTTGACTGCACGCAGGTGCCCTGCTGGACTGCAGATGGTGTATCTAAGACCATAGTTCTTATCGCCTGATACTCCTTCTCTTTTTCATTCTGTTGCTACTGATTCTTCCATCTTGTGGATATGCCTCCTTGGCTCACCTCACCTGTGTTGTTCCTGACAGGAGAAACAGGATTCAAGCCTTGCTACTTGGAAGTACTCAAGGTTGTCAAAGGAAAACTGCACCAACCAGATGAGATTCGTGGAAGTTCTTTCTATGCTTTCTCCTATTACTATGACCGAGCAGCTGACACCAACCTAATTGGTAAATTGGTTGGGGGCAATCTACTATGTGTGAACATATCAAGCAGAAGGTAGACAGAGGAACCCTGGGGCTAGAGCTGTGAGGAGCAGGGAGAGTGATGTTGAGTAAGGGGAAATACACAAAATGCCTTCAGGGAATGATTGTGTATCTGTTAGTGCAGTTGGTTCAGAGTTCAGCAGATGAGACTTGTGCTCCGAGCTCCATTTATGCTTGCAGCTTTACCTCTGTTACCAGCAGATCTCAGTCCTAGCCCAGTATCACTGAGTTGCACTCACTCTAAAGTCACTGTAGATACAGAACTCCAATGCTTTCAGGACTATGATGATGTTTTCTCACCTCTTCTTTTTCAGATTATGAACGGGGAGGCATTTTGGAAGTGAGAGATTTTGAAAGAAAAGCCAAAGAAGGTAATTGTCTTGAGACTTGGGAGACTGGTGTGGATGAGCAGTAGCAAAAACATGAGTGTGTAGGCAGTACATAATGTAAGTTCAATGTAAAAAAAAAATTACTTAACCCTTATTCCACTTCTGTGTCATGTTACCTTTTATTAGCCAACACCTGTAACTGCTGCAGAACAGAGTATAGATAGAGCAGTGAGGGGAAGCAAAGTGCCAATGGCTGCGCAGTTGTGCTCAGGAGTGAGCCAATTCATAAATGTCAAAACGAAAGAAAGTGAATTTGCTGTATGGTCTTTCTGTCAACCTGAAATTCTCTAAGTTTAGGAGAGCACTGACTTCTCTGTCACCTTAAATCCTTTTTAATCTCTAATGAAATGAAGGGAGAGAATAGAGATTGTTTCAGTCTGACAGCCTCTGCTGCTTTCCTTTCCCTCCCCTTTTTTCCTGAATGCTGCTTCTAGTTTTGTACCTCCTGTGCAACAAGAGCTCTCACCTTGCCGTGCTACTGGTGGCTAAGAGCAAGACAAAACCTCTGAACTGTGATCATCCTAAGGATGATAAGTAAACTGTATTTTTCACCAGAAGATGCTGAATTATGTAGTTCAGACCTAAATTCTAATGGTCTTTCCTTTAAACAATCTCCTTAGAATCTTAGATGGTTCTGAATAGGACGATTAGACTCTAAAGTCTGAGTGAGGGTTAGTGGTTGTTTGGGCTCCTTTCCCTTTGATATGGAGAGAGCTTATTTCCAAAGATGCAGCTAGGATGTTATCTGACACCATCAAACCATTTATTTAGCTTTAGAGCATCAGGAGATCAATTCTGTGATCCTAAATGAATGCTTCTCTCTTTAATTTCAGTAGCAAGAAGCTGCAGCTTACCAGTTTCTAAAAATAAGTGAACTCTGCTCTTGATGCTTGTAGAACAGGGCAGTAACAGTAGGTCTAGAAGACAAGACTTAGCGTAAATCCATTTTCCAGTCAGAATCACAGAATCTTAAAGGTTGGAAGTGACCTTGAAAGATCATCTACCACCCCCCCCCCCCATCCACTGTCACCCTTGCTTTGGAATCTGGACTTAGCTGCAGCAAGGGAGTAAGTGGTTAGGTTCTGTGTCCTTGGACATGTCTGGATGGAAAAAAATGAAAGAAGACACCATCCTAGAAGGTGTCATCCTTGGAGACAAGGAAAACAAATGATGGTATGTTCTTGACAGACTGAGCAATGTATGACCTCCCTGCCAGTTATCAGTCGAGCAGACATTCATATTTTAAAAGAGCTGTGTGGGTTATGTTGTGGTAATAAATGATGTACTTTCGAAACTGGAAGCACTGTCCAGTGTTACAGAGCAGCTACGTGGCATGTACTGTGTGTCATCTGTACCTGTTAGGAGAAGTGGGGGGCTTGTTTTAGTAAGCTTTGGCTTGAGGTCAGTTCAAGTGTACAATGTGGGCAAAGCTCTGATTTTGCTGAGATCCCTTTTTTTGTTTTTGTTTTTGTCTTCCTTCTCTAGTCTGTGATAACATGGAGAGGTACAACTCAGCCAGTCCTTTCCTCTGCATGGATCTTGCTTACATCACTGCTTTACTAAAGGAAGGGTTTGGATTTAGGGACAACACACTCTTACAGGTGAGAAAAAGTTAAATCCCAACGCTAGCTTCCCAGTTTCTGTATCCATCAATGTGCATTAGTTAATTTTTGTGGCTAATTACCTACTCAGACTTCCCGGGGTTGTTACATGTTGTTGCTGTCATCTGTGCCACACACGACTCTGGCAAACTGTTGGGAGCAACTTCTTTTTCTTCTTTCATAGTTAACGAAGAAAGTGAACAACATAGAGACAAGCTGGACTTTGGGTGCCACCTTTCACCTCCTGCAGTCTTTGGGGTTAACCTATTGAACTGTGATGTTCCTCTGGACTTCAGCATCTCTAAAAGGCTGAGAAAGCAAATTGAAATCTCCAGGTACATGGAGACTCATCTGGAGTTGGTCACAAAGCAGAGCATTGACCAAAGCTATAGAACAGACCTTCACCCAGCGTTGGCATCGTGCATAATGAGAGTTGCTGCAGATGATTTATAATTGCGATTGCCATGAATGATCCAGAAGCTGCCTTCAGAAAGTCCAAAGGCCTGAACTCCAGCAGAGTAGCTGCGCAGGGCCCAAAGCCAGCTTTCACCAGCACGTTTGTGTGGCATCCCATTGCTAGAAGCACTGAGTTCCTGGCGTGTGGTGGCAGACAACAGACATGTGACTTCCTCCCCCCCTTTTTATTTTAAACCTACATAACTGAAGTTTGCTTGTGAGATGTTAAATACAGAAATTACAGATGGCATCAGCAGTCATTCAGAGAAAAGTGAGCAACTTTGGATGCTGCCAGGGTTCCAAGTACCCAGCTCTTAGCTTATGCATTGCACAAAGATGCCAGTCTTTTTGAGAAGCGGCTGCTAGAAGCACACTTTGGCATGGTTTTGGGAAAGGTTTTAGCTAAAACACAGGTTGTAACTTAGCAAGCTTTTCTTTAGACAGCAGTTGTTTCCTAAGCAGAATGTGTGCTTGGCTGTGTTCCTTTTTGGTGCCCTTTATGAGCCTGTGCAGCTATACTGTACATAGGGCAGCCAGACCTGACAACCTGACTCCTTTAGCTTGTGCTCATAACACAGTTATACTGCAAAACTAGGCAGCAGTGCCAGCTATTTAAACTACACTGCCAAAAGAAATGCCTGACACATCCCACCCACGAGGACATGAAGGGTGCAGTCAGCTGAAATGGCTGATCTGATAGCTCATTCTGACTGCCCAGAGCCACTCCTGCTCCTCTGCTCTCAGCAAGGCCCTCCCACAGCTGCCTTTCCTCTGCTGCTGTGTTCCTCAGGTTCTTTCGTGAAGCAATTCACGACACCAAACCTGAGTTAAATCAGCTCACCAATTGTCAAATCTAGTGCTAGCACGAGGGAAATAAGCACTGCTGGGCCAGTGAGCTGTCAGAACACCACAGCCCATTTTGTCAGAGTGAGCTCTAAGGTGTGGTTTCCCATCTGAAAGTTTGGTCTCATCTCTTCCTGAGCTCTCAGTGGGAAGCTCCTCCAAATGCAGAGCTGTGGTGAAAGAAGTTGGTCTTTCAGTTGTTTTATAGACAAAAATAGGGAGAGAGTGGAATTAGTATCAGAAACAAGAGGAGAACAAGAGCAGAAGTAGCTTTGCTTTCTTATCCCTTGTCCATTTTAAGTTGTTTTAAACTTATTTTCTCTTCAATATACTTGAGCTGGACCCACAAAATGGTGTGGGCAGCTCTGCATTGCTCTGGAAGGATTTTTTTATATATACAGCAAGGCTTTAGGAACACTGCAGCCAATGAAGAGGTTGCAGCTGTTCAGGAAGTCCAAGACTTCTGTCAGGACAGTATGAAGCTATGTGAGTAACAATTTAAAGTGGATCTTGCCATCTCTGTCACACACAACAGAAGCAATGAAAGATCAATCTTTTAAATGAAGTGTCTTGTCAGATAAGCTAAAAAGCTGGGCTGTGGGATCCTGGTTTTCTGCTTATTTGATTCTAGGGAATATCAATATTGCTTGAATACTTTAAGGCTCCAAGTGCAGACCTTGCATTGTCCTAAGTAGAAACAGTGATAGAGACTACTTTTTCCACCCCATGAAATAGCTGGTAGATAGCTCATCAGAAATTAATATCTTCTCACCATGGAATGTGTAAGATAAAGGTGAATTTACCCCAGTCATAAGAAGAGAGAATTATTACTGGTGTGATGAAGAGAAGCCTTTCTCCACTGACCTCTTGTGATGAACACTGCCCTATCAGGCAGTTGCAGTCAATGATGTGTTGTGACACACCTTTCTCACTTCCATAAACCCGAAGGCTGCTGTCATGCTGCCTTCTCTGCAAACTGGACTTGAAAACAATTGGCAGTTCCCAGCAAGCAGACAAAGTAGCCCATTCATGCCCTCACTAACCTTGTCAAGCAGGCTGGAGGCTTAGAAATTTGCCTCACTGTGAAGATCAGTTCATTTCCTCGGTTGCAGTGTAAGTTGGGCTGTGGGTGCTGAAGCTACATATCTCAGCTCATACCTCATGTTTTACAGCGCCAGGATGCGGGGTGTGCTTTGGATTGAACAAGCGTAGTCACTACCAAGAGTTCAGGTGTTGGGAAGGGAGCTTACCTGTACTTGCCCCACCACTGACATCTTGCTGTAAATTCAGGCTGTTGCTTTGACATATGAAGTGCTCATCCTACCTGTAACATCTCCTGACTAGTCTGGTTTGAGATCGTGTTGGGAAGTTCCTCAGTGTGGCACCAAACTTCTGTACAGTACTCAGGAGAAGCTTCTGTTTCACCGTGAAGAAAGTGGTTGTGGCCTCTTCTCAACCAAAAAGAAGTGGTTCTTCTTATTCCCCTCCTCATGTTTGGCAAAGCTCAGTATATGGTGTGGTCTGCACAGCAAGGTGACTGCAAACACACACATTTTGTCTTCAGTGAGCAATTGTCCTCACCTTGGTATTGTCAGAGCAGGCGAGGCAGGATGCAGTGATTACTGGCCAGGCTGCATTGCTCCTGACAAATAGCTAATGTAATAATCCAAAGCTCTTATTTCAATCTGAGCCTCTGCTATGACAAACCCTTAGTAGGTCTTGGGGCTCAGAGCCACGAGCAGGGAGGCTGTATTTGATAAGGAAGGGAAGGTGGGACTTTCCCTTTAAGAAACTCTGCCAACTGAATCAGTGTGAGCCCTGAGGACTACTGAAAGGTTTGAGTTTTGTTCGAAGGGAGAACGGTCCAGCACAAGACAGTTACCACGCAGAGAAGGTTTCTTTTCTGTGTTCTTTGCCTTAGGCTCTGGTACCACAAGCACTGGTGGGAGCAGCTGTTTTTTAGTACCAAAGTTGCATTAAATCTGAATGCTCAGGGCCTTCCTTTGTCAGTGACACAATTCATTGACTGAAGCAAAACTGCTGCTCTCTATATGGGGCCTGATCCTGCAGTCATAAAAGAACTGACAACTCTCCTCAAAGGTTTCTTTTGCAAGCAATTGCAGAATTGAGCCCCTCTGCTGTTTACATCTGAACTACTCAAGATGGGTGGGGGATCTAGAGAAGCCACTCAAGTCTTCACCCTTACTCTAGTGCAATGAGATTATTTATTAACTAAAGACTAAGCAGCTTTTAAAGAGAAGAGTTCTAGTTGCAGCCTTGATCTTTATCTCATCCTTTGTAATGTCTTTTAGCCTGTCACTAAAAGGAAATGCCTAATATGAGTGACTGAAGAAGCACAAGCAATGCCTTCCAGTTCAAAACTTATGTTTCATTTTTTCTGATGTTAATTCCTGATTCTGGTGAACCCTGTATGCAAATCCTGCCCTGGCCAGTGCTCACTTAATGATGCAGGTGTCTAAAGCAAGAGGCTGGTGTTTGGAACCTAAGACAGAATATCTTGAAAGTCTATTTTAGTAATTAAAGCTTTTTTTAACAGTATGCAAGAAGTTGTGGTGCAGTTTTCTTTCCTAGATGTTACTGCTGTCTTGTGTCTCTTTTTCATGGAGCACTTAAGCCAAGCCAGTTCCACAGGAAACACCATTATTAAAGAAAGCACCAAGAGAAGGGCAGGGAAAAGGCTGAAAAAGAGCAATTAGAGCTTTAAAACCTATCTTCCACCAGGAATTGTCTCCCTCTGCTGAAGGACACTACTCCTCCACTCTGAGTCCAGGAAGTGCTAAGAACCCAGGAGTTACAGTACAGCTCTAGAAATCCCATCAGAGAAAACCAAAAGTAATGAAGCAGCAGAAGCTGGAGCACTGTGTTTGCCAAAAGACGGATAAGCTGTTTCCACCTCAGTTCCCAATTCAAAAGGCTCGCATTAAAAGTACTTTCTACGGATAGTTCTGTGGCTGAAGACATCGTGGTAACTCAAATCCTCTTGAAGAGAGCAGATGAGAGAGAACTTTTGCATAAACCAGGGGCTGATGTAATACACAGCTCCATCCCTCAGTTTTATTGTTAAATTAAAATGACACAATTCAAAGAAACAAGTCAGTCACAGTCCTTGTAAGAGCAACACTTTCACAGGGAAGCTGCTGTTCCAAACCAACAACAGATCACTTGCTGGCAAAAGCCATGATTTGCTCCTAGAAGAGAAGAAAAAGGGAATTTGTAAACTGGTAGCAGGCATATAGTCTAGAAAATGGCTCCAGTCTCCTTCCCTTTCATATGTTTGGACAATAGTTCTTTGTCAGCCTCTCTCACCAAGTGCAGAGCACCTATCCCTGTGTGTCATACATTTAAGGAAGTTGCAGCACTCCTTTCCTTCCTTCCCAAGCAGCACAAACCAGAGGAATTACCAGTAGGTTCTGTGCTCAGCAATGAGATCTCTACCTGGTTTTCTCTCAACAGGAAAAAAAAAATTGAGCACTGCAGCAGCAGCAGCAGCAGCAGCAGCAGCAGCAGCATAGTTCTCTTTGTGTTGCAGCCCAGACAGACACTTTGTCTGCCTTAGGAGTTTGCTGCTCTTCAGCTCAGGGAGAGTCTGAACTGTGACCCTACCACAAAGGCAACAGGCCACGTGTTTAATGGGAAGAAGGAGACCTGACTTGTGGTATAACAAACATTCTAACCCAGGAATGAGGGTGCTTGGGAGCTTTGAGAGCAGGTGAAGATGGGTCTTCTTAGGGCTGTTTTTTCAGGGCACATTTCTGGAATGTAGTTGAAGGTTCCACATTTCCATTCCATGGAGAAATAAAGCCAAAGACTGATAATGACTTCTAACCTTTAACGAGTGGTACTGAGTATAGACAGGCACATTCCTTATCTTCCCTTGTGCTGCAGGAGAAACCAGTAACTACTGAGCTGTTGGTTATTTAGGAACTCGTTCAGGACACAAAACCTCAGTTTGAACAAGCAGCATTTTCCAAACAAAAATGTTCCATTTAAAAGAAAAACAAGTCCTTACAGCTTGTTATGTTTATGTTCTGGACTCTTCCTACAGCCCTCACTGAAGTGAGGAGGTTCTTACTTTGAGAGGAGGCAGAGCATTTGTTGCTTGCAATCCCCAAGTCCTCAGCAACACCAAGGGCGTCAGCTTCGTGGAGTAAAGCCTCTTTAGAAAATCAATAGCAGCCATCAAGGAGACATTGTGCCTCTGACGTTCTGTCTCAAACTTTAAGAGATGTTTTAAGGAGCCTAGAAGAGAGAATTGAATGCTCCTGTTAAAATATATAATAGTCCTGCATCTTTATAGCAGTTTCCACTGATGACTGAAACCACGGAAAGAGAACAGAGAAAGAGTCCGTCTCCATAAAGGCCTCTTTCCATCTCCTAGTGGTCGTCACCACCACCTCTTCAACTACATCCTGCACAAATTTGTTTTTAAAGCAGCTTTGAGATTTGTGAGATGGAAACTGCATCCAAAGATCTTTGACTGCTCCACAGCCAATGGATATCAGATCAGTTTTGCTTCAAAGATGGTTGTGCCTTTCAAGCACCAGCAGGCCTGACCTGCAGGAGGGGTACTGCTTGTCCTGATGGCCTGTGAGACTGTTGATCTTACTGCCACTCCACAGCCTCAGATCCTTACCCAGATCGCTCCCGTTGAAGGCTGCTGCACTGAGGTGATGAGCTAAACATGCAATGTCACCAAAGCCCAGGTTTACACCTTGTCCTGCGAGTGGGTGGACTCTGTGTGCTGCATCCCTGGAGAAGACAGAAATTAATATCCTTTCTTGAAGAAAGCCAAAAAGGCTGACAAATCCCAGAAGGGATCGGTACAGCACTCCTCACCTCTTTGCAATGAACGCCACCTTACAGCAGCACAGGGGCTTTACCAGCACCTCCTTGAACACTGTGCTGAACTACCTGACTGTCTCTCCAGTTGTAAGCAGCAAGGCAAAGGGGAGATAACAAAGAGCATTTCAAAAGGAAAAATTACAGAGGTGACTAGCCAAAATTCTCTCTCAGATTGAGTGTGGAGCATCTGTGTTCAAGAAAGGTGAGTTTAAAACTCCAACTGGCACACAGAATGGCTGCTCCCATGCTTGGGGAAGCACAGGCCCAGCACGAGACACTGGATCCCGCAAACCAGAAAAGGGAAATAATTACCTTGCAGTTTCCATAGAAGCACACGCAATGTGAGAGAGCCACCCACACAGAACAGGAGCGCGTTGGCACCAAAGCACACGGCACTAACTGGGCCCGCGGAAAGTCCCACTGCAACCCTCATTTCTTTCTAAGCCTCTGCTGGGCTGCTGCCGGCCGCGTCCCCTCCAGCGCCACGTACCCGATGAGGGCCAGGCGGGGCCGGACGTAGTGTGTGGCGTGGCCCAGCCCCAGCGGGAAGGCGGCGCGGCTGCCGGGGGCCACCTGCGCCACGCTGGGCGGCAGCTGCCGGGCCCCGCTCCCCGCCGGCCGCAGCAGCGCCAGGGCCGAGCGGAACGTGGCCCCCGCCGCGTCGATGAAGTCGGAGTGGTTCACGTTGCTCCACTGAAACAAACAAACGCAGCTTCAGATGTTCACCCAGAGCACATGTAAAATAGAAACCAGTTAAAAACACCAAACCTGAACGAGCTCCAAATACCGAGTTTTAACCGCCTGGAAAAAACTGTACAGTACAAGAAAATACATTCATGGCTTTAGGACATCCAAGTTTCCAGCTGGGACCAGCCTACCCCTCCCAGCTTTTGGAAATTCAGTTCAGCAACTTCTGTGACTTTCAGAACTAAGCTCATTCAGTCCCAAGGGCTCATCCTTTCTTTGCTAAGTAAGTGCCTTTTTAATACCATCCTCACCAGAGGAAGGAATTTGAGAATCTATCTCTCCCATTACTATCCCTTAAGCTGCTGGGCTCTGTTGTATTTCTCCTGACTACAGCGAAGCCGGCCTCACACCCGCCACGAGGCTGCTACTCACAAAGGCAGAGTTGATGCTGTCCACAAAGCTTTCCTCATCCATCGCCACAAGTTCTGATGCATGTCCATGAGATGTAGACCACACCAGAGAGCTGGCAGTGTCAGACAGCTGGTTTAAGAGAATGTCAAAGGTAAGTATGAAGACAAAAAGAAGCAAAAAGAAGCAATCAATGCAAGGGCTTCCTCACTGCACTGCTCCACACCAGTCCCTCTGCACATTCTTCTCCTGGCCCAACTTGCTACAAGTGGGAAATAGGGAAGATGAAGTGAGAGGGCAAGAGGGAAAAACAAATGTGATAACTGAAAAGCAAAGGGCAGATGGACAAATTCTTGAGAGACAGAACCAACATGGAAAGGCAGAGGCAGAAATAAAGTTACTAGAAAAGAGCAGACTTAAGAAAAAAACCCTAAAAAATACAGAGCTCAGAAGGCATCTCACCGGCAGAAGGGCAATTGGCCCCGTGGGAAGGAACCTCTGCCACGCTACGTTATTGTCTGTGGCCTGCAGCAGAAAGAAGCAAGGGGACAGTTACAAACAAGTAACCTGGATCACCTGCTTAAGCTGCTCTGCTGCTTATAGACAAGTCAATTAGCAAAGTTTCACCTCAGACAAATGAAGAGTTGCCACCACAGCTGACTGGTCATACCGATGCTCAATGCTCTGAATTTCAGCTTCCTTCCGCACCACGGAGTTATGACCATCTGCACCAATCTGCAAAACAAAGAGACACAAAGCAACCTCTTCATTAGCTCCTGAAAAAAAAAACGCCAGCATTCCAGTCTACAAACCTCAGCCTGCAGGTAGACATTTGTTGTTTATTCAGGAAAAAAAAGATTTCCAAAAGATTTTCCAAAAGCCAGAAGAGGTGTGAGCCCTTCCGCTCCTGTCCCATGAAAGCACAGGCAGCTTGCCTGAGGTGCAGAACAGGCCATGCACCGTGTGCCGTGGCATCTCAGACAGAGTCAGTCACTCCCCTTGCTCATGGATATGGAATCAGACCCACATCCAGTGGAAAGAGATGAGAGATCAACAGAAATAACAAGTTGAGTTACCAGCAGTTTGGTCTGTAGCCTGCGTCCATCAGCTAACTCAACTTGGACCCAAGGGCTTGTGTCACAGCTGTGAGAGGGAAGGGGCCAGGTATACCCCACTGCTCTGCTCTTGTAGAAAACCTCCACCCGGTCTGATGGGAACACAAAACACCACGGGCACAGCATGAATCAGACACGACAAAAGGAAACATCACTAGAGCAGCAAAGGCCACCCAAGTCTCAATGGCACCCTGAGAGCTGATCCTACAATTCTCAAGGCACCCTGAAAGAACAGATCTGGCCAACCCTTTGCCACTGCGAGGCCTGCTCCAAACAAAAAGCCACAGGTCTTCATATTAAGTCTGTTTCTGGAGAGACTATGTTCTGGAGAACTACATATGCCACTGTTTCCTTGCTGTGTAGCCTTCAGAAGACAGATTTCTCCCTCCCCTCCCAATCCAAGAAGCTGCCTGTATCTCAAGAGTTGCCCATTAGATTCTCTTCTGCCCTCTCATAACTTAACACACACAACAGAAGACAAATAACAGAAAGCTCTCTACAGGGAATAAAATATTAAAGAAGTTATCTACTACCTGCTACTGCATCTAACTGTTTTGTGAGAGCAGACATAATGACATCATTCTCCACTATGTAACCCATGTCATCTAAGTCATCTTTCTCAAAAACGATCATGGCTTCTGAGCAGGCATCCCACACCTACAAAGAAAAAATACATCACGTGAAGCTACACGGCAAAGAAATGCTGCTCCTTTCAGGGACTATGAACAGATCCATCTCAACAGGGAAAGGACGTGGCAATCTAGAAACACAGAGCTACAGGAAACATCCTGGATTACCACCCATTTCCAGCAACTGAAGCACACTGCATAATTCTTTTCACACAATGATCTAGCTTCACCTTAAAAACTAACTGCAAAGAAAGGTTTTTATCCCTACTTTCCTGTTACGTAATTAACACATACATCTGCCCCACCACTGTGTTGTGGTTTAACCCCAGCTGGCAGCTGAGCCCCACACAGCTCACTCCCCTGCAGAGGGATGGAGAAGACAAGCAGAAAGGTAAAAGTGTGAAAACTCACACGCTGAGATAAGGTCATTTTTATAGGTAAAGCAAAATCTATGTGTGCAAGCAAAGTAAACCAAAGGAATCCATTCCCTATTTGCCATGGGCAGGCAGGTGTTCAGCCACCTCCAGGAAAGCCAAGCTCCATCACACCTAATGGTTACTTGGGAAGACAAATACTTTAACTCTGAACTCCCTCCCTTCCTCCTCCTTCCCCCAGCTTTGATTGCTGAACAGGACTCGGATGGTGTGGGATATCCCTCTGGTCAGTTGGGCTCAGCTGTCCCAGCCGTGTCCCCTCCCAGCTCCTTGTGCCCGCCTTGTGCTGGCAGGGCAAGGTGAGAAGCAGAAAAAGCCTTAGTGCTGTGTAAGCACTGCTCAGCAATAGCTAGTACATTCCTGTGTGATCAACAGTTTTCATCACAAATCCACAACATAGCACTTCATGAGCTACTATGAAGAAAATTAACTCTATCCCAGCCAAAAACCAATACACACCTTTACCTTTATTCCTCTCTTCCCTGACGAGTACCCATGCCTCAATAGCTACAGCTTCCATTAGGAATCAGTCTTGCATCCCATAACATCAAAACTCTGAGGACAGGTATTTCTGAGCAGACTGCTACCCCCAAAAAATTAACAGGAATCATCACAAGTATGACCTGCCCTTTGCCAAAGACAAAAACCTTTGGATCATTAATGCCAGTACTTCTAATAATTGGTGGTGGATGGGCACATTGTACATTTGCAGCCCTAAGGAAGGCACCTGCATCCGCCGGAAGGGTTTGAGTCTCAGGCTGCAGACGTGATCCCAGGCACCAAAACCTAAAAAACCAAAAGGGACACAAATGTATGGAGATACAGGTTCACACATGACACTGAAACCCAAACAAAACTGAAGCTCACTCCGTGCTCTCCCTCCTCTCCATCAATGCCCAGACTCTGCTTGCACCACCCCCAGACAGGACCAGGTCTGCCCCAATACTCTCACAGCTCCAGCATCACATTATTTTACTGTTAACACAAACCAGTAGAAAAGAAACAAGAGCTTTCCATGAACACTGTGACTTAACAGACAACTCTCACCGTCCTGTCAGTGAGTAAGCAGACAAACAGGCATGGTCATCATTGTTTACAACATTTCCTTCTCCATAAGGAATCAAGGCTCTAATCTCCCTTTAAAATAGGAATTAATCAGAAGTGAGTAACCAGACTACTGAGCACTAGGCAGTGCTGCTTTTGTGAACAGAACATTCCAGACACTGTAGAGAGCACCTAACGACCTTTCACTAGCCTAATGTCACAAAGATTTATGCAACAAATCAGACCAAGACACCAGAACACAGACTCCTGTCACTGAGAGAAGCCCGATTTAATCACCACATCTCAGCTTACAGAATGATACAGAATGCCAAGAGACAGAGGCAAAGAATTCTACTGAGGTTAGGATGAAGGCAGCACATGGTCAAAGGGGTTTTGTTTAAACAAAATGAAACCAGCTCAAATATACTGTTAAAAATGCAAGCAAACAGAAATCCTACTTACTGCTTAGGAAGGTTGCTGATCCTGGGGAGATGGAACTGACCCTGTTACTGTACGTGTCTGGCATACAGTCATATTCTTTCCTAGAACCAGCCTCCAGCAAAGCAATCTTCTTACCATGGAAGTGGATATCATGCCCTAAAACAAGCAATCACATGCTTTGTTACAATACTTCTACCAAAAATCTCAGTTCTTATTTCTGTAGCAGTAACCGCTACGCATTTTTGTAACAAGACAGAGTAGATGCAAAACTTAGTAAGAAATGCATTTTCAGTAGAGGTTTTGATCAGGCAGGTGATGACTGTTACAAATGCTGTTACTGAGATGGACGGCTCTGCTGCAGTTAAAACAGGGATTAAACATTTTGTACAAAGCTTTACAATTTTGTACAAGTTTGTGACTACTGTATTATGAAAGTTCCTTGCTGAAGCATGAGCCAAATCTGCAACGAACAGAATTCCACGCACAGAAAGCATTTTTTTCAGAGCTTAAATATAAATCCACCTACTGGAACACGAGATCAAACAAAACCTGTTGTGGTATTTAGCAACTACATAAAGTTTCCTTTATCCTTCTATTCTAACAGGCAATTTACAGACTTCAACTTTCAGTTCAAGAGAACTGAAAAACCAAAATGAAGAGATGTCTCAAGTAAAATCCCTTTACAGCTGAATGACCCACGCACGTTGCTTCCAACTGCTACAGCTGCAGAAGGTACCCAGCCCAGAAATGGGTGTCCTTGTAACAGCCAGAGTTTGCTCTCGCAGCAGCCCTAACAGCAGCAGTATGCCGAACACATTTTCTAGATTATGCACAATGTCACCTTATCTCTTGCAAGGTCCCAAAGCTGCACGGTAGCCTCAGGTATCGCTGCTGGAGGGGATCCTTATGCTGTCTCAATTTCACACGGTCTTACAAGCAGAACAATGACAAGCTTGCAAGCATACTTAGATTTGCAAACATACTTACACTTGCAAAGCACTTATTGCTTAGGATCGTTGCTCTTTTGCTCTTTATACGCTTTTCTTTCAGTTTCTGTCACTATTACACCCTTCTGAATCAATGTTGCAAATAAAGCAGCAGCCAGTACTCTGAGGATCTCTAGTGAGACAAACCAAGCACAAATTGGTACTTTAGGGCCAGTCAAGGGAGTTCCTGACTAAAGCAGACGTTTTTAAAAGATGCTGTCAGTATCTCGTGTACAGAAACGTGTCAGATGTGGGGAAGGCCAGGCTTGCATCAGGATTGTGGGGCTGAACTTCAGGATCCCTCTTTAGATAACTAAGAGGCTTCTCCTTCCTCAATAATATTAATGTCCTGCAATAGCTTTGCTGTGCTGGAAAAATATAGATGTCAACAAGCAAGAAGAGACTTGAATCCACAAGAGCCCTGAGCTATAGACAGGCACTGGGGACAAGCCTACGTTGCGCAGAGCGATGCACCCAACTGAGCTCTAGTGAAAGGATCACTCTGAACAGTCCACAGAATTCAAAGTAATGGCTACGGTAACATAGATATATATATATGCACACACATAAACGTGACAAGGTTCATCACAATGACCAGCCACCCAAACTGCTTTAAGCCAACTTTCACAGAGAGCTGTCACCACAGGACGCAGGAACACAGAAATGCCACAACGGGATCTGGAAGGTTAAGTTCCAAGTCGGTAGCTGCACGGTTATCTCACGCTACCACCGACACGGGTTAATAATTAGGGTGGGCTTATGCAGGCCCGCGCGGCTCCACACTCTGACTCGGGAAGGATTTGGGAAAGCTCCCAGAGGGAAGTTCTTCGCGTAACTCGCGAGACACGGGACCTGCGAGTCGCCGAACCCGCAGAACGCGCTGCGGGAGGCGCCGGGAGCTGCGAGAGCTCACGGCACCGGGGCGGGAAGGACAGGCCGGGAGCCCGCAGCCTTACCCAGCGCGGCGGCCATGGCGCTCCCGACCATACCCCCGCCCGACACCACCACATCGTAGAGCGGGGCGGCGGCGGCGGCGGCGGCGCTGACAGAGCGGAGCGGAGCCCGCGGGCGGGCCCACGGCCGCCGGCCGAACGCGGCCAACAGGCGCCAGCCGCGGGCCGCCGCCATGGCAGCGGAACTGACGGCCCGCGCCGCGGGGAACCACGGCAACGCCGCCCGGGGGCGGGCGCTCCTCTCCGGCCGCCAATGAGCGAGCGGCGGCCGCGCCGCGGCGGGGAGCCTCGTTGGCTGCTTGCGGCCACGACGGCGCGCCTAGAGCGCTGATTGGCTGGAGCCGTGCGGCGGCGGGGCTGCGGCGGCAGGCGAGGGGCGCGGCCCGGGCCGGGCGCGGGGGTTGGGGTCGCAGCCCCGCGCGGGCGCCGCTCGTTACTGTTGTGTTCGCCCGGGTGACGCGGCCGCCCCTCGGGCAGTAGCGGCCCTTGGTCGGCCGCCGCCGGGGATGGGAGGCCGGCGGTCTCCGTTAGGACGGAGCGTCCCGTGGCGGGCAGAGCTATGTGAGGAGCCGGAGGGCTGCAGGCGGCAGGCGGCGGTCCTGCGTGGCAAGCTGCGGGAAGCCCTCAGGTAAAGCCGGCGGAACGGCGGCGGGCGGCGGGGGGCGGGGGGATTCCTGCTGCTTCTGGCCAGGAACGAGAAGCGCGAGGCTCCGACGTGCACGTACACCGTACCGCAACGCTGGCCGCGAATGTGGGGCTTGGCGTGGCCACGTCAGCGGCATTCACGCGAGGCAGGAACAGTGCAAATCCCATTCCTGCTCATCAGATACAAAGCCAGGTAGCAGGTCACACGTGTCTCTGCCCGGTGTCCAAGAGCTGTGGTCTCTGCAAGGGGTAGCTCTCGCACCTCTTGTTTTTCACTGTGGTTAGTCCAGCTTGCGGTTCCCTAGCAGATCACACTCACATGCTCTCACAAGGGAAATAGTTGCAAAGAACAAACTGCAGCAGGCAAGTGCATTTACCAGGAGCTTGTTTACACACTCAGCACCTTCTGGCTCCCCACCTTTCCCACTTTCCTGTGTTTGGTCCACCCTGATCCACACCTTGATCCTACCTTTTACCGGCATTTATTCCTTCCATAAACATCTCAAGTTTTACTCAGCTCACCCTCAAACATACTTTGAGAAGTCTGCTATTTCACTGAGACCTAGGATAGACTTGGGTGTTTTTCTTATTATCAATTATATCATCATCTTACCAACTATGAAATTTTCAGCTGAACCTCTTGAGTTGCACTGAGGCAGTCCCTTTCATGGCCCTTCAATCAGCATCTTCGAAATGCTGGAGTTTGGTACTGCTTGTTAATGACTTGTACATCCGTGTGCCTAATTTGTTGCTTCTCCTGAGTTCCTCTTTCATGTGCAGTGGCTATCAGCCAGCTATCCCTAAAGTTGGAACTTTCTGGTTTACTTGAGGCTTTTCTGGCAACGGAGTGCTAGCAGCACAGTAAATTGCATTACAAAGCTGAGGAAGCATAACCACCATTTATACATGGAAACAAAGCAAAGCTCTGCTCAAGAGCTTTGGTAGCAAAGCCAAATGTGGAGCCTGAGAATGATCAGCCCTAGGTGTGTCTTTTAAGGAACAGCCTGTGGTATCTTTCTCAGTCAGCAGTGTCTCCCTTCTTTTAACTCCCTTTTTTAAATAATGTCACTTATTTCCCCTTCATAATGTCTTTGTCTTAGTCGTACATCTGGTAACAAAAGGCAGTCCAGTTCTTTGACCGACCTGACCTCGGACAGTACCTGGGATCAGCCAAAGCCTCAGTGGTTTCCTAACTCCCGTCTGAGGCCAAAAAGCGCTTCATCTCCCTGGATTCCCTCCATCACCGTCCCTCAGCCTTTCCAAATGACACTGCGGGAAGCTCGCAAAAAGTCCCAGTTGATGAAGTCACACATGTTTCTCAAACTAGACGAACAGAGAGACACGAGGCCAAGCCAGGATGAAGCTGAATGTCTCAAACAGTTCCGGGCACAGCCTGTACCTGCCCACGTATTTCTGCCCCTTTATCAGGAATTAATGGAGCAGAACGAGATTCGCAGGCAAATAGCAACACAGAAAAGAAAGGAGCTGCTACTTTCAACCCAGCGGCCCTTCAGCTTCCTGGAGAAGGAAGAGAAAAAGAAAGAAGCTATCAGACAAAAGTTCCTGGCAGCAGCAACAACCCCAAATGAGTGCTCCAAACAGAAGCAAGCCAGTAAAAAAGTTCCTAAATCTACTTATGACTCACTTCTTGGAGATAAACTCAAAGGTAAAATGCTAGGGCTCTTCCTGTAAACAGGACTCCCTGCTTGTCTCCGTGCTGGGAGGTAGGATCACGGCCCATGGGGCGTTACTTGGCGTATAAAGCCAAAATTATTACCTCCCCAGGTGTCATCTAGGATCTTGTTTTATCCGTGGTCATTACATTTTGTCCAGATGCCCTTTACAATAGAGTCTCCTAAATTTAATAGTCCTATAGCAGTGTCAGCAGCAGCACTTGTACCACTTCCCAGCACACACGGGTACATTGAGCTCTTCAGATTTCCCTTCCCCTCTTGCTGCAGACCGTGACAGTTTGGGAAGGGGAATCCTTCCCTGCACTGGATTCCATTCCTTTGGTTATGCTCAAGGGATTTAGGTGATTTGTGGCACAAACCTTAAGACAGATGCGGTGCCAGAAGTGCCCAAGGTCTGTGCAGTTCCTGCCACTGACAAGTTTACTCCCACCCTGCTGCTCTGTACTGCACAGAACCCCTAAGAGCAAAATATTTCCTGAGCCCAAATTAGGCAATTAGTTCAGCTGTTAAGTGACAGTGCAGCAGTCCAGCCTCTCCTGCCATTCTCTGATGTTCTCAGTTACCTTCCTGCTTGCTCTTCGCCTTCTTAAGTGCTAAAACACGGGAGGTGGGTGCCAGGGCCCTTCTAGTGAGAGGGACAGCCAAGGAAATTTTCCTGATGTTCACTTTCTTTCAGATGGCTTAAGCCCTGAGAGTTGTAAGTTTGAAGTAAGCAATAGAGACTTCACGCTGAATGTAGGAACTAAACCAGTCCTTGCTCATTCTCATTGATTTTCTCACCCCTTCCTGGTTTTTTTTACTATTTCCCATTGATTTCTGCTTGATTATACACCAGTTCAGTTTGCATCAGGAAACATTCTGTTGTGATGTACTAAACTGAACGGATTAAGAAGCTAAAAGACAGCAAAGGACAAGCCCTTGTTCTGTTTCTGTCTGGTGTATAAGAAGGGAGGAGGTCAATCAATGCAAACATAAATAGTCTTCAAAAAGGGTCTCGTTTTGCAAACAGCAGTATTGATTTCTTTTTTTCTAAAAGAAAAGGGTCTCGTTTTGCAAACAGCAGTATTGATTTCTTTTTTTCTAAAAGAAAAGGGTCTCGTTTTGCAAACAGCAGTATTGATTTCTTTTTTTCTAAAAGCCAAAAAGCCACCCACAGCCAACTGCTTGTCTGCATTTCCACAAACGCTTAGTGCTGCACAGGAAAGGACTTGCTATGATGCTGTACCCTGAAACAGTCTTTCTATGGAAAGTTTGTCACAGAAGTCACAAGACATGATCTATCCACCACATGCTCCTTACTTAAAATCTTTTCCAACAGTGACAAACATTGCTGTATATTACACAGAAAAGCCATCATCCATTACAACTGAACAGCCCACTTGGATCAGACAGCCCATATACTGGCATAAAGTCCCCCATGAGAAGTAGACCCTTGATGAACACAACACTTCTGCAAGACAAGGAGCACGAGTTATCTGGTACCCCTAAGAAAACAAATAGGGGAAGGCCTGTTCCGTAGTTCACTCTGATCAGTGAAAGAGATTAATGCCTAAGAAAGAGATTGTACCATGGTTTTTATGGTATCTTTGAACTTTTTTTTCCTTGGGAGGCAGAAGGGAGAGAGGCTGGACAGTGGAGAAAGAGAACACAGGGTGACTGTTCTCTCCTAAATGTGTAGCTGCCATCATAAAGAAAAGTTGAGAGCTAGGCAGTAGCACTTTCACAGCCTTTTCTGTCGCTCATATTCTTCTCACTGCTTTGCTCTTGGTGCATCAGAAGCTGAGCTCTGCAGAGAAATCCGCATTCAGATGAGGGCGAAGGATCTGCTCCAGAGCTCCGCAGCTCCGATAGACACCGGTGGCCCTCGAAGGGAGCCCCAGGCCCGAGCTGCCGCTAAAACCAAGCAGGAGAGACTCAGCTTCTTGCAGGACAACAGTTTCAGCTTCCAGCCGAGGATTAATCCAACAGTACCAGATTTTGAAGGACTTTACTGGGCCTTTCAGAGGGAAGCGCTAAGGAGACAAGAAACCAAAGAGGCAACTCGTAATAAGCCGTTCAAGCTAAGAACCTCCAATCTCCGTGGCAGGCAGAGGCAGGCCAATGAAAAGATAAAGGTGAGATGCCTGGGTATTTCTGTAGCACTGCTTTCTCCAGCCAATGTAGCAGCTTCTTGAAGTTATAACAAGCATTTAGTTATAGATGGTTAATGTCCTGGGACCTCTGCCTTTGTCTTGGGGATACTGCAGAATTCTAGGACAAACCAGAGGACAAAATCTTACACAAAGAGATGAGCTATGACAGCTAAGGCTCAGCCACCTTTCCATCCTCCTGATCGTGTCTCTCAGCCTCTCCCCATGTAAATCCCCACTGCCAGAAGAGGGACGGATGAGTGCACTGCCCACATACGCCACCCGTTCTCTTTAGCAGACAAAGAACAGAGGAGATTGTGTAGTGTCAACAATACGCTGAATGAAATTCCCTTTTTTCCAGGATTCTCAGCAACTTTCCAAGGTTTCAGTGAAAAAAAGTCATTCTCTGACTGCTCTTTCCTCCCTCTCTACCAACACCCTTCCAGTGCATATCACAGATGCAACTAGAAAAAAAGAATCCGCTATTAGGTAAGTAGAAAAGTTTGTCTACAAGCTCATATGCCAACTAATGACCAAAATGGAAGAAAAAAAACCATACTGTAACTACATCTACAATATGTTTCCTAAACTTTTCTCTATTTTCTTTCTTTGCTAACTCTTGCCCTCAGTCCCAGTTGATTTGGAAGCCGTGTGGCTTCCAAATCAACTGGGACTGAGGGCAAGAATTATGTCTGAAATGTAGAGGACTACAAAAGTGCAATTCCCCACTAGCATGTAGCCTGGCACTCTTAGGTGAGACCATTAGTAACTTTTTTTTCTATGCAGATACTCCCAAGATAAAAAGGAAGGGGACAAAGAAGGAATCTATTGGGTGGAAAAACAGAAAAAGAAATGTCAGGCAATGCGAAAGTCAGTGAACAGCCGAGCAAAAGCCCTGGACCCACATAAAAGTCTGGAGGAAACACACAAGGAGAAGCTGAAACAGAACTGGTCAGTATCCTGTTCTGCACCATTTCTAATAGCTGGGGCTCATCAGATAGTCCTTTAGGAGGAATTGAGTCTAAGAACATTCCTAGCCCAAATTTTTTGGGCTGTCAGATGCGTTCCACGTTCATTTGGATTTCTTGACAATTCCACATTACTCCTTCCACACAAACCAGCTTCCTTTAGATTAACATTTGTAGACACTAATTTGCACAAGCATGCCAACTGGAATGTATAATTTGGTAAAGCACATGAGACAAGGTTCTCTGCCAAACAGCCTAGTAGTAGAGCTTTGCCGGTGGCTCCATAACTTGCAGCAACAGGATTTTTTTTGCCTAGCATCTAGAATAGAATTACCAGAGCTATTTAAAGGGTGAAACAGTTACTGAGAATTCCTCATTCCTGATCAGCTACAGTCAGAGGGAACCTCTATTAGACAGGCAACTTTTCCATTTCAGGCAAATTATGAGAGAGAGAACAAAGGAATACAGAAAAGAGTTGGAAGAAATGCAGCTACGAGTCAAGAACAGACCATACCTCTTTGAACAGGTCGCCAAGGTAACTGTTCCAGAGTGTTTCTGGCTGACAGAATACATTGTCTTTCAATTAAGACAGGCATGAAGAAATCTAGTCTCAAGTTAATTCACAGATATGAAGTTGCAAAGGGTTCCATAGGCTCCTGACTGCACTCAAAATAACACGTGGGAGGACCACACACATGTAATTCCTTCCCACTATACTTATTTCTTGGTTGCAGAGCTTTCCAGTGCCATGGATATACTGCAGTTAAAATATATGGTCTGATCGAATTCAAGGTTTTATCACACCAGAAGTTATATGAATAGCTATTCTGCTCCTGAATACTGCAGCCTACAGTCAATGCATTTTTAACTTTTGTCTGCAGAACCCCCTCCAGTTGAGCACTTTTTCTTTGTACCTCTAGTGCTGCCAGAAAAACATTCCAGACAGTGACATCGCTTCTTATCACCTACAAGTTCTGGGAGCTGGGGTTGGGTTCAGCACATCTCATCCATCACACAGTACCAGCTGCTAATCTGCAGTGCACTATAGGTGCAGATACAATCTTTGCTCTCTATAAAGTATCTTTTCCCCAGGGTTTTCTCTTTCAGTTCTGTTTCCTTGCAGGGAGGATACCTGCTTAGAGACATGGTGACAACACACGGGCAGGATGCTGATTTAACATTTCTCAATAGAAAGTGCCCTCCTGTGTCAGACTTTCTGTTCAGATGAGTGGTTAATACAGGCAGAGAACACATGGATATGATAAATATCCTTAACATTTTTGTTTGACAGATAGTCAGAATTCACTCTTCTGTGAATATTTCTGTCATTCCATAGGGAACACTCTAATTTTTAGAATCATAGAATTGTTTTGGCTGGAAGAGATCTTTAAGATCATTGAGTCCAACCTTTGTCCTAATCCTGGTGACACGAGACCATTAGGAACTGTCCAGTCTCTCTGTAGAAGCAGATGACACTAATTTGCAGGGTTTATTTGGAGGCAGTGAGGATGTAGGATCCAGGATGCCTGGTTTTCACAGGAAATAGACACAAGTGTAAAACTGGAATGCAGTGGAAGCAGGGGAACAGAAGGGGGGATTAAAATAAATCCAACCAGAAGCAGGAAAAGGTGAGCTCTGGCTTTGAGATTTGGGGCACTGTCCTAGTAGTACGTTTTGGTACTGTACCGTATGGATGGCAAAAATTGTGGACGAGGGCTTCATTGTCCTCTTGTTCTCATTAGGAGTGTCAGCCATGACCTTGCATGTTACGAGGAGGCCCCAGCTGTACATGCTCACTGTTTGAGTTCCCATTTCATAGCACGATGCTCGTCAGGAAGCAGAGCGTCGCTACAGACGCACTCTCCAGCAGGTTGGGCTGAAGGAAGAATTTGTAAGGAAAAAAGGGGAAGATGCCACTGACTTGCTGGAAGAAGAACCTGATGTTCACAGGTAATAAAACCAATGCAATACAGCTGTTTTGCCTTTGACTAAAAATATTTTCCTTGCTAGTGATAGTGTTCCAGTTTGTATCCCATAGTGTACGCAAATTATATCAGCTTCAGTCCGCTTAGTAAG
The DNA here is from genome assembly GCA_013401255.1 of Urocolius indicus. Taxonomy (NCBI): domain Eukaryota; kingdom Metazoa; phylum Chordata; class Aves; order Coliiformes; family Coliidae; genus Urocolius; species Urocolius indicus. The sequence goes on along the minus strand of WBNH01004785.1, from coordinate 336,328 downwards.
CATCATGGCATCTCTGTCTGAGCTTCTATGACTGCATTTTATTTCTTATGCATGGGGCAAAGCAGCAAGTAAGCAGTGCAAACCTTTTCTGGTATTAGACAATCCCTGTTTCTGCAGAGCACCCAAGCCTTCATGTGGAAAGGATGATGGTACTGTACAGGAAGGAGAACCTCAAGTGGAACAGAGCGAAAAGGAAATGGCAATGACCTAGCAGAAGAATCCATCCATTATCTTATGATTCTTTTAATTCCAGATTCTCCAGGTTAGTCCTCAGGAACTTTATGGTTTAGACTGACACCTAAGAATTGTTCTGGGCTGAGATAGGAGAACTCAGCAAAGGAAAAAAAAGACCACCTGTAGTTTAGAGCATGTCTTCTCCAGCTCAGCAAGCTCTGCAGCCTCCCTCGGTCCTCACAAATGCTCCTTCTGTGAGCCATTTCCACTTCTTTAACAGGCAACAAAACAAGGTAAAAAGGTTGAAGCATTATCTTTGGATAAAAGCAGGTATGAAGAGGTGCATGCTCTAGTGTCACCTCCTTGCATTAAGCCACAGAAGCGCACAGAAAGGGGAGAATGCCTTTCAGCATGCTAAACCTTGGTTTACATGTGTATGTGCATAGGTAAAATTCTGCTATCTTGGGAGAAGACAGAGGGAAGTCCTCCTCTGGTGTTAACTCTCATTACCAGCTTTGCTCCTTTTTCCCCACTGGGGAGAAGCAACACTCTATGTTAAAGTGTTATCTCCCACATTTCCCTATTTGAAACTGTTTTAACATCCTGCCAATTTAGAGCACCGATTTGGCCTGAAAAACAAAACAAAAATGAAGACTGTAAACAATGCATCACTTTGGATTGCTCTTGTCCTAATTCTGCTATTGCTGTGATGGCAAAGGTGGATTTTGGTGGAAGAAAGATCGCCTGTATTGCCTGTCAGCACACTGCACTCCAGCCTGGTGCATGTTGAATGGCCTAAATTCACACAGCAGTGGTCTTCTTTTACCTGACAGTAATAATCATCTCAAAAATACAAACCCTTCCTCCCTGGAATATTTTCTGAGAATTATGGTATCAAAGCACTTTGAGATTAAAAGATCTTTAAATGTCTATCATTTTTCTGCTTCATCCAATTTCTTTATCAATCATCTTTTCTCCGCTTTTTAAATGGACACTGTGTCTCTTCATCACCCCAATCCATTTCTCCTGACATTGGAACAACAAAACCTCATCAGCAAATCAGAATTCCATACCTGTAAGGATATAAAACTCGGAGAATGGCATTTTTAAACAAAGTACTAGATCCAAGACTCTATGGCCCTGGAGTTTCAGGCTGCTGTGTTACACTTCCAGAGATGGATGCAGAGCGGGTGGGAGCGAGTGTGGGAGTCCTCGTATGGATCCCAACAGCCACTGCACAGAGAAGAGGCTTGAGCAGCTGGGAGGGTTCAGGGAAGGCTGTTATCCACATAGGTTTCATTGTGTAGGACTCAAAAAGGCTGTTCTTTCTCCTGTATCCCCTGGAAAAGAGCAGCCATGTAATCATGTCATCACCATGCCCTGTCACACTGAAAGGAAGGAAAGAACAATTTGTACTCCAAGCCTGTGGTCTGAAGCCCACTGGGTTTGTGTCCCTGCATCGGGAGTGCTGGGAGGAAAGTGTCAATACTCACATTTTAAGGGGTGCTTGCTAAAATTGGTTGCTAATTTTAATAAAATAATTTGGTGATACTGGAAAAAAGAAATTTCCGAGTGTGTGAAGTGTAAAGGAAAACCATAAGAAAGGAGAATGAAGGTTTAAATCAATATATGATATTATGCCATATCCCTTTAACAAATGGTAAGGTGACACGCATGAACAGATAAACACAAGTCTTAGGATTGGTCCCTAAACAGGAATGAATGAGATGGTGATGAAAGTGAAAACACTGAACTAAGTAACTGGAACTCACTAGCACCTTTCTTGCTAAAATGGTGTTCTGAAAGTAGGGTTACATTTCCGTAATCCCAAAGGAGATTACATAATCTTTTAATGTGTCTCAAAGATTGTGTGGAAATAAATAATTACAACTTTTGCTCTGCATTTTTGCATTTTATGGGAACATTTTGTTATTTGCAGTCCAAAGAATTACAGGCTGTTCAGCTAACTTATAAAAATTCTGCAGCAAAGAAGACATCTCACTGAAGCATCTCCCATCAAGCGATGGGATGGCAGCCAAACCACATCAGAGCCTGATTCACAGGTATCCGCTGAAGCTCCTGCAAGAGCCTCCAAACTGCAATCCCTACGCTGACGGCAGTGCTACCTTTACACTCAGCTAGGGAGCAATGTCAGTTCCAAGCATTCTCTTCACACGGGGACTGTTACAGACCCACAGCATCTCAGCACAACTCTGTATGCTTAATAAGGCCAATTCTAAACAAAGTTGTTTACAAAAATTCAAAACACCTATGTGCTAGACTCTTGAAAAGAGCTTGGAATAGCAAACACATTTTGGAGGAAAAAGTGACTTGAGTAAAGCAGGAAAAGAACACGGCAAATGTAATTAAATGATACCAAGTAGTACATTTATTTCAGATAGTAAGTCAGCTTCTGACAGTGAGATGTATTAGAATATAGTCTCTGAAGTTCAAGGATGGAAGGCAGGCCTGTTCCTGAAGATACTGAATGTTTGTATGGTGCCTAGCACAACCAGGTCCTGTCCTTACCTGGGCTTCTAGGTGCTCCAGCAAAACAAACACTTTAGGCTTTAGGAGAATGACTGCATAAATGGCGTTCCACGACATGGGCTAAATGACACCTAAGCAGCAGACTTCGCCTTTTAAGCTCTGCAAGAGGGAAACTTGGTCCAGTAGGTCTTCTACTCCAGTCCAGGGCTGACTGTCCATCTCCCCCCATGCTCTGCGCACGGTTAATGCGCCGGCGCTGCGCCCGTCCCACGGCACGGCGGCGAGCCTCGGGTGGCGGAGCCCGCTTCAGTCACCACAGATGAGAGGGCGGAAGAAAGAGCAGCTGGTCTCGCCCTCCTCTACACCAATAATGGACTCAGTGTCTGGCAGGTGCAGAGACTCAACACCAAGGCTGGGCTGAGAGTTCACGGACATGAGATTCTTACTATGCACTGTAGATTCTTCCAGCAAACTACTGCCCATTAGTGACTCTATGGTGGAAAAAAAGGGTAAAACAAAACTTTCATGAGGTAACGATACGACAACGAAACATACAATCCCTGTCCCCCTTCAAGCCACACAGGCTTCTTCCCTAGACACCTACGTTATCCATTGCTATTCTTTGGGCATCCAGCTCTCCAATGGATGGTAACTCCTGTATTTATTATTTTGAGCCTTAGTAAGGTGGAATCTCGCACAGGCTTGGATTTCTCTTTAAATAATTCATATTGCAATAAAAGGCCAGGCTGCTTACAACAAGAATACATAATGACAGGCACAGATTCCGTGTGAAAGAAAGATCCCAGATTCACGTGAATTTTGAAAGCAAAAACTTTATCTGCCCCTTGACCACAATACAGAAATACACCTTTATCTTCTATCCTAGTAAAGGGGAGGGTGAATAATCCACCTCCATCACCAACAGGAATAGTCTTTTATTCCCTCCTGGCTTGTGGTCTTGTATTTTCAGAACACACATCTTCCCTGCTCTTTGGCCATACACCAACCCTTCCCCTCACTCCTCCCCCCAGAGCTCCCTCCCCTCCTTACCAGGCTGTTCTCGCTCTCTGCCGCCAGCTGCTCCAACCCGGGAGTGGTGTTTTCTCATATGCACATTTCTGCTGCCACTCTGGGAAAATGTCTTCCCACAAATTTGGCACTGATGGGGCTTCACTCCTTCAAGTAGAAGGGGGGAAAAAAATATCTCAACAATTACCAAATTGGGAACAAATGGCTGTTGTCACCACTGGTGTTAATTATCAGTGAAAAAACACATGAGAAACATTCCTGTTTCCTGGAGAGCAGTAAGCTTCAAGAACAGAAGAGCTTTAGATATCAGCGTTGTCAGCCGTTGGCAAACTCAAGCCTGAAGAGTAACATGAAGTCTGATTTATGAGAGGCAGCAAGTTATCTGGAATCTTTTACCCAGTGACATGGAGATAGTTGACATCTCGTACCTTGAATAAAATGACCAAAAGCAAGGAAGCAGAGGCAAGGAAGCTACCTCCTGCTATCACACAACAAAGGTGCAGCACCTGGTTTCCATTACTGAGAAGAGACCAGATGATGACTTGTCACTGTGACAGGATTTCCATTTTACAGAGCAGTCTGTAATTTTCACAATAAGATGTCTATACACGTGAGCTCAGCAGCATGGAAGCCAAGGAGACAGGAAAGAGAAAGTATGGAGAACTCAGGTAGTCCCAAAAGTTACTACCCCAGTAAAATCTCCTCGTGCCCACACATGACATTCATCAGAACAGAAGGCAGATGCTTTGAAACACTTGTGAAATACATTTCCACCTAATGTTTTGTTCAATTAGGAGTACCTAAGATTAAATAAAGGAAAACGGAAAGGAAAACCCTACCTACAGCTGAAAGTCATTCATGAGAGATTTCAAATGCGAAAGGCTCTAACATATAGAGGTGTTAGATGATTTTTAAGAAAGTGGCAGCTATGAAACAGACATCCAACTGCATGACAATTTAGGAACAATTTTTAAAAATGAAAGTTAAAAAATGAATGTGAATTTCGAAACAGGAAAGATGGGTCACAGAAGGGCAGGTGCAGGCTCTTACCTGAGTGGACAACCAAATGTTTCCGAAGGCTGGAGTATTCAGCAAAGGAGCGACCACATCCCTGTGCCTCACACAGAAAGGGTTTTTCCCCTACAAGAGAAAAGTAAGTTCTTAGATTTTGGGATCACAACTTCACCTGACTGTCCCAAGAACAGCCCGGAGAGCTCTATCTCATTCTCCCTTTCGGCCTTACGTGCAACAAAGTTGAAGAGAAATTACACATATGCTTCCTAAGGCTTGTAAGCATTCTCGTCATCAGCTTTGAAGAGAAACACTGACGTTTGTTCTGAAATGTTCTTAGATCATTATTCACTGAAAGCAGAGCAAGGGCCCACTGTTTCTAAACAGATCTTCCAAGCATATAGATACCAAAAGACTAAGCTAAAAGTACCTGGACTATGACGTATCTTCTATATGCAGTTTTTAACAACCAGCTCTCTGCTTCACATACTCCCAGGATCCTGCTCCCTTTCTGCCTCAGTGCCAAAAATGCCATTAACTGTATCTCCTTTCACATCGGTCTCTATACTTTATTTCAGATGATGCTGAACTTGCCAAAACCTCATGAGAGGTGTGCCAGTCATTTATATTTACGTGTGGAGGAACCATATTTCAAGGCACAATTTGTTCTCATAGGCTGAGATTTGTTATTTTTACAAACCTTCACAGCTATTTTTGTGTTTTTCTACGTGATGATAAACTGGGAGGTGACTACATTAATGCAATGCAATAATTGATCTGTTATAAACATCTTAATAAAGCCTTAAAACTAGATAACTTTTGCTTGCAACGTACCACTAAAGAACTCAATATACCATATTTAACACTATGATTTCAAGTCTTTAACTAAATTACTGTATCAGAGCACCAGCAAGTCCATGGGAGACAAAGCAACCTACTTTAGCTATTTTGCTAAATGATATGTAGTTTTAACAGAGAAAACTTGGTTTTAATGTGTTTCTGCTGTGATTTTGCCTTTAAAAGTCCTCTCCCTACAGTTAATTTCTCAGTTTCTTATCTACTATAGCATCAAACAGATCTCAGCAAAAAGGATCCACACAGCATGTTTTGGTTGGTATTACAAAGCTGAAATATGCAGCAGAGTCTTAAAACACCAACTCTACTTTCTGGCTTGTTATAAATATATAAAACTTGGAAAGAAAGAAAGAAGAAAAGTTACCATTGACAAAAATAACAGTACACAGTTCCACCTACGAGAAAGCTTGGATCTATTTACACCTGCAGTTTTATAACACCTTTGGTCTGATCAAACTTTTACTTGCACATTGTCAATTTGCAGTTAAAAAAGTTCTTATTTCCTCCTCCAGCAGCTACTGCTCTGTGGGCTGCAGAACACCCAATCATGGAGGACTGTGCATGTATTTGTAACTGCTGTTACTACACATTAAACATTTAATTATTGGTATATATAATTTCTAACTATATCCCAATATCTGCCCCCAAACCACTTGTTCTAGCTAGACTGCAAATTCTTTAAAATAGCAATCTTTTTCCCTGTGTACCTACAAACCACACACCATACGCTCATGTTGAAGTGAGGCAGAAGGCATAAGCAGCTGCTGGTGGCCCACACAATCTGCCATTGCATTTTCCTAGAGAAGCCTTGTGCTGTCACAGTTGTCAAGGTTATTTTGAAATGCTAACCAACTGTAATGCCCTGCTACCTTCCCAGCCCATCAGGGAATCTCTGTTCGGAGAGACCTGCACTGAGCCATTCGTGGGCCAAGTGGTGTGATAACTCCGAGCCTTAAAAAATCCAACCAAACAAATAAACTAACCCACCAGAATATTCACTAGAAACTTTGCTATTAAACTGTTGTTGTGTGCCTCTCTCAACTTACTAAGATAAAAACAACATCAAGAACCTTATGCAGTTGTCAAGACCTTGGCTGGTACATCAACTACAAATATCAACAAGGCAGGATCAAATTCTCCATAGGAGACAGCATAAACAAACCATGGATAAAAATAGACACTATGAAATAATGGCTCTTGCTTTATTTTACATAAAAAGCTGAGCATGAGTTAAGAGTACATAGGCTCCAGCAAATGGTTACATCCCAAAACCTCTTTGGAGGTTTTCAAAACCCACCTGGACACGTTCCTGTGTGACCTGATGTAGGTGGATCTGCTTTGGCAGGGGGGTTGGTCTAGATAATCTCTAAAGGTCCCTTCCACCCCTACCATTCTGTGATTCAGTGATTTAGCATAAGCCCAGAGCAGCTTGCATGCCAAAATGCATTTTTGCTACATATTCCATTGGATCCCTCATTTCCCTAAATTTCCCAAATACAGTCCTTCTCCAAGCAGCACAGGTAACATGCCAACAGAGCTACAACCATGTCTACCGGGGCTCCACACTGGAGGAACATTCAGCTCTTGTGCCTTTCAGCAATTCAAAATAGCTTCTTTATAAAAAGCAGCTCCACAGCCGTGTTCACTAACTGTTCCCTTGGGAACAGTCTAGTTTCTCCTTAAAACAACATCCCCCCCACCCTGCTCCATCAAACAACTTGAAGTGTGGGGAATCTTCAGAGCATTGATCTAAGCAGAGTACAGCAGCAGCATACAGTATTCGAAGGGTGAAAACCTATGTGACGTTACACAGCATAGTAAAGGGGGTAAGCAGTTGATTCATTTGACCTATAGATCAATGTGAATTGATAGAAAAGGAACATTAATGATGGGCAGAGGTAAACGACATAATATTCTTATAAGTTGCAGGAGAGAAGAGGAAGTGGTTTATTCCTCAGTAAAGATCCCACCTCTGCAGAACACAAATAGATGAGGTCTAAAACACACCAGTGTGAATTCGTAGGTGGTTCTTCAGATTCCCAGCTGTCGTGAACTGTTTCCCACAGCCCAGCTCTGTGCACACAAAGGGTTTTTCACCATTGTGAGTTCTCATGTGCACTTTCAGCCTCTGCAAGACATAGAAACTTTTTCCACAGCCTTCTGCTGGGCAGGTGAAGGAGCGGTCATTCCTGGAAAGCAACAAACCAGCTGTTTCATGACCAGCTACTGCAACACATTTTTCATGAACACTTGACTTTTTTTTTTTTTAATTAAATGAAAAGCAGAAACATTTAAATCTAAATTAATTATATCAGAAAATGGAGAAACTTAACCAATGAAACTAAGTTAGTCTTAAGGAACCAGAGTCCAGATGATCCACTGGAAGAATGTGTTCAGGCAATACCTTTTCATCATATTACCTTGCATATTCCCTGCCCAGTGCAACAGATTATATAGGACTGTGGCAGAACTTCAGTCACTAGAGGGTCAAAGATGACTGTATATGTACACACAACATATGCAGTTACTGCTGGTCCTGTTCTTAGGGCAGGACTATGGGTTCACGTATATCGTAGCCCTTCCCAGTTTATAAGCTTCCTGTCTACTACTTAGAGACTGACCATTTCTTAGCTAAAACAAGAATACTAGGGTCATTTGTTAGAGCAAGCAACTTTGTTCATGGATATGTAAGAATACCATGGCATCCTAAAAGTTCTAATGTCCAATATACCACAGAAGTGATAGTGATGCTCTTTATAGATCATCTGTTAAAACACAAAATATAGAACAATATACAAATACAGATGTACAACACTAACAAGCACCTGCAAAAATAATCTAAACCTGGTCAAAGTGTTTCAAGAAAAGCGACCTAAAGAAAGCAACAGGCCTTGTATTTATAATACCAGGTTTTCACAGCTCATAGATGTCAAAAACTAACATCCCAAACACAGAGCATAATGTTTCAAAGTCACGACCACATACAGCTTTACTCTGCTCACCGGTGTGTTTTCAGATGATACTTGAAGTGAGCTGGCCACACAAATGTCCGATCACAGCCCTCAACTGTACACTTCAGCTTCCTTTCCACGCGAGATAAATGAGGAATGGGGCTAGAGTCTTTAGCCTGCCCATCCCCTGAGCAAAGATGAACATTCTCCCCTGGAAGAAAAAGTCCACCAAAGTCTGAAAAGGATACAGCTTACTATAATGTATCAAATTTAATAGATGAAGCCAGTATCATACAGGATACAGGGCTGTAAAGCAACTACGTGTCTGGCTGATAATTGTGCATCATGTCGTACATGCTGCTGCCAAACCAATAACAGAGATTAGACACAGATTTGCAAACTTTACCAGATCTATAAACTGTTACCAACAAGCCATCTGTATCAGATCAGCTGCTACACAAAAAAGGCTTATCACAAGAAGAATAGGATGCCAATGTGCTAAAAAAATGTAAAAACAGTCTATCAGTATCAACCAACCAGTTTAAAACATGATCTAGGTGACTCTCTTTAAAATAACACCTCCACTTAAAAAAGATACTGCTTTTGTTTGCAATTATTTATTCAAATACTTAAGTCACAAAGCACGTGGCTAAATCTAATCATGTATTGCCCTGGTTTCAGCTGGGATAGAGCTAATTTTCTTCCTAGTAACTGGAATAGGGCTGTGTTTTGGATTTGTGCTGAGAACAGCATTGGTAACAGAGGAATGTTTTGGTTATTGCTGATCAGTGCCCACACAGCATCGAGGCCTCTTCTGCTTCTCACCCTGCCCTGCCAGCGAGTGGGCTGGGGCGGGGCACAAGTTGCTGAGAGGGAGCCAGGACAGCTGATCTCAACTAGCCAAAAGGCTACTCCATACCACAGAATGTCATGCCCAGTATACAAACTGGGGGGACTTGACAGGGAGAGGGCAGATCACTGCTCAGGCAATAACACTGGGCATCACTTTGTTCTTTGCTCTTGGGGTTTATGTTTCTGATTTTTTTCTTTAAATATTACTTTCCATTAGAACTATTATTATACATTTTCTTGTTACTATTGTTTTTATTGGTATTACATTTTATGTTATTTTAGTCAGTACATTGTTCTTATCTCAACCCACAAGTTTAACTTTTTTCTTCCCGATTCTCCTCCCCACCCTACTAAGGGCCTGCATGGTGCTCTGCTGCTGGCTGGGGTTAAACCACAACATGTATTCTATAGAAAGTTGATCTCCAAACCCAGTGGACCTAAGAAGAAAGCACAGATTACAGTATGCACTAAAATCAGACACTTGAAAGGGAAAATGAAAGTTGAAATACAAGCAACTGCAGTCAGAAAGAAGATAAGTCTTTATATCTACCAAAGAACAAGCAGACTACAGTGGAACTGATGGCTCCACTGAAGTTCATTCTCTGAGAAAACATGAGGAGCCTATTTATATTGCAGAAAAAAAAATACATGGCTGTTCTGTATAATTCTGTTACTGATGATTCAAAGATGTCAGAACAGATTAAAAGCAAGAGAGTGAAGGAAAGGACGACACACGGTTAAAAACAAGGGGCCTCATATGGAACATTCAACGTTCGAGCTGAAATCCAGGGATTTCCTACCATTACTGCTTGCTTTGGCATTCTTAGCGAGCTGTGCCCGAGTGGCAGCGATTAAACTGTCATGGGCCAATTCTTGCACTCGTAGGAACCATGGGGTACTGCTGTCTGTGTTGTCATGAGAGAGAAAGTCATTCCCCGAATCTTCTGCTTCATCTTGAACAAACACCAAGTGCTCTGCTGGAGACCCCAGCCCTAGAAAAGAAGACAAGGTCATGAAACAGGAGGATAACGTATTAAGACGGAAACTGCTTTTGCTTCTCAGAGGCTGGTGTTCATGGCAATAGCTGTGTTAAAAAGGTCTTCACTGACCTCCACATTGTAGAAAGCTGTTGATGACAAAAGGTTCCTGAAATATCCAATAATGCCCACCAAATTTTGTGATGTTTCTCCTTCACAAACAGCAGAGACAGAGCTGTAATTGTACCTCCTGCACTCTACCATCTGAGACATATCCAGCTCGATGATAAACAGAACAAGAATTACCTGCTCTTGTTAGGTTGAGAAGAATAAATGAAGTGCTATCACTGGGCTGGAGGTCTTGCAATAAACTGGAAGTCTCTGGAGTTGACAGAAGTTCAGATGGTTTCTGTACGTTCTGTGCCCTTGTTTCCTCTCCATCAGGGCCCACATTTACCTGGAGACTTCTCAAGACAGCAGATGAAGAAACATCTTTGGAAGAATTAGTGTGACTTGGAGAAGTGAGATCTCTTTCATCATCTAGTGAAGAAAGTGAAAGCAGAGTAAATAAAAATACAAAGACACAATGACTAAAAGATACCTATTGAGTTATTGTTCTAGAAAAAAACCCACCAGAACTGGAGAGAGGTTGGAAGAGGAAGGCATTTTCTAACTAGTCAGACTTCACTGCTAAATGAGTTTCAGTCACCCTTCTGAAGGTGTTCATGCCTGGAAAGCCTCACCAGCAAGAGGCAGTGGGCCACAGCGGTGCACTAACAGCTGGATGAAGGGCACAAGCTTGCAAAAATCTGCTGCATAGATCTTACCTGGCAACATGAGTCTGTTGCATTCTGAGGTCTCAGTTACAGGAAGGAGAGAAAGACAAGTGATGTCTTTTGGTTCGGATTCCACCAGCCCTTGCCCCAGTGGAATAGAAGTATTCTGAACAAACTGAACCAGCAGCTGAAAAAAGATACTGGAGATTAGATCAAAGGCAACACAAACCATTTAAAAAGGTACTAAACCCACTCCATTACTCCGCACCTGCCTTGTACGAGACGCTGGGCATAATCTCATTAATACAGATAAAAGTAAATGGAAGTTTTTCAGTTTACACTAATGACAAAGAAGGAATTGTTTGTATTTGTCCTCTCTGAAGTACCTAGAAAATTCTCATTTCTTTAATGTAAGATAAACAGCTCTGGATCCTTGTGGACTACTCTGAAGGTTACTTTGGCTGTATTTATTTTTCATTTACCTTTTACCAAGAAAAATTTTACTGACAAATGCCGTGTTTTAAGGCACATATTAATTTCTAATTCATCTTTTACCACTTGATACTTTACTAGGCTCTAACTTTTCAAATAAATGTTTTCCATGCTCAGCCTTTGGCACAGGTATTTTTAAAAATCATTGTCTTTAAATACTTGATGAAAGTAAGTTGCTCACAGGAAAATGGAGGGGGAGGATAAAAACAGTCCATTACATACAAGCAAGGTCAATTCAGATGTCTGGCACAGTCTAACCGTGGCAGTCCATCCTATTGTCTTATGAAACTGCATTTCTAAAATTTCCTGTGTGACCTTGCTCTCTAGCTTGTGTGTGTGTGATACCCTAGTGAACTCCAAGCCACACAAGTTGGCAAGCAGAAAAAGAGGGTGGGGATATATCTTGGAGAAGCCCATGAAGGTTTTCTCCAGGCAGCAACCCTTGGAAACAAAATTAAGCACTTTGTGCTGCCTGCTTAAAGCTCCCTGTGTGAATCTGTTTGGCACCAGTCACATCTGTTATATAAGTGTATGCATCTATTTCAAAATTGTACTAAGCCTCACTAGTGGCTGGATCTAAGGTCAGAAGAAGAGAGCAGTCCTCATCTCGACAGGCCCAGGACGTGAGAGGTGCCCAGGTCTCTCAGTGCAGCAGACTTACTTATCCTGAACATCAGTCGGTTCTGGCAACGCAAAAATTACTTCTGGCTAACTCCTATAAATATTGAGTTATAGGAAAAAAGGAACCTAGCATCCGAAAAGGAATTGGAAGTCAAAGCCTTTCCTCGTCCCTGAAAGACTTCCCATATTTAAGCAAGAGCAGCAAAGCATGTTCCTTGTTCATTCATTCTGTCCCTTCAGCAGTATCCCAAGCTTTTGTCAGACTACCGGACTCTTCTTTACCTCCAAGGCACAGACACAGAAACGAGACCCTTTTTTCCATTACCAGTGCCACAGCAGTCCGTGATAAAATATTCTGATTTAACACAAAGGAAGGCTGATGAGACTTAGGAGATACCACAGCCCAACTTTTGCAATGGATTGAACTAATTCTTCTGTGAACTTTACAGTTTCAAATCACCTCCCTGTATGGAATTAAACTTCCAGAGACCTCAGTGACTGAAAGGGATCAGTTGTAACAGATTCAGACACATACTCCACATTTCAGAGAAAATGCCCCTCAAGAATCATTGATTGGATCTATTTATTTGTCTGAAGTTCTGTCACACAGACTTACTCCTATACTCACAAATATTTTGAAGGAGAAGAAAGCACTATGGAAAAGAACAAAACATCAAAAACTTAACCCTCAAGTCACTGTTCCTTATCTCTAGGAAACTCCTTGACATAAATATCCTACATTCTGCTGCCATCTAGCAAACAATTGCATGCAAGGGGCTTTCTTTCTCTTTGGCATCTAGAAGGAAATTCTACAGGATAGTTATTCAAAAGCGATTACCCTCATAGTAAAAAAGCATTATATATCCATGGTATATTTGTGATTAAAACCTAACAGACACTAATAATTTGATTCTTCTTTTCTATGTTGATTGCCTTAGTGTTTCTTTAGTAGATTCCACAAATTCTGTAGCCTTAAACCCTCTCCTGTATGAGGACAAAGTTCATTCAATCAAAGAAAATATAACAGTTTAGGCTCTGATTTCTCTACGCTTATTTTTTCTCATGAAAACACTGGAAATACTGATGCTTTTTCAAACAGTTTTATCTCCAAGAGTTACTGCTATCAGAGCCCTGAAGCCTTAATTGCCCTGAGTTGTCTCAAATAGGGCCCACTTTCCCCCATCCCATCTGCCAAGAGACTCCATTCAAGCTCAGCCTGAGCTCTCTAGTCTCTTCCTGAGCTGTGTTGTAGCCCTGTCACCTGGATGGGCCTCAGACTTCTACTTCTGTCTCCAGATCCATCTCCTGCTACTCCTGACTAGACTCTCTGGATAGACCCTGGAGCTGGTTCACTGCTTTGCCTAGGCCGGGGCTGTGGCTGGACCCTGTTGCCAGCCCCGTCTATGCTGGCCATGCTCCAGCACTGTGCCCTGGTCAGCGAGGACACCCCATGCCAGCAACAGCCCTGGCTCCCAGCTCAACCTCCCTTTGGAACAGTCTGTACTCACTGACAATTATGAAGGTAAAAATTAAGCCTTGAATTCATTCAGATCGCAATTCATTCTAGTGGCAACATGCCACTAGAACTAGGCCACAAGCCAGACTGCAGCTTGAAAGCTTAGCTTTTTTCCTCTTTGGTATAAGATTATCCAGACACCTTAGTCAGAAGAGAGAATTATTTCTATGTTGTCATAAAAACACCTAGGCAATAAGAAACAGACCCTCCCATGAGGCCACGCACTCTAATTTAAGACTAAAAAACAGGATACAAGAGGGGTAAAAAGAAAGTTGGGAATAACATAAGAGTGAGGCAACCAGAAGAAGGAATTGGGACCAAAAAAAAGTGAGCAGTGAGTCTGTTCTAAACTACTGGACTGTATCTCATTTAAAAGCTGTTTGTTATCCTTGCTGCTGCCTACTCCACCACAAAGCACTTGTTTTATGGATTCTTCTATTTTTATACAGACAGCCTTAGATAAAACTTTTCTCCGACAATAGCTTTGCTTCAAACCCACACAGCAACATTAAGCCACTGGGGAAAAGCAAAATGCAGCAGCCACAGAGGCTCAGAAGAGAAGAGATCCTTTTAATTTTCTTTGTAAAGTACTAATAAGCTAGAACAGAGAATTAAAAACAGGAAAAAGAAGCAGAAGGAAGCAAAAGGACATGAATCATTCTCATTATTAAAATTTGGAATTAAAAAAACCCCAAAGCTTCCCATAAACTAAAGCAATCCATTCACCAACTCTCCATCAAATAATTCAGAGGAAAAAAATATAATGTGACAGTTGTATCTTGATAGTTAAGTACTTTTACAAATCTTCCTGTTCAATGAATACCTTCATGACAGCTGCAGCAACTGGCATCTGGGAAAAAAAATCATCACAAACACTGTGTCACGTTTCTTAAGTTTAATTTGGTTTTCAGCTGAAAGCAAACCGGAGATTGTAAAGAGTATCTGGTAATTGGCCAGTCAGCATGAAAGAGGGAGAGGCGATCAGTTACATCTACAGATACATAGAGTAGCAAATTGTATATCCGAGACAGTAACAAAGACCAGAACTCATGGGACCCTGATGGATGGGCCTTACAGGAACTTGAACGTGACCTTTAAGAAATTCAGCCACAATCTTTGTAAGAAATATGAACAAGATTATCATGTAAACTATTTCTTGGCTCTTGATACTAAACAAATGATTGTCATCCCTGATGGTCAACAAGAGATGGTTGGACAGGAGGATCACAGGATCTATTGGTGCAAGGAGTGCAGAATGCTAGCGTTACCAAGAGGCTTGCACAACATCCCTGACCTGAGGGGCAGGAGAAAACAAACAATGAAAAATCGCTTTAAAGAACTGGGAATCTCTCCTGCAGACCCTTAAAAAAAACCAAAACCAAAACAGAAATACAACATAACACTACAGAAACAAATGAAAATAGGGTCATCTGAGATGGAACAGATTGAAGTTTGTATGCCATAACAGACTTCCTTCACCAGACAGTTCAGCAGTCAAGAAGTGCCAGGCAGCTGCTTTGGTTGAGGTGAGGTTTCTGGGAGGAACAGGGGAAGAAGATTCTTCAGTACTCATGTTCAGATCTATCCTCCTGCTGGAGGCTTAGGCTAGATTCTCACAGCTGCAGGGACCATGTTTTTAATCAATACCACTTCTGTTCTAAATTTAACCAGTGAACCGCTACAAAATTAGGAGGTCAAAGGAACATTTAGCAGAAAGGGGGAAGGGAAAGGAGGGGCTGAAATTGAAGGGTGTGGAGAGAAACTAGGATTAATTCACAAGAGTCTCTCCTTGTGAGGTGCTGACAAGGAGAGAAAGGAAAGGCTAAATTACCTGTTCTCCATCCCCTTTTTTCAATAGTCAGTTCACTCAATGTGTGCTATAGCTACTCTGACAGCAGGAAGCACTCTGCAGTGTAATGGAGGCAACTGGCAATATTTGCATTGTTAAAAATCACACTGCAAGCTTAAAGCATGTGAAATGCAGATCTTATCAGTTCCCTAGGAATGCTGGTAATACAGCTGTGGAGGCTGAGTCCAGAAGAAAAAGCAGATCAATCTACATGTACAAACTATCTCCAAGCAACTTTGTAACTTCCTATGAAAGGACAATTCACCTCTAACTCGAGTAGTAAATATTTACTGGCACACCAGTGGTTTCTTTATGGATAAAACCAGTACCAAAGAAGCTTATGCAATGGCACTCAGTTTCACAGTCAGACCAGAAAGAGGCTTTGGTAATCCACAATGCAAGCGAATCCCAGTTTGTAGTACAAAATAGCCTTGATCAAGATTGGGGAATCTATGGAAATGATGCCCTCTGCAACCACTGTAGCCTTTCATGCATCAGGCCTGTTCCTACTAGAGAATGGCCAACTCCATTCTGGGCTTGCTGGGAGGAAATGCAACTCTGCTATGGGGAAAGAAGGCTATTATGTAAACGTGCCTAATTAACAAATACCTTACTCAAGTCCAGAAAAGACATGGCCCCCTTGCAGCTCCTACTTGAGGAACATGGGAAGAAACGTTCCAACTATCCTGGTCCTTGGCTGTCAGAAATAATCTATGGGAATCCACTCATAGACTGAAGTAGCAAATTTCCCACCTCATCACCCAGAACTGGGAGAAAAATTGTCAGGTGTGAGGTATCAGCCACAAGGCAAGGGAAAGGATCTCCTTGCACCTCATGCTGAGACAACTCAGGGCTACTATGAATTTGCAGCTATTTTCCTGAATGGTGGTTTGGCTGCCTCATTAAGAAACAAAGACCTTACCAAATACCTGGGCTGGGAGGAATTACCAGCATGGAACCATCACTCTCTTCTGTGTATTGGTTTAAAATAACTGTTTATTGCGTATGGACAGAAAAGGGATAGAAACAGAAGACTCGATAGAAGCAATACAATTTAAAGGTGCAAACTTCCCCAAAATGTATTGGATAGCAGCACCAAGTCCTCTGCTCTAAGATCTCAGCCTTCTGAAAAGGTAAAGCCGAGAAGTGCATGGACACCAAGCAATACAGTTCCCTTCGCTTTTAAGTGGGTGTTGCACAGACGGTTGCCTACTGACCGTTCCCCTAAAGGGTAAAGGCAGCAAGCAAGCAGGGTAACACACTGAGACACTTGCGTTGGATGTAAGAAACTACAGACTGTCCTATGTAGCAAATTACAGTACACTGCTCTGACCACTGCAGCCCCTTCTGGCTACTTACTAAGCATATTACTAAATATTCTACCCATGAGTGAGTGCACTGCTAGCAAACTTCTAGTTGAGCAACAGGAGAGATGCAGCAACCATAGTATGGAAAAACAACCAAGATTCCAGCCAAAAACTGGCTAAAAAGCCATGGGTCTGGGCACAGATATCAGAAAGACTTCAGGCCTGACAGACACCAGAGACATCTGTGAATGTGAGTACACACAAGAGCTGAGTGATGAGAGTACAGATACATTCCACTAACAAACTTTGCTGTTCTTCATGTTCTTTGTGTTTAGCTCTTAAAGGTACTTTAACTGTGTATGTGTTAAATCTGTTGGTGGCCAGCTACGCACGCACTTGTGTACAGATACACACATCACTGCAATTCAGGTGCAGCTGTGCTACAGATTGAGCCCGGGAACCGTCCAGCAGCCTTGCACAGAGCAACCAGGATCCCCTGTGTGCTACTGCCCACCACTCTGCCACCCACTTCAGGGGAACACCAGGGCTTTAAAAAACTAAACTAGGTGATGCTAACAGAATAATCCAGCCTTGCCAAAAGCAAGTAAAGTCAATTTGGTTTGAGGGAAAGAAGTAGTCAATACTGTAATTCATTTTATTCTTGCAACAGAAAGAACATTATAACAGCAAAAAAAAAACCAACCCAAAAACCTGAGAATAGGCAGGAGTGTTCACTGAGACCCGAAAGGGAAAAACCCTGCAGTAACCTTTAATCTTTTAACCACATAAATCAAAACATGGCAGCATTACAAGATGCCACTGAAAACACTTTCAAGAACTAAGAGATAAGCAGCAAACTGAGTGAACCCATTGCAGGTTTCCCAAGAGCTGCCCATCCACGTTCCTGGGACCAAACTCAGTTTATCATTGCTCACCTCAGGTTTGGATTCTAACTCATCCGATAACATTGATTCCAGCGTCCGATTCCTGCAGCTGTCCTCAACAAGGCACTGAATGGTTTGTTAGTTCAGAGAGAACAACACTCACTGCTTATTCTCATATTTTCCTAAGTGGTGAAACAGTGTGGTGGTCCTCCTGCAAGAAGCTGTGTTGCACAAATATTCAATTTAACCTAAAACAACAAAAAAGGAAATGTAAAGAGAGGAACCATAAAAAGAGAGCAAAGGAGAAACGAAGCGAGCGGATGTTGCACGGAACGGCAAAATGCACCTTGAAGCACTGGGTAAACTTATTTACCCAGGTCCCTGCATTTCTTTTGTCATTGAGTCACAAAAAAATATGTCCTAACACTGCAAAATTAAATTTCAAAGGCTGTTTACCACGTTTTCTTTGCAAGAGCTCGTTTTGAAGGGAAAATTGAACAATTTGTCCTGGAAACAGGGGAAACCACAGCATGCAAGAGACAAGGAGCTTGAATTCTCAGCCTGTGAAACAGTGGAATTATCCAAACTGTTGATTAAAGGCAATCATACACACTCTTTTCATCAAAAAAAACCTCCACTTTTCTTGTTTGTTAAGATATTACAGTTTTGATTACGTGAAATACCTTCATGACCACAGGTAGGTTGGAAGTGATTTCACAAACATCCATACAGTGTGTCTTCTTTGGGCTACAAGTGACAATGGGAACAAGTTTGTATTTATTTTTGCCTACTGGGAACCAACTCAGACATTAGTGATGGGAGAAGAATCACAGGATGGTAGGGATTGGAAGTGATCTCTAAAGACCACCTAGACTAAACCCCTGCTAAAGCAAGTTCACCTCAATCGGGTCACATAGGAATGTATCTGGGCAAGTTTTGAAAAGCTCCCGAGGAGACTTCACAACCCCCTTGTGCAGCCTGTGCCAGTCACCCTTACAGTAAAGAAGCTTTTCCTTGTTTTTAAGCAGAACATTTTGTGTTCCAGCCTGTGTCTGTTATCTCTAGTCCTGCCACTGGGCACTACAGAAAAGCATCACTCCGTTTTCCCGACATCTACCCTTTAGGTACTTATAAGCGTCAGTTCTTTCCCCCTTTCCATCACAATTACAAGTCTGCTGAATATGTTAAGAAACGAGAATATCATCCCAGTTACAAAGAGAACGCGAAAGCCTTCCTCCAGCAGTCTACCCTCCTAGCTGTGTGGCACAAGGCACAGGGGCTTCGCCTACCGCCGTTAATTCAGGACAACACAATAACCACAGCGAAAGCAGAGTAACCGAGCCCAAGACGCGCGCCACGGGGCTCGGGAACATTCTCGCGCTTGTTCACCCGCTGCCCCCTTTCAGCCCGCACCCGGGAGGGCGGCCCTCGAGCGACCCACGGGGACAAGGGCCAGAGCCGCCAGGCCCGACTGCCCGCGCCGCAGCGGGAGGACAGGGCAGGGCAGGGCAGGGCAGGGCAGGGCAGGGCAGGGCAGGGGCGGCCAGAGCCCTGGCGGGGGCAAAGACGGAGCCCTCGGCGCCGCTCAGGCCGCGTCCCCTTCCCAGCGCGGGGCAGGTGCGCNCGCGAGGGGCGGCAGCGGCGGCCAGGCCCGTACGGCGCGGCCCAGCCCGGCCCGGCGCCCGCGTCCAGCGCTGTAGCGGCGCCCTGCCCGCCTTACCGGCATCTCAGCCGCCCGGAAGTGACGTGCCGCGCCGCCGGCCGGAAATGCCGCAGCCTCGGGACGGCGCGGCGCTTCCGCGCTGTCTCTATGGTGAGCACGGGGAGGAGCGCCGCTTCCGGCCGCCACCCCCACTTCCGGCCGCTCCCGCGCTCGGAGCGGCCGCGCCGTGCGCTCCCGGCGGCCGCTCCCGGTAGCGCCGCGGCCGCCTCCGGCCCGTGTCGAGGAGCCTTCGCGGGCACCTCCCGCCTAACCCCGGGGCGGGCTCCGTGCTATTCCCCGCCGCCCCACAGGCGGCACAGTAACCGCTCGGTGGCTGCGCTTCCCGCGGGGTCGTCCCGCAGCGCCCGGCGCTTCGCGGCCGCGGAGCCTCGCCCGGCTCCCGGGGCTCTCCGGAGCCGGCGGGGGGAAGGGACGCGGGGCGCGCGCGATGCGCCGGGCGCTCCCGGGCGCCGCTGCCCGCACGCAGCGCTCAGCGAGCAGCCTCCCGGCGCGCAGCCCGCGGCGCTAGCGCCGCCTCCCAGGCGGCCGGTGGCAGGTTCCATTTCTCCCCACGGGGGGATTGCTGCTCCCTCGGCCGCGCCGGCCGCTCCCCGCCCCGCAGGAGCGAGAGCGCGGCGCCGTCCTCCTCGCCCCCTCCGCAGGCCGAGCGGTAAGGCGCGCGGCGCGGCGGGGGTCCGGCCCTCCCCCGCCCCGCCCTGCCCTGCCCTCCCCGCCGGGCCGGGCCCTTGGTACGGCCCGCCCCGCCCCTCGTCCCCCCGGCGGCGGCCGCGTCCCGGCCGGCGCCCGCCCCCTCCGCCTTGTCATTGATGTTGTTGTTTTTGTCGCAGGAGCCGGAGGCGAGGCCGGGGCCGCCGCAGCAGCAGCAGCGGGGCTCGGGCCGGCGCCAGGCATGTCGGTGTGCGGGGAGGCGGTAGGCGCCGGCTCCCTGCCCAGCGAACTGGTGGTCCACATCTTCTCGTTCCTGGCGGGCCCCGACCGGCTGCGGGCCTCGGCCGCCTGCTCGCGCTGGCGGGAGTGCCTCTTCTACCCGGCGCTCTGGCCGCGCCTCCGCCTCAGCCTCCGCGTCTCGCCGGCCGAGCGCCCGCGCCTCGAGTTCCTCATGCGCAAGTGCGGCTGGTTCGTTCGTGAGCTCCGCGTGCAGTTCGCCGCCGACAACTACCCCAGCGGCGGCGGCGGCGGC
>WBNH01004785.1:269032-315597 GCA_013401255.1 Urocolius indicus | reverse complement strand
CCCGGCCGCCCCCCCCCCCCCCCCCCCCCCCCCCCGGCGCCGGGGCCAGTCTCTCCCGTCCGCTCCCGCGGCGCCCGGGGGTCGGCCGCGTGCTGCTGGGGCTGCGCCCCCGGAGCCCCGCGCGGGGGTGGCGGGGGAGAGAGAGGAGCCGCACCGCCGGCTTCTGCGGCTGCGAGTCCAGCAGAAGCGGAGGCGCGTTGCTTTCCCGGTTTTTGTCACGTTCTGTAGTCTGATGGAGAATGTGAACGCGGGCGTTCAGCTGGTAAGCGGCTGGTCAGTATGCAAAACAGGTACAGCTGCAATAATAAACAGTTCTTCGTCCTTCTGAAGAAAGGGGAAATGCAGCCTCGATGGAGCAAGTGTGAGCTGGGTGTTGGAGTTTGGTGCCTAACGAGGCACCTTTCGCACTTTAAAGTATAAACCCACCTACAGACGGGCTTTACACCTCTTGTGCACGACTGACTGAAAAATAATGGCATGAGGAGTTAGTAGGAGGCTGAAAATTACAGCAGTGGTGGTTTGTTTTGCTTTGTGAGGTTTTTTTTTCTGAATGGAGAGGGATGGAATGCCTCCTCAATAAAATACTTTCAGCTTTCCAGCTGTGAGGGGGTTTGCCGCCAAAAAGCAGAGCTTTTGTGACTGCTCTAGTGCTACCTCCTAAACTGAGATTCGACTGTTTTAACTAGGAGAAGGTTTTAATGTTTGTTAATTGAAAACAAAAAGAAAAGAAAAACCAAAACAGCCCAAACTTCAGGCATAGGGCTTTCTTGACCAAATTGAATTTAAGTAGTAGAAATCTTTTCCTGTGGTTTGGGCTTCGGATCTGTTTAGTTCCTGCTTTTTCACAGACATACTTCAACAGGCTAGATGTTTTCCTCAGGTTGGAGATCTTTGAATTGAAAATACTTTTGTTGTCTTTACTGTATCTGGGTGTGTTTAAGATAAATATCTTTTAAAAAGATAATAATCGGACATCATAACGTATGGCCTGTAGCCAGTGCCTGGGACAGGAAAGCAAGGGTATTACAGTTAGGTTAGTAGGTTTGGAAAGCCGTGCAGATTTTAGGACGGGAAACAGTTAATATCATTTCTCCACTGTGTGCTTATAGCTTCACTTATTGGGGGAGGGAGGGAGGGAGGGAAGCCAAGCTGCAAATATTTCAGGGTATCTTTAGGATGAATTAAACCTTGTGGATGCCTTTGGAAAACTGTCTGCAACTGAGTCATGGTCTGGTCACTGCCCCTCTGTGATTCCGGAGGGATTAGGGACTAGTTTGAGGCCTTCCTTGCTTCTTTATTTTGAATTGTAGTGAGAGAACTTTACATGTAATTCCTCGTTGGCTTGAGATGAACGCAAATGTGGCGTGTCAAGTCCCACTTTCGGTTCCTCTGCTTTGCTGTGCCCAGCAAGTCCTTCCTGTGGTGCAACTGCGATGGCTGAGTTTTCCGAAAATGGCTCGTTTGTCTTGACTCACCTTTATCTTCATTTAATTCTTGCCCTGTGAAACCCTAGTATGCGAATCATGATCATCTCTCTTGGTCAGTCTTCTCTTGCCTTTAAGGAGCAATCACTTAACTGTTGAATCTTGGGGAAATCCAGCTAATGTAAGTGGAAAAAATGTTGAAGTGATGTTGGTTGCTATCTGATTGGAGTCAAATGTTGCTACATGGACTTGGAACTTAGAAATAAATAGCGTATGCAAGAGATGTTGCCTGAGGCATCTTCTTTGGCAAAACTTAGAATGCTGGTTTTTTTTTTCTTTCTGACTTGCTGAAGTATGAAATCTGACAAGATGAAATGCTTTGTCAGAAGGCCTTTGGTACACTTTTTCTTTAAAAAAAAAAAAAGATTCATTCTCCACGGCCTGATCTGAAACCTGTACAAGGACACTTGCTTCCTGAAGTTCTTTTTACGGATTCTGTATGCACAGTGTGGCTCGGGACTGCAGTAATACACTATGTAGAAGTAGTTGTTGTTCCAGTACCTGTTCTCTGGTAGATTCTCATTTTGATAGTAAGCCAGAGGTGAAAAGTTACCAACTTTGATAGGATTTTGCATTACTGTACTTTTCTTGCTGTCTTCAAATTTGCATGCTGCTCTCTTCCTTCAAAATTAATGATGTGTGAGTGGGTAAGGCAGGGTACCTGGTTATTAAAGCAGGCACTTCTTTTTTAACAAGGGGGCGGGAGGGATGGGACATGGAACACTTGACCTTTTATTCAGGTTTACTTTCTGAATAGACTCATTTTTCTTCCCCTTGAGCAGACAAGGTTTTTAGTATTTAGTTTTCAATGTACTTTTTAACAATAACTCATCAGTTTGTGTGTAGAACACTGCTTTTTATGAGTAGAGTTTTGCGATTGAAACGAGGTGGGAAGGAGCATTACCAGCATATGCCAGATTGCTGCTTAGTTGTTACTGTGACCACGTGTCTAAACCGGAGGCATTGTCTGATGCTTAGTTTTGTTTAAGGAGTGACTGCGGTCCAGTCACTTCATTTCTCTGCTTCTCTTCATCTCTAACTCCAGGATAATAAATAATCTTCCTTCTGTTTGCCATATGTCATTGTACGTGGAACTGCCATTGTAATTTCCAAAATAATGGAAACAGCAGCATTTTTCACTTCTGCTGTGGCTGAATCACTGTCAACAAGTTCGTTTTGGAATTAAGTTTAGAACAGGATGGTTCTTTCATAACTCCTGTCAGCCCTTACGATAGCTTTTTGGCAGAGAAGTTCAAAGAACTTCCATCTTCAGACCCAGGGAGGAAGAAATCTGCTTTAGTGAAATGGTGTGCTATTTCTTAACTATGTAGTCTGGTAGGCTGTTGAATCTATTCTTAAACAATACAGTAACAACCCCTCCTAGCAGGAAGAAAAATAACTACTTTACATGGCTCTAGAATTCTGGGAGGAGTTACAGTACTGCGGGACCTAGGAAACGGAATGACTGAAAGTAATGCAATTTCTAGATGCACTCATGGGTAGAGGAGAATAATGTGTATTTTTTATAACAAAGGCATTTTCTATACAGCACAAAATTGCCAATTTCCAAGCAAATCTGCATGTTAAGTCTCTAGAAAAATATTTCGGAGCGAGCTTTGCTAATTCAGATGGAATTACAGAAAAAAACAAGTTGTGGACAAGTAGTTAAAAACAATTGATAATATTCTGACAAGTTCTGCTATCAGCCAGTGTCATCCATAAAGGTATATTCTACGTCTGCCTCTTCTTTGAGGTAGAACTCAAGTCACCATAAATTTTATTTTGTATGTGACAGCATATTGCTCCCAAAATATTGCTTTAACAGTGCTGGGACCACAATGGGCTGTAAAAATCAGTATTTTATGTAATTAAAACATACTGAAGTACTGAAGATGGAGTCTAGTAAACAGCTTACAACTTTTAGTGCACTTTTTGAGCTAGTGAAAAATAAATGGTTTAGAAATCCCACCCCTTCCCCCCAACGCATATTTTCCCCCAGCTGAGTGTGTGGGTAGTACAAAGGATTACATACTACCATTATGACTTTTAGGAAAAGATGACAATTAACTTCCAAATAATTTTATTTAAATAGCAATCACTTTACTGACTCTCTGAAATAAAGACGAGATGTAAGCTGAATGGCATAGATGTTGCATGACGCTACAGACGGCAAGAATCTAATTCTGTGTTGAACTGTGATCAGGTTTGTTGATGGCTATAACCGTGGTGTGGATGGAAAATGATTGGATGTTTGCATTGCTGAAGTTTTGAGGCAGAGAACTTTTCTGTGCATTTCCGAAGCACATGAAATGGCAGTCAAGTAATGTAGTAAAAACATGTAGGGTATTACTAGTAAATAATGTTGCACGTGTCTTCTAGTTCGATGGCTCTGAAGTTGCTGTACTACAGCACTGGCTGTAGTTGCATGCACTAGAGGTAGCCCAGAAGGAGTCCCGTGTGTTATGGAAGCGTGCGGGTGATTCAAAATTGTTACGAAGACTGTTTTGTCTCTTAGCTCACAGCTAAATTACCAAGATCAGAAGATAAAAGCTTAATTATAGCATTGGCTGTGAACACTGCCTTTCACACCAGGTGTCATACCAGACTCTGGTATCTTTCCCTGTCATACCAGACTCTCTCTTACAGCTTTTGAGGAAAGAAGAGCCCAAAATACTCTCAGTGGTAGTGCCAATGTCTTCAGATTTCCCTGCCAAGCTTATTCGGTATGATCAGGCATTGCCTTAGTTGTGTAGGCTATTGAGTATCTGGTCAGGGCTCAGTTGATTGTAATGTATCATTCACACCCTAGTCTAGTATTTAAAAGAGTAAATATGAAATTACTAGAAATTCTAAACTGATGTTGTAAAATCTAGGTATTTTGCTCCAGTGCTTGCCTGACTCGATATGAAGCTTCTGGAGCTTGTGGGTTTCGCTGTTAAGTTTTGTTGAACTGTAGAAGAGTGTCAGGTGCAACAATGGCTAGATTTCAGGAAACTAGGGTGGAATTATTATTCAATAATAATAACATGAACTTCAAAACAGCTGAATGATGACTTCTGCAGTCTGTAATTGGTATCTACCATTTCATATGGACTTCAAAAATGTAAAACTTGACTACTTGATATGTGCCACCCTCCCCCCCTGCCCTGTCCCTGGTAGAATATCAGCTCAGTGGAGGCGGTGAACTGGCACCAGAGTTTCCCTATAATTTGAGCACTGCAACTGTATTGCATTTTCCTGAACGCTGATCTGAAATGTTAGCATATTATTTGTAAGCCAGCAGAAATAAGGATTTATGTAACTCACGTAATTGTTGGCTACAGGTTAATTGGCATCTACTGTTTGAGATTAATTCAACTCATGTATCCATTTGTGATGAAACTGGAGTTTCTACCATGTTAATTATCAGACTAGTCCTTGCATGTTAGCACTGATTTACAGCATGTATAAATTAAAGTTTACCTGAAACTTAAGTCAGTTAAAAAATAGAATCTTAAAAGTAAATGCCACACAAGTACTCTAAAACTGCAGTCATTTCCTTATCTCTCACTTGGTCAGTTTTAGGAATAGAAAAGATGCAAGTCAGAGAAATAAACTGTACAAGGGAAAGGAAAACTGACTGTCTAGCACACTTGAGTCACGTCCAGCTTAAATTTAGAGGTTCTGCTTTCACTTCTTTTTAGGTATCTTTTCCAAAAACTAAAACTATGTGATGGAGGACCACAGATCCTTTTCTAGTTACTGATGAGCGATCTTAGAACAGCTTCCCCTACTTTGATGTAAGGGAAATTAGACACTGATTAGGGAGTGGGGAGCTTTAGCTTTCCTGTCTGAGGTTTGTGTTGCCTCGATTGAGGTAGGTTTGGATTCCTGCTTGTAACTGCGGTACTTAATTGCTCAGACAGGGTTCTTTGTGGTTGCATTCTACATGGGCATTAAATGCAGGATTAAATGTTGAAAGGAATAGGTATTTGATGTGTTCATCTCTGACAACACACATGTTCCAGGGATTAAGAAGTGCATGAAAGCAGTGCTAAAAGTTTTCTTTATGGTGCTGGCCTGCTGAAAATACTCCTGAGGTGACTGAAAACTGGCATTTGCTTTTACAGCTGGATTCAGCAGTTTGTATAGCCCTTTTCCCTTTTGTACTTCACACTTATTTTCTGTAGTTCCTTATGTGCCTGTTTTGCAGACAGTAGCATGTTTCCCAAAACAGACTGCGTGTTCAATGTAATAATGTGTGCTTATTGCCTTATGGATAATAATTCCTCACAGGGTTTGAATTTTGTGTACAGATTTCTCTTTACTTTGTCATTTCACAGAAACCTCCAGAAGCTGAGTCTCTTTGGGGATATAAGCATTCTACAGCAACATGGAAGTATATCAAATACATACCTCGGCAAGGTCGACCCTGATGGCAAGAAGATTAAGCAGTGAGTTATATTTATGAGTTATCAAATACATGAATAAAACCAGGTAACAGAATACAGATTCCCATGCCTTAAATACATGACCGAGGAAGTTTTGCTTTTTGTTTTTTTTTTGTTAATAGGATGATAATCTGAATTCTTAAATTAAGTTGTTTTCTCTTCCAACTATTTACATGAAGTAGTCTGGTTTGTGGCTTCCCCCTACCCTTCTCAGCAGGGTGAGAATCTTTTCTTTCCTCTCTTCATTGTGTTTTAGAAACAATGATAAGGGGAAGGGGGGGATGGGGGCTTGTTACCAGCACCTCAGCTGTTGCTATAGGTGAAAAAATTAGAAAAGGAAGTAATCTGTTGTATTTCACAAGAATAGAGGACCTGTAGCAAGTAAACTTGAAAGAGAACATAAGCACAAAGAACTTACTTCAAATTGCATCCCAAAACTAGATTATCTATTTACAGGATTCCTGGACGATTGTAGCTCATAATGGGCTTGTTTAGTTCAGAGATGTATTTTAGCTTGCCATAATTACATCAGGGTACAGTCCTTGAATGCTTATAATCAGGATAGCTGGTTCTTCTTTGGAAAAGGTTAAATACAAAGTTAAGAGCAGCTGACTTCTGGAATAAATTTCAACAGAGGGAGTGATGCCAAGTTACCTGTTTTATCTGTTCTTCTAAAGCTTTCCATATAGATAAGACCTCAATACCATTGTTTTCATGTGTGTCATTTTAAATGCCTTACCATTCTGTGTTTCTCCCAGTAATGTTGGAGTGGAGTAAGCACAGCCACTCTAGATCTTCACTGTTATTTTAAAAGTAGTTTTGGAACTGGTGAGTGTGTGTTATCAGATCAGTACATATGTATGTGAATGCAGCCGTTGAACCAAGTAAGTTTGTAAAACAAACAGTGCACATACAGATGTTTGTTTTATACTGTGCTTGTCATCCATTACGCTTAGACTGCAGAACTTAGAGCAATTCAGGGTTCTGTTTAATCTGTGTACTGTAGTGCTGCATGCAGGTTAAAACCTAACTTGGTAAAGCTCGTCTTTTTCATATCCTTTGTTGTGAAAACATAAAATCAAATCTTTGCCAAGAGGGTTGAAGAGAGCCATCAAAGCAGATGTTTATTCAGCTGAGTGCACAGTTAAACATTTCTTCAAACAAATAACAAAAATAAGTAGGTACATTTCAGAGTCATAAACCACTCAAAACTCATTATCTAATTTGAAGTTAGTCTTTTAGGTGAATATTGACCTCTGCACATTTTGGAATGAGCAAATAAATGCTACATCTTTGGTTGCTGTTGGTGTTTTGTAGTTTGTTTGGGGGGGCTCTTTTAATGTCATTAGGACCTGCCAGTCCTTTTCTAAATTAAAGCAAAGCCATCTGTGTATTTTTTTCAGTGCTCTCAAGTTCATCAGCACTACCAGCAGGTTAAATCATGATGACTCCTTAGTCTTCTGAAGCACTTGGGTTTGCATCAGTTAAGTTGCAGAACGTGGATACCGTAACTAATGCAGAAAAATACTGAGCAGCCTTTGGAGACATCCTTATTGGTAGCTGAGGAGCGTTGGAACCTGTGTGGCGATAAACCTTACTAAACTGTTTCAGGAATTTCCTGCAATTAAAGCAGCCAGGGAATAAAATGTGATACTTCCTTAAGTCCATAGCATTAAGCTGGGTGTAACAGACCGTGGGTGAAATCTCAGCTAGCACGGGATGCTCCCCCAGGTGAAGACTTAAGGGTTGCTCTGAGGGACAGGAGGCCTTGGACTGTATTTTCAGAAATGTGCTTTTGCAGAAATAAGCATAGGTTTGTAATGCTTGTTCTTTCTTTTTTTTTTGTGTAGCATATGGGTCCCCGGTTACTTTTTAAAGATCTATTTACAACTGAGTTTGTTACTGTTGGGAAGCTCAGCATTTGTCTTGAGTTCAATAAAGGGTAGTTGTTCAAAATTTTTGCTTTCTGAAGTCTGTTTCTTGTGATTGATCCACGTGGTTCAGATAGTTTCATTTCCAACAGAATCAGTTGAGCCTTTGTTATTAAACAAAAACATTTTGATTGATAGTCTTTAATTAAACAAATGGGCTCCATATGGACCTTAGTAATATGTTTGTTTCCTGTCCAGGGCCATTGATGGGCTTCAGGACTGGTTTGGGGGCTTAAACAGTAACTCAGCCTGTCTAGTCAGGCTTTGCTCTGTCCTCTGGCTGAAAGTGCCATTTGTGGCATTAATCGTGAAAGTAATCTATTTTGAGGTTTTTATTTTTTAAATAGTTTGCTCCAGTATTGTAACTTGAAGGTTTCAGGTCAGTGGTGACATCCCGTGATTGCTGCGTGCAGGGAGCAAAGGGGACTGGTGTATGCTTGTGGAGACATCACTAGGTTACGTTGCTTTCTTACATGTGCTGAGCTCTGCTTATGTTTTGTGTTATACTCACTAAACTATGCTTAAACTTCAGCTTTGTAAGTGAGCTTTAAGGTAACCATATGTAAGTTAAATGTTGTGCTAGCTGCTAGGTGGTTGAAGTAAAAGATGAGATGATAATGAAGTGGGTGTTAATTCCCAGGAATTCATTTAACGTGTCTAAATTTCTAGAACACAAAACTATTTTTGCAAACTCCAGTTAGATGCAGCCTGTGTATGAAAAACAGGTTGTGCACAAGAATTTGCAGGGGAGGAAAAACCCATGTTAGGCTGTTCGGAAAAAGTATTTGAAATATGTGAAAGCTGATGGCATGTGGTTTACATTGTGCTTCCTGTCTGGCCTTACATAAAGCAGGTATTTCAAACAACCCAGAAGTGATCACTGTTAAATATTCTCTATTGACATGTTTGATCTTTTTTTATTAAGTTGGCAAAGAACTGGGGGAAGATGACTGGAAAGTTTTCTTAGTACCTGTGGGTTAGTAAGACTGTCAGCACAGTTGTAAATATGTGTGTAAATACTTCGGTACTTTCCCTAAAAAGTTAATGTGTAGGTAGCATTAAATCGGTACCTCTCTAAAGCTATTTAGTGCAATGTCTCTGCGCCTTACAGCTGCAGAGTTCTGCATCACACCTCTCTTCATTAAGTTGTGTATGTACTAGAACAGTGCTTTTCTAAGCTTAGATGTTTGTTGTATCAGAAGCACAATTTAAACAGATTTTGAGTGCAGTGAGGTATGTAGATGGTAATGTTTTGCTGAGCATCTCAAAAACTGATTTGTCATCTTTTCCATTGTTCTGTAAAACACTACAAGTACTATTAAGATTGACTGTCTGGACTGTTGGAAGAGAAATTCTGCCATTGCTGCAGCCATCACAGCATGGTTTGTAAATGTGTGTGGTGAGAGGGGGAAGGGAAGAGTCTTTGTTCATTGGAAGAAATTAGAGAGGTTCCTATGGTAGAATGTTTTTGTTTGTGGGATTGTCAGAGAACCTGCCTTCAAATTACGCATTGGCAGAAATAACTATGAAACAAACATTGCCAGAACCAGAGGGCTCACTTGAACTGTAAAATAATTTAGTAATAAAGAAGCAAAACTACACTATGGTGACTCCTGACCTGTCTTCTAAACTATGTGCTTTGTCACAGCTGCTAGTCCTCAGTGTAAAAAAAAAAAATAAAAATCAGAGAAGACCTGGAAGAACTGAAGTTTTTAAACCTGATTGATTGTCCTAGGCAAAACCCTTGGAACAATTCTGAGGTTTTTAATAGATAAATACACTAACCTCACCAACTTCTTCACACATAAAGAGAAGTCAGGCCTTGCAAACCAAGTACATTCTTAAGAAAAGGAGGAAAGCACACGCAGGCAAGAGAATGGATGAGTAAGGACTGATCTTTTAACTTTTTTTACAACAGAAAAATTGTAGGTGACAGGTTCAGAGCAAGGAAGAAGAGGGGGAAGTCAGTGCAGACCCAGCAATGTGCCCCTCATGGCCAGGATCCTGGCCAGGATCCTGGGATGCATCAAGCAGAGTGTGCCAGCAGGTTGAGGAAGGTTCTGCTCCCCCTCTACTCTGCCCTGATGAGGCCTCACCTGGAGTCCTGTGTCCAGTTGTGGGCTCCTTAGCTCAAGAGAGATGGAACTCGTGGAGAGTGTCTGGTGAAGGGCCACCAAGATAATCAGGGGACAGGAACATTTCTTATGAGGAATGGCTGAGATACTTGGTGGTGTTTAACCTGGAGGAAGGGAAGACCTAGGATGGAATTTATTCATACTTATAAATACCTAAAGGGCAACGTCAAGAGATTGAGGTGAGTGTTTTTTCTGTAACACCCAGTGACAAGACAAGGGATGACAGGCACAAGCTGTAACACAGGAAGTTCCACTTGAACATGAGGAGAAACTTCTTTCTATAAGGATGAGGGAGCCCTGGCACAGGCTGCCCACCTGAATGTGTTCCTGTGCAACTTGATGGAGGTGAATCTGCTTTAGCAAGTAGAGTTGGGCTACATTATCTTTAGAGGTCTCTTCCAATCCTGATCATTCTGTGATTCTCTGAAAGCTTACTTGGCTCAAAGA
The DNA here is from genome assembly GCA_013401255.1 of Urocolius indicus. NCBI lineage: Eukaryota > Metazoa > Chordata > Aves > Coliiformes > Coliidae > Urocolius > Urocolius indicus. The sequence continues at coordinate 305,170 of WBNH01004785.1, read as the reverse complement.
GGAGCTTGGATAAATTTGCAGAAGTGAGGTCCCTGAAAGTTACTAAATAGAGCAAGCTATCTCTGGTTCAGGAGGTCTATTTGAGAAATATCCCTATCTGCTCTCTGTGTTCTGCTTCACTCCTCAAGGTGCTGGAGTTTCCCTGCTCTCTGTCAGGAGACTGGGCTAAATAAGCCTTTAATTTTGTCTGGACATTATCTTGATTAAAGATACGTGAATGAGAATAATCTGTAAAATCGTTTTGCTTAGATGTAATAAGTAAGTATACAGACATAACAATAAAGTGTTCTGTGCAAAGCATTACCTGATTTGAGGCACAAAGATTTCTGCTGATGTTGGACTGGGGTGTTTACATATTATTTCTTGGTATTTTATGGAGCTGTCGTAGCCTGTCTTAACCGCTTAACTTAAATGCTGATCTTCCCTTCTGGGTTAGAAGGTTTGAGATCAGACTCTCTTCTACACATGTGCTTGAATGTATATGCTCAGGGAATACTTGTCATTTTGGCAAGAGGACTCTTTTGGGCCTTAGCAGCTGTAGGATAGAGTCTGGAAAAATACTTGGAGAAAGTCAATAGTTTGACTGTACTATTTTAATTTCGTATTCAAAATCTCACCTCAAAATACTTGTGTTGCCTTCATGGATTAGATGGTTAACTTAGAGAACATCCCTTCGTTAAAAAATGAGTAGGAAAGGTGAGGTGTATCAGAATAAGTGCATAATACTCATGCAGGGTCATAAAAGGCATGAAGATTCCAACAGTGCCAGAATCATGTGGCACCGATAATCTGAGACTGAAATGTTATTAGGTCCACGTTGTTTTGGTAAAACTTGAGCATGTTGACACTTGAAAATCCAAGTGGCTGCACATTCAGAATTATTGGAAGGATCTTCGTGTATGTTTGTTCTTTGCCCTTTCATCAGCAGAGTCATGCAGGTAGTTTCAGTTCATTCTAACTTATGCTCAAAGTCAAGTTTCTGCAGCCTTTCATTGAAAACGACTTATTTTTTCCATGTTGAATTTGCAGTTCTGGAGAGGTTAGCAAATCTGAAAAGCTGTTTTCAAAAACAAGAGCCATGTTTTAAAAGCATTACAGGTTTTCTTATTTGCATAACCTTAGAATGTATGTGGGAGGGTGTTAACGACGTGCTGAGGAATACATGAAATGAAGGTTCATAGTGTGCTACTGGTTTTGAAAGAAAAGTACGTAGTTTTTCTCCAGATAGTTTATAATTTTAACCTTTTAGGTGCAGTGAAGGCTCAGTTGCTGTGGGAGCTCCGCAGAGTCAGGCTGTAACATTTGTAGTTCACAAGAACCATAATAATAACACCTTCTGTCTGGATAAGGCCACAAATGAAAGAAGAAGAGCAATTCTGGATTTTAAAAAAATGGAATGGTGTGCAGCTGGTAAGACCAAACCATATTTAACAGTATCATTGTCTGTTTTGTTTACTTGCAGAATACAGCAGCTGTTTGAAGAGATACTGGGCAATAGCAGGCAATTGAAATGGCTGTCTTGTGGGTTTATGCTGCAAATAGTAACTCCCACATCATTGTCCTCCTTATCAAACCCCATAGCCAACACCATGGAACATCTGAGCTTACTGGACAACCACATCCCTGGTAATACCACTCTTATCACTGCGGTTGAATTGGAGCGCTTTGTGAATCTGCGCTCGCTCGCTTTGGATTTCTGTGATTTTACAGCTGAGATGGCAAGAGTCCTGGCTGACAGCAACCACGTGCCTTTGCATCGACTGTCTCTCCTGGTCCACAGCGTTTCCATAATGCACAAGTCATTGGACAGTATGCCAGAAGATGAGAATTGGAAGGCGCTGACTCGCAACAGCACTAATCTTCGGGTCTATATAATGGCTTTTGATGTCAAGAGCGATGATATGTTAAGGATTCTTAAGCCCAGTATCCCCCTAGAGAGGATTCATTTTGACAGCTACATCACTTGTGTTTCAGGAGCTGTTGTTGACCTCATATCCAGGCAGTATGACAAGTTCCTCACTCATTTTATACTAATGAATGATGTGATAGATATGTCTGGCTTCCCAGATCTTAGCGACAACCGGAATGAAGATCCACTTGTCTTATTAGCCTGGAGGTGCACAAGACTGTCTCTCCTAGCTGTTCATGGTAGGTAACACACTGCACTGCTACACTGCGTGACTTTCAAATGCTTACAAGACTTCGGCCTTTCTGATCATAATGTGTTTTAGTGGAGTGGTGTTCAAAAGTGCTGTACGTGCTGTTGCACCTTATACTAGTATTGTTGTGGTTGAAAATACAAAGGTGTTTATTGTGTGTGAGTTCTACCACATACTTGTAGCACACAAACTTTTTTACTAAACTGCTCACAGAAATGCGGATAACTAAGAACTGAGCATTCCAGGAGGCTTGTCCTGAAAGTGGTCTGCACTGTGCAAGTTCCACCAAGTGGCTGCTTATGTGAACGTGAACACTGCAAACATCTGCTGTTTACTGTGAGCTCATATGTTGGCAAGATGAGATGGTTGTGCTTCCTGTTTGTAAAGAACATGGATAAAGTGCCCCGAGGCTGAGGGGAGGAAGTCTGTTACCAGTTTGGTAAGATCTTGCCAGCAGATGAAGGCTGAAAAATAGAATGCCTTGCTGAGTGCGTCGGTTTCACCAGTAATACCAGAGCTGCGTTTGCCCCACCTATTAATTTGCCATATAATTGCAAAAAAATGAAATGTGTGTTTGTGTTCAGCTCTGTCAGCAGTACTTGCTGCAAGTCACAGTTGTCTGGCAAATTTTAAGGTGCCTGAGACCGAAATGACATGGAACAGTTATTTTTGTTTGTGCTGGAATCAATTTGCCAAGACCAAGTTCCCCATTGCATGAGGGAGTAAAGTGATGACTCTGTGTTGCGTTGCGTAAGAATGAATTCAGTTCCTCAGAGTGCTTGGAGGAGTTACATCTCCAGTCCTTCAGCAGTGAAGGCTGTACAGTGAGATTTCTGTTGAAGTCAGAAGGTCCTGCTGTATTTGCTAGAAAGCGTGCTTCCACCTGAAAAAAATAATAGTTCTGCCCTGCAAATGGTTGTTGTGGCGTTGTCTTTCTTTGGAGAGATGCTGTGTGTACCTGGAGGGGATGGCCAAATGCCAGCCTTGCTCTGATGCTGAGAGTCCAATTCTTTCCCCTTCTTTTCTCCCCTCTCTGCAGCAGAAGCGAACTAAGGTGCTTACAAATGCCTCCTGATCTGTTGTTAAGCTATGGGTAGAAGAACCTCTCTGGTACTGTAGCATAAGCATCTTTCTTCCAGAGTAGCAACTGTGAGAAGAACGTGACTAGGAAGGAAAATCTAGAACACTGTGATGTTTCAACAGTGTCTTAGCCTCATGCTTGTTTGTCAAATAATGGTTTCTGCCTCCGTTAGACATATTTTTCATGATACTAACAAGCTTCCTTCAGGAAAAAAACGGTGCCATGATTCACTTTATATGTAAGTGCTCAGGTTTCTTCTGTCTCCTGAAGGGGTTATTCTTCAGTTTCCAACACTTTCTGGGGCAGTTTGTTTGTTTTCCCTCTTCTGCTATTGGTTTGCTCTGAAAAAGGCTTTGATTCACATATAGTTTTGTCTTCCTCTTTTCACTGACCAAAAGAGGAGGGGGAAAACATACCCTAAGGCCAGTCCCTCTGTCCTTTATGGGAGGTAATGTCATCTATTCCACCAAGGTAGCCTCTTCAAGAGCAGAGAAAGGCTGACTGGAGGATATTAAGTCCATTCTTGCAGAATGAAGGAAGGGTGTGAAGAGCGTGGTTGGCATGGGGACAGTAGGATAGGCAGAGTTGTTTCCCCTGTACTGACAGTAAAAAGCACAGCCCGTCTTTGAGGGCTGAAGCCTTTTTGGGTTTTTTCCTCCTTAAGAGAAAGGCACTTCATGTGGATTTTCAAGACGTCATGTTGTAAACACCCCGTGTTACCTGTGAGCTCCATAGTTTCAGTCTGTCCATGAGCAAAACTGAAGCTTTTAATAGCAATAGAGAACAAATTTCTGTGTGCCCAAGGTGCGTTTGTTCAGTGATACCTGTAGCAAGGAGATCATTCCCTGTTCCCCGGGAAATGCTTAGCTGGGCTGAGGCTTTTCTGCTGCTGAAAGGTTACTGAAACTTCGGGCAAAACTTCTGAAAGGAGACTTAATTTGAAATAAGATTGAGAATAACTTGTTTGTTCCAGAGCATGGAGGATGTGACCGTGAAAAGTTACAGCAAAAGCCATCCATATACCTGACCCACAAGGGTGGTACCAGGCTCAACTGCAGTTGTTGTTCCCTTTATTCTCACACTTGCTGTCAAGGATTTCTTTTAAGTTCCTTTACAATCAAGATATCTGGAAGGTGCTGTGGGCTCCTTTGGCGGAGGAATGCCCTGCTACGGGTGGAATTGTCACTGGGTTTAGTGTCACGCTTCATCTTCTGTGGACAGTTTGTGCTGGAGGTGAAGCGTCAGCAGATGAAAGTTGTGGGAATTCATGCCTTCCTGATGGTTAATGTGCCAGAAAGAAGCCATACAGATGTGTGCAGGCTTCTTTGTTAAAAACCTCCCCTAAGCAACACACTTACAGGAAACAGAACAAAGAGTGGGGAAAAAGTGAAACAAAGTGGACAGAAAAATTCTCCTTTCTTCATTCCTTCGACACCAGGTTTCTTCCTTCTTCAACTAGCTGTCTTATTTTGAGATACATCACATTCACTGCGTTGTAGCAGACCAGACCACAGTATTTCTCATCAGCTTAACTTTCCCAGTTCAAATACAGTGCAGAATGCAGCTTTCCTTGGGATCTAAGTGGGCATCTCACCAAGAGCCTCGGCACCTGTGGGAATGAGGATAGAGACAGAAACGAGCCTTTTCCTGAGCAGTGGAAGGGCTGACTTGGCAAAGGTCCCAAAAAGGGGAGTTCCCAGATCCTCTATAGCTTGCATGTGGTGAAGCCCAGCATTTGCCTTAGCCAGGGTACCAAAAGCTGACAGGTAACTGGGGAATAGGTGTTTTTCCAGAAGGATGCCAGTATGCACTGTTGGGAAGAGAGGGGAACTTGGTAATTCTGCTTAATCTCAGGTAATGAGATGTCTGTAGTTGTCAGGGTTTTTTTTTTGTACTGGTATCACCTATTACTAGGAGAGGCTGCTGGGTTGTGTGTGTTGGTCATTTTTCTCTTGTTTTGAGGTTTGGTTTTTTTTTTTTAAGTCTGCCTCTAATGCAACAAAAGCAGGACAAGCACAGTTTCAGAACAGTCCTTTTTAACATTCACTTAAAATAGCTGATTACTCACTCTATTTATACTACAAAGCAGATCACAGCATGTTTGAAATTGTAGATGTAACTGAACTTGGAGTAAAGATCTGCATCTACACATGGTGAAGAAATTAGATCTATAGAAGCTTGGTCAAGCTACCTGAAATATTTTTGGTACTTTATTTGGAATATAAAATGGGGCTTTACCACTTGGACCCAAAAAAAACCCAACTGTGCAGCAGCAGGATTCTGCCAGGTGGAAGATGGTAAAATAGGTTGTGAAGGATGTTGAAATGTTCTGATATTAAGTACTTTGGTGAAAAAAAAAATGCCCTCTGGCAAAATGACTGAGCAACTGTCTTGTTTCCCCCTCCAGGTTACACAGTCTGGGCTCATAATCTTATAGCAATCGCTCGTCTTCGTGGCTCTGACCTGAAAGTTCTGGAGGTGACAGAAGAGAGCATCGATTTCGACCAAGGAGAACTGGCAGATCAGGATGTGGATCCAGTACACAATCTCATTGAGCAAGTATCTCTCGGCTTGGGTCGCCCTTGGCACGCAGTCATGGACATCGAGCTGCTCAGTGTCTTCACTGAGCCAACCCGTCACTTCTACAGAGAGATGCAGAGCTTCAGCGAAGGCGTTTAGCTCCCTATTTACGATTCCTGTGGTTACATATGCAAGTAGGGTCCTAGTATGGTGTTTTGTTTTTATTTTCTCAGTAGCGTGAATTAACCCCTTTTGTGCTGTGTTTAATCAGTATTAGCTATATAGAATTATATATGTGTATTCTACTTCTTGATCAAAGAACGTAGTCGGGTATTGGTTTAGAAGTTGAAAGTGGCAGTGTTTAGGGCTTTCACGGTTAATGGACTCGCCTCCCAGAGCTTGCGCAGCCGCAGCCGAGGGCTGCCTGCCCCAGGCTGCCAGCTCACTGCGCTTTTCTTGGTAACTGCATCCTGAACGATTTTACTGTTCTATCGGAGGTCAGTGCTCAGGAGCCAACGCTTTTTAATGCCCACACCCATAGCCCAGTGGATTTCTGTGCTGTGTCCCCGTGTGCTTCCTCTGGTGGCACGCCGCTTCCCAGGCTTAAAGGAAGAGAAGTCTATGCAGGGCTGTTCATCACCAGGCTCCCACTTTGCTCGATTCCACGTGAGGTGTGGCTAAGCTGCCATCCTCAGCTTTCCTTAGCTGTTAAGCAGTGGTGTGAAACGTTAGCTTTTCAGATACCTGCACTTACAGTCACTCCATAAGCTGCAGTCTTTCGGGGTTCTTTGCAAACTCCTCCTCGTTTATCCTCGTGTTCTGTCGTCTTCCTTAAAAGTTAGCTTTGGGCCAAAGTGTGAAAGAAAAAAGCAAGAACGTGCACTCCGATGAGGTAAAAACGTAACAGCGAAGACTTCAGTAGAAAGGTAAACACCCGCAAACAAACGTTAGTCGTGAAATCCCTAGCAACCAAGTCACTGGATTTTCTCTGTCAGCGCCTGTGTCAGCTGCCAAAGAATAGATTAAAAACGAAGAAGTGCCCACATGCTGGCAGGGGCAGGCCAGCTTCTGGCCAGCCAGATACTGCTAGATTGTAATATATAAGGTCGAATTTCGACCTGTGGTACACAGCTGTGCTGTGGCTCAGTCAGCAACCTCAGAACTCTTAACAAACATGCACCTGTTTCACTGTGAATAGTGAATGTAAAGGAAGGAAAGGAAACAAATACAAAGCTTGTTCTATCACAGGTATGAGCTGCTATGATGCATGAAGAACATTCCATGAAGTATGTTTTAAAATCTTGTTATATCTGAGAGGCTTTAAAAGCCGATTTAACTGTTTCAGGGCAACCGCGGTACAGACGTGGTCTCTGTGAGACTTCCACCTGACCCCAGTTTTAAGTGGTACGAATGTTGTGCATTTAATGTTTAAAGGACAGTCTGCAATAATAAAGTAAGTGGCCAACGTGGGTGCCCAGCAGTGCTGAGACCTGGCTGCTATATTGTAAGCTTTGGAAAACACAATTTATGCAACAGATGTCCAGATATGATTCTATTTATGGAAAAAGTTTATATGTGTTTTACAAATGGTTTTACCATCTTATATTAAAATGACCTTTTGACAGGTGTGCGCTGTTTTGTCTCCAGTGAGCACATACCATGCGGATTTTATATGTACATCAGTAGAGTGAATCCACTGGCACAGTGTGTGTAAATGCCAGATGTGGTGAGATTTTATCTTATAAATGTGATCAGATTAAAAAAAAAAACAAACTCCTGACAGAAAATGTAAGGAAACCAGCTGAATGTTTGAACTGATGACTGATGTTGTATGGTTTATGTTAAATGTATATTCTTTTAACCAATGAATAAAGCATTAAAAATATCGCTAAATAAGATATTTTGTTGTATCAGCATGAAGATTTTTTTAGAGTTCCAAGGCAACTTCGTTCCTAAGCTGTGTGTAACTGGTAGCTCCCGTTGTGTCTAGGTCAACAAAAGAGTCAAAAATAAGTATTTTTAATTTGGCTGAACTTTGTCAACATTTTTCGGGGGGGGTGGAGGAAGGGGAAGGATGCTTTGCTAAAGATCAGACCAGTTAGCACAAACTATATAATGATATGACTTATTAGACTGATACAGTAAACTGTGGACTGTAGAATATAGAAGACTATTCTTGAGAAATTCCTGCATCGGTTGCAATTGCTTCAATCAAAATCTAATGTGCTCAAAAAAAAAAAATGTGTAGTACTTCTTTGGTGTCCCACTATTAAATAGATTCTGAGTACCTGCACTGCTTGGGTTTGACCTTTTATCCGTGCTCAGGGTATGCGGCTGCGCGTTCTGAAGGGAAAGGGCAGAGGCCTGGTGAGCGGCTGGCGGTGTGCTGAGAGCTGGGATGGCTGCTGGCTGTGCCTGCCAAGCACGGGGTCAGTCCAAGCTTCTGAACCCCGTTTTAGGGTTGTGCAAGCTGCTGCCAAGCGTGTGACCTGCACCACTGCTCAGCTGAGTGGGCTCCTCCAGCTCCCACGTTCGGTAAGCAACGTCTTTTTACCAGCTTACGGAGGAGATGCTGGGGGTGAGAAAAGATAAGGTAACACAGCTGCAGCTTTTCATGTTCCAGTGAGGTGCAATAAGGGCATGTGGTGCCTCTCGGGCTCTGCATCAGGAAGGAGGTCTGTGTAGCAGTTAAATCTGACAGGGATTGTTCAGCAGCATCTGGACCTTAAATTTCTTCACAAGGTGATCAAGATTTCTGTCCTTTTTTTCTGTCCAACTTTCTGAAGCAAATGCAGTGTCCTCTGGTTTAAAGAGAGCTGTAGGATGTTAGTTTTGTCTGTGCAGACTGCTGTGTTTCTCTGGCTAAGTGCCTGCCTTAACACAGTTGGGATGTAACTCTACATAAATCTACATAAATGAGTTTCTCTTTTTAGTCGAACCTATTTTCTGCTGTTTCTAATTAATCTCCTGAGAAGGAGAAACAGGCCACTTGGCTATGGTGCAGCCCTTTCGCTTCCTGCCCTTACAGCAGAGCACGTGAAATGGGCTGTCCCTTCCCAGGGCTCTGGCCTTCTCCCTGCAGCGTGAAGTCCGGTGGCTGGGGAGGGCTTGTGTGTGTTGAGTTGGTACCTAGGACTTCACACCCGGAGGTTACGGTAGTTGTTCCAGCCTCACAAGCAGAGGGAGTCCCCACGTGTGTGGCAGAACACACCTCAGAGTGTTCTCGTGCCTTAGAAATAAGTAGAAGTTGGTTTGTTGTTTGCTTGCATTTTTAGCAATGATCTGAATTAGTGATACCAGGATGAAAGGAGGCAAGGGGAAGCAATCTGAAACGAAGCATTAGGAAGCTAAGATGCTCCTCACGAGGCAAGTCCCCTGGCAGCCCAGGTGGGATTTTACCAGCTGTGGGATGACTTTGAAGTTCCTTAATCCCACATGCCATTGGAAGCTTTTTTGTCCATGTTTCTCTTCATTTTTCCTGAAGAGGCATTGATGGCAAAGCAGTGTGGCTGCACTCTGCATTTAGCAGCCGGAACTTGGAGCACAAGCCCTCCATTATTGAAACAGGATTGCTTTTTGTTTTGGGGAGCAGGAACTGTGGACCCCTCACCTACACACGTGTGTGTCCCTTCTCAGTTAAACACGCTGTGGGTTACTGCGCCCTGCTCCCTAACGCACCACTCTGAGCTTGCTCTCAAAGTGCTTGTCTGCAAATAAACCTTTGGCCTGAAACTGGGGAAAAAAAGAAGTCTGAAGTGATTCCATTCAGCCTTCAGGATGATCTAATCCATACATCTCATCCTGCATCCAGCTAACTTTTGGGTGGCCTGCAGCTTTCCATGATGGCTGTGGGCATAGAGTAGATTGTTTTGCTGGAGGAAGGATCGTTTATTGCAGACAGTCAACTTGGGAGCTAGAAAAAAATATTTAACCCACACAGAGAAAATACTGTATTTGTTCAGAAAATATAGTTACAGTCCTATGTAGTTTGTAACCCCTAAGATGAGCTGGGAAGGGGGAAAAAAAGGGTTCTGGGGATGGCAGTGTTATGAAAGGAGGGTTCCGTGTGTTGTCCCCTGGTCCTACCTACAGAGGCAAGGTACAGCTGGCAGTTCAGGTGGGCTCCAGAACTGATAGTAAAGGTAAAACCAAGTCATTGCTTTTAGAATCCAGGTGAAAGCTTTCATGGGCACTTAACAACTAGGTGAATTTAGCTGAATTCAGCTAAATAGCCATTAAAACAATTGAACAGCGACGATGCTTTTGTCAGAACGTGCTGGTGAATAGCTCAAGTACAAAGGCTGACCTGAACTAGAAGTAGAAAGGAGAATAATGAAATTGTGGGAATGAGCCATGGAAGAGTTCTGCAGCTGTACTGCCCTGTGGGCATCCAGGTCAGCGTAGGAGTGCTGAGCTGCAAAAGACAAAGCTCTCTTGGCAGGCTTGACCTGAGCAGCTACAAAAAAAGAGTGGGCTGGAGCTTTATTTGGTAACTTCTAATTATGGGGCGTGGTGGCTGCATTCATGGTACAAGGCTGAAGGTGTGGTTTTGTGCGTGTGGACAGAGAAGAGGCATGGTGCTGGAACTGCCCACAGCTGCTACCATGCACAGGGGCTCGTCCACAAAGTTTCCTTCTTTATCGTGGAAGGTCCCATACCTAAAGTGCACCCGAGTAATTACAAGATTTTTCAAGTTGCAGATAAACAGGCAGAACAGCCAACAGCTTCCAGCAGAAGCATTTAGAGCTTGTCAGGACCAATGCAGCCAGGCTGTGCCCCGAGGGAAGCGGCTGGGCCCAGGCTGCTGGCGAGTGCAGGGTGTGAGGGCTGTTACCCAGTAACGTGCAGGAAGCAGGGAAGGAGGCACGGTCTGGAATGCTTTTATAGACACAGCATTATTAATGCTGCACTTCACCATGCTTCTTGCATTTAATTCTGCTTTTTTTGTGAAGCCTAGTGCTCCCTGCAAGATGTGTGTGCACACACTTTGTGTCCAAAATGATGTATTTGTTTGGGGTTTTTAAATGTTTGCCACAGCAGCACGGCCTTGACCTCGTTTGGGGATATTTTGCCAAGTGTACGGGGTAGACTTGCTTCTGGGCTAGTTCTAGACAAGAAGTTCTACCTGGCCTCGCAGTCTTAATTGCCTCCACTGCGTGCTGAGGTAAGTGTGCTTACAGAAGGCTCCTGCTCCATCCTCAGTAGTGATGTTGTTGATTAAGAGAGCACTCAGGCTTGGAGCTGAAGGAATTGAGGAGTTTTAGTTTTTGTTTTGTTTTATGCAGCTTCCTGAAGCCAGTGTTAAAATCTGAGGACTAATAAACTGAATTCATGTTGAGACAGTAAAATCCCCTAATATTAGTAGGCTGCAGCCACACATTTTCCAAGGCAAGGACTGGGTGGTGCTGAAGGATCACACAGCTATGATTCCTTCCTTCCCTGTCACAACAAAACACATCTTCAGTGAAACACTACCCCCACTATCAGTTTTGAAAAGTGATGGCAGAGTTGCTTTGCATTTCCACCTCCCGTTCCCTCCCCGTGCAGTGGAAGGACAAGTGCCATTCTGTGAAAGCTGACAGGTTGCCGATGAGGTCATTAACTCCGTATGTATGTAGTGGGAAGTGACACTAATTCCCCTTCAACTGCTTCCTCTAGTACTGTGTCACCAGTGACACTGCCTTCATTTTCAGCAGACTTTTATTAACTGTTTCAATCTGTTTTCACATTGTATTTGTAAAGCAGCAAACATCACTTTTGGCATGCAGAGAGATTCCCTGTACAGCTCAACAAGGACAAAGCAGCTGGACTTTTAAAATATGGTTCACATCATTTAATTTTATACTCGAGTTAGAAATACTTAAATTAAAATGACTACTGTACAGTGGAAATCACTTATTCACAAAATTAATAATTATTTCATTATTTACAAAACACTATCCTGAGAATTTTCTATTAAGCTTCAATTTGAGCAAAGTACCTTATATATATATATATATAGCTAAGTAACAATGGTTACTTAATGTAAGGGACAATGCCAGAAAGGGTTCAGCGTGTTGCTCACATGACTGTCAAACCTCCTGCTGTGCTTCTGGTGGTTCTGTAGCTGATGGATTTGACTGAGGCAGCTCACCTCTGTTTTCAGGAGGAGCTGGTGGAGGCAAAAATCCAGGTCGTTGAGGTGGATAGTGAGGATAAGGTCTCAATGGAAACGGATTTCTTACTGTGAGAGAATCAGAGCAGTCCAGTTAGTATCACTCTCAATAACAGAGACATACCTGCTCCTCCTACTCCACATACCCTGTTGCTCAGCGGCGGCCTGCCTTAACAGTAACAAGGTAGATCCCGGTAGTGATGGGCTCAGGGCAGCATCCAGCCTGTTAATGGGCTGCTGCCACCACTGCCAGCTCTGGTGTGCTGCAGCCACCCCGGCCCTTCCACCTTGCAGACACTTTGGCAGATAAGTGGTTTAAACCTTCATGGGTTAATCCAAGAAGAGCAGGAGGGAGAAAGAAGCCCTTCCCTCTGATACCTACATCTCGCTCCACTAATGAAAACCCCGAGGCAAACCAGTCCCAAATGCATGTCTCTGCACAGGCTCTAGCATACCTCAAAGCTAAAGGAGGAATCTTTAAGATTCAAGTACGATGCAACCTCATAGGAGGAAAAGAATCTAGAGAAGCTCTTTTTTCTCTACCACCAAAGAACCCTTTAAATGCTGGACAGTGGGTGCAGGCTATTTTCCAGCCAAAGCCAGTATTTGTAAAAACACTACCAATACAAGCAACTGTGAAAGAGGATGTGTACAACACACCTCCTTCCTCTCAGTCAGCAACGAGGGTCGCGGTTAGCTAAACTGAGCAGTGGGATGTGCAGAGACAGGTGCCAGTGAACATCTAGTGTGGCACTTGCCCCCCTGCACGCCCATCACCCCCAGTGCTACGTACGTGGCGGCGGCGGGCGCGGCAGCCCCAGCTCTCGCCCCGGGAAGCAGTCGCGTGCTCCGTACATGGCCACGGGAGGAGGTGGCGGGAAGGGTGGCCCTCGCCTCATGAAAGGGGCTCTGGGATCCACAGGCAGCAGCGGGGGTCTCACTGGAGGGAAAGGCGGAGGGGCGAAGCCCAAACCCACGGCTTCGCTTTCAGGTGCCAGCGACGGATCAGGTAGTGCACCCTGCAACACAACCAACACAGGGAAGTCAGCTCAGGGCGAGGGCTGAGGAGGGGCAACAGCCCCAGTGCCATTGGGCCCACTCCTTCACCAGCTAACAGCCAGCTCCAGCTGCCTCAGACTGACCATAGGTTCCCCTTCTGGGTTGCGATGTTTTCAGCAGGGATGGTATTAGTCATTCATCACTATTAATTCACAGGACAGTAAATGCTGTGATAGAAGTATCCCCCTAGTTTTATAATTTGGACTTCATCATGCAATATAATGTCAGCACTGTACTAGAGACACATTTCTTTTCCTCACAGCTTCTTTAAATCAAGTTTCTGTTTAGCTACTTACACCAAGGTTTGAATGATCTTTCCTCTCGTTTCCGCTTGGTTCTGGTCGCGGGCTATTTTCTGAAGATGCCTGGCCATCTGTATCCAAAAGTGCGAGAAGTTACTCGGTGCTGCCCTCCTCTCCACCACTGACTTCAGTCTTTTTTCTCAAATCACAATGTGCAGGCAAGGAAAAGGGCAGTAACAAATAAAAAGGTGTTGCTGTAGCAAGCACTTGTTCTGCGGGCAGGCTGGAAGAGCACCGAGGAACTCAAAGCTATGCCCAAGTATTTTCTCCAGCTTCCAATACATTTCCTTGAATTACAAACTTGCAGCTTTTCCCACTCAGTTTCTCGTATCCTGCTCCAAGTACACGCCTCAAGCTGATAGTTTTTGTAGATTTAGCCAGCCCAGCTTAGGAAAGTGTGTTTATGTTGCTCACTTTAAACAATAGTTAGATCACCTCGCTGAGGAAGCGTAGCTCATTCCCTCAGAGCTGGAGCCTGGATTTCAGTCCTGTGAGATGTGTTGTTGTGCTGAAGTCAGATGCTACGGGCTGGATGGGGTGTTGGTTTTTTTTTTCAATTTGGATGTTTTTTGCTGTTTTTACAAACACTCCCAAGTTCAGTGAAATAATGTGCCTCTAAAAAGCAACACATATGCTTAATGACCTGCTACATGCCGGCAGCAAGGGTATCCAAACCCTGGTTTCCATTAAGTGGTTTCTGAATCACCAAATAATGCTGGTAAGAATTTTTTTAATTGCTGCTTGTCAGCATCTGAAGAAACGAGTACAAATGGATGCAACAAGCGTGTGCAGAGACAGTGCACCTCTCCTGTCCTTCAGCCAGCGCCCAAGCACTAGAAGAAAGACCTCAGTGGAACATAAAAGCGTTGGAAAGCAGCAATGAAACAGAGAGGCTTGGGTAAGGGCAGGAAGGTGAGTGGCTGTTGAAGAATAGAACTGTCTGCCAGGGGAGAACAATTCCCTGTAAAATCTGAACATTCAACCCAAAACAAAATTCAGCCTTCCCACTTCTCACATTACGACACAAAGCAACAAAGATTCTCTCTCCTACTGCCAGAAACCGGATGAAGATGCTACCTCACTACTAATCACGTGCTTAACTGAATACTGGGTGGCAAGTTTCTGTTTGAGTTTAATGGCTTCAGCAGAGCTGATGAATCAGACACATGTCACTTAATAGGCATTAAATAAGGATGACAACTGCTTAATATGTATTAAAGCTTTAAGCTCTCAAACTATCTCACTGTAAGGTTTACGTCACCAAAACTTTGCCTCTCAGCTTCTGGCTGTTGCCAAGTTCAGCCAATTTAAACCAAATGGTACTTGGATCAGGGAAACGTGTGATGACGCTGGGGACAACCACACTAGGAACTACAGAAAGCTGCAAGTATGGGAAACAGTCTGAATGTAACCTCAGTGCAGGCTTCTACTTCAGTATGCTACATCAGTGGATATTTGAAAGTTTTGCTGTTATTCTTTCAGTCAAATTGGCTCTTTCTAACTTTATCAAATGTGGCATAATAATGCAACTAAGAGTTTGGGACATTTTAACACTGCCGTGAGCAACATGGGAGGGGCCAAAACAGACTCACAGCTAATCCTGGGAGGTTAACATCCAGAACAGTGAAGTGGGACAAAAAAAAACCCAACCTCTTGACTACCATTCACTGAACTCCACCCACCTGATGGAAGAGACTGCTAGAGGAAAAACCTGCATCAAGACTTGCAGGTGTAAAAACATTTTGACACAACAGGTCATGATGTCTTTGGTAGCTACAAAGTTGTCCTCTTACCATGGCTTACTATGCATAGTCAGCTTACATTGATATTCTGCCTTTGACAGTATCATGGAAGCAATTCCCACCTGTTTTATCAAAAGACTGGAGGTTATAAGTTCGTAGTTCTGCTGGTCCAGAAAGTCTTCCAGTATTTGGAGGATTAGGGAAAAATCTTTCTGGTCTTCGAGGAGGAAGAACTGCATCAGTGTAAGGCTCACCTAACGTTGAAGAAATCGCAAAGCAGGTCAGTAAAGGTTTATTCCCCCCATTCCATCCAATTTGAGACCAGCAGAATTCTCCAGGCACTTTCTGCTCTTGTATATATCCAGAACAACTACTAATCAGGGTGAGCAAACAAATCTTAAAAACCCCCAAACACAAGCATCCCGTGAATTATGTACTACAGCTTATGTTTATAAGGAGCTGCAAGAGAAAAAAAGCTTACTAATTTTTGGTGTAACATACAGGAGACTTCTCAAAGTCATGATTACCTAATTTATAATGAGCGAGGCCTTGAAACAAAGGTTCAGCGTAGCAGTGAAGGTCAAAGGCCAAATGAGGTACTACATGTTTTAAGACACTCTCAGTTAAACGCTGCGTCCTGTTCTGTTTCACAGCGCTGTTGTGTGTTTCCACCCAGTCCCTGGCGTTGGATGGAGCCGCCCACGCCGCGGCACCACGATGCACCGTGTGGGTGAGGGCCAAGTGCAAAGGTGAGGGGGACACTGGGCTCAGGGCAAGCAGACCTTAAGAGACTGACCGCCTCTTGGCAGCACCCTGTGCACAGATCACATCTGGCAAGTGAGACACTGCATCTTGAGGAGGCTTTCACACAGATGTGTAGCAACTAAAATACTGTTTGCTGCAGCTAATAACTAAGATACTTTAATCTGTGCACTTCACATTATTGTTAACTCGTGACATTTTTGCTTCTTTAGTAAAGTACATAGGAATGTTGCCCTTGCCTCTGCATTGTTCACTTGAGAAGTATCAATAGTATCCTCTTTGAATTAGCTCTGCCTTCCTGAAGTGACAATGTGCAATACAGATGTTTAGCTGAAGAAGTGAGAATGAAGACTGACTTTGCAGTTAATTATCCAAGAGGCAGTATCACCATGTAAATGTGTACCAAGCAGGATGAGTGCACCATGGTACTCCTGTGTCTTTTTTTTAAAAACATAGTATTTTTCAAACAGTAGCTAGCATTTCTTTACTTATTTAAAGGCTAATGTACCACTGAAACTTCTTACTGTCTCAGGTCTCTCATTAATTATCACACCCAGACAGGTCTTTTGATGCACTAAACACAACCCCCAGTAAAATGATGAAGTCAAGGAGCTGATTTACATATATATTGGTACTAACAGTGTAGAACGCATAGAAGTGCAAGTGACCTGCACCACTGAAGAAGGAAAACAAACCTACTATTGAAAAAAACCTTTCCAGTGTGGCTGCACATGCAGCTCCAAGAAAAATATTTCCTATTTTAAGCAAAAAATACTTAAAAATATATACACAGCAGGTCAGTAACTCCATTTTTTTACCGAAACGGTAGCTAAGCAGATTTTTATACCTGGTGGAGGCAGAATTATCCTGTTTTCCCTGTCCCAAGGAGGAGACAGGGATCCAGTATCTGATGGTGGTCTGTGGGGATCAGTTAATCTATCAGAACTCAGCTCTCTTTCGTTACCGGTGTCATACATGGCAGTCAGTCCTCTGGATCCTAATTGGAGAAATTAGATAGCTATTTACCCAGATATTTTAAACCCTCAGTTATGGCTTTCTTCATAAAGTCTGAAAATAGTAAAATAAATCATGTAATGCCAACGCTGTCAAGATATGAGAGGCACGTGGCTCCAAAGGACTCTCCAGCTGCTTGCTGATGACCCGTTAGGTTTACCAGAAGTGTTTAAAAGGTTTGTTTGGAATGACAAAGTTCAACAAGAGTGCAACCTAGAGTACCTGCAACTGTTTTTTAAAGAAGAATAAAAAGTTTCAGTTCATTTGAATTTGAGAGACTAGTGCCCTCACCATAAATTGTCTCATTGCTAAAAAACCTGCTGCTAGCCAAGCTAAAACTTAGCACATTGAAAGTTAATGGCCTCATCTATGAAAATATCCACATCACATTCAATACTCTTATGAGTGCAAGAGAAACTGTAACAGTGACTTTAGGTTGCAAGATTCCTTTAAAATAGTTTTGGTCTGAAAAATGACAAAAATACTAAGTTCTGATATCATTCTCTATCCCAAAATTCAACCTACAATTTGAAGCCACTTCCTATCCCATGCCAAGTGAGATAAGCACTGTAATTGCTCTGCAGCTGGCATTAAACACACCATTTCTTTAATCTGTCCAAGTTACATCAGTGTTCCGTTGTGAAATGGGCAGTAGTTAGGCCTTTGCATAGCCTTTCCTTGCTAATGCTGCAACCTGAAATCCAGGTTCTGCTCAACCTCAGCAGCAACAGCTGAGAGACAACTTAAAGACACATTGGACACCTCAAGAAGTTTCATTTCTATATAAATAAATTGTCAAGTACAATTTTGATTGTATGTTGTATAGCTACAGTTGAACAATCAAATCTCAAACTTTTCTGACTTGAAAAATGAATCAACTTTCACATGCACCGGGATATGTTTTTTCCAAAAACCTAAGAAACAGTCCATACTAGTCTTTAAAAAAAAAAATAAAAAAATCAATGTTGATTAGTGAAATCCTAATAGAAGAGACATTTAGACACATTTCCTACTACATAAGCACAGGTCTCAACAGGTGTAACCATAGTAGTAAATTAAATAGCTTCTTTATTACCTGGTAACAGATGCTGAACTCCACTCTAGCATTTAGCTACACTATTTCAATCAGCTGCAAGAACATTAAGGAACAGTGTTTTTCTTCCCTTACAATCCATTACACTGTGGCTTGCTTTCACTTACCCTCCTTACATGCAGCCTTCCTGGTCCCTTTTATCACTAGAGACAAAACTGTCTCCGAGTATAACGATGGCCTCGAAGTCAAAGCAAAGGGAGAAAAACAATCTATTGAATCAGTAACTTTCTAGTATCATGACCCCAAATAACACCGTGTCTTGTTTAAGACAATGCAGGTGCCCTCCTCCTCCTCTCACCAACTGTAGACCAGCAAGATGGATGTGGCAGTACTCTTTCTTCAGAAAACTAATGACTCTCGTTTACTTTAAAATCATGAGTTGATTTCAGCAGAGCCCTGTTTGTCTGAGAAATAAACCACGACTGATTAAGTTGGGCTTTTCACTTTTCTCAAGCTATGCTTCTAAAGTGAATCCACTGACTAACCTAGTAATGAAACTAAATTTTCCACTTGTACTGTTACACGTTAGACAGCTTTTAGAAACAAGCTGGAAAACAGGAAGAGTTCATCCAATTAACTGATCACATTGAATTGGTTGTTTTAATACTTTTTTGTCACCAGCAAGAGGAAAAGGTGTGACAGGTTTATAGAAGAGGAGAGAGAAATCCAGAATAGATACATTGTCAAGTTCAAGAATTGTACCTCTTCCTCCTCCTCCACCTGGAAGCATAGGCGAAAGCCTTAAAGGACCCTCCAATAAAGTTGGAGGGGAAAGAAAAGCTCTTGTTTCAGATGAAGGCCGGCCCATTGGTGAGGGTCCATATGGGGAATGCTCTGGAACAGTTAAAACAAAATACTCAAGTTCACAACATTTAGTTTAGCAAACTGCACAAAGTAATGAACTTCTCAGGTGAAGTTTAAAATTGAATGTGTAAGTGAAATGAAAACTGTGCTCTAGTTACCACGCATATCATATTCCCAGTCTACTCTCATCAGTACTACAAACGCTCTTAGTTTCAACAAAATACTTGGCATGACCTAGATTCACTTGTGACCAAGTTATTTTTTTAAATGACTTATTCGTACATACACATGGCTAAGACACAGTTTTCAAACAATTACGTATGTGTAGTCTTGGGAAACAAAACCATAAACCAAACCAATTAGGCTCTGTTTTACAATTTAATACTGTACCTCTGCCAAATGGTCTAACTGGAACATCAAGAGCATAAGGATCTTTTTCTAAAAGGTCAAGTTTAAATTCTGCTTCAGTTAATCTGCAAATAAACAATGGAAAAGAAGTAAATACCATGAAGTGCCCAAGTTCTACTAGACTGCACTATTTACTGCTAAGAATTTCTGGTTCAAGGGTTAAGAAAGTGCCCTAACTAGAGAAAAAAAGACAGAACACTGAACTCAAGAGTTCCTGAAAGTAATTCTATGTGCTGCTGCATTTAAACTGTAATTCAAAAGTCAAAGTGGCATGTTAGATGTCACAATTCCTAACATGACATTACATATGAGTAACATTCCATGTATTAGTTAAATTCAAACCTAAAGGTTTCACCCAGCCACTACTATGTGACCTCACAGGTCAGTATTAGCTTGAGAGAAGCTGTAAATGTCATTAATGTTTACAAATAAATAAAGGGCAGGTTCCAGGAGGATGGCACCAGGCTCTTCTCAGTGATGTCCAATGACAGGACAAGGGGCAATGGGTATAAGCTGGAACATAAGAGGTTCCAAAGAAATAAAAGGAAAAAACTTCTTCACTGTGAGGGTGAGGGAGCACTGGAACAGGCTGCCCAAGTGGGTTTGTCGAGTCTCCTTCTCTGGAGACATTCAAAACCCACCTGGACAAGTTCCTGTGTGACCTGCTCTAGGTGGTCCTGCTCTGGCAGGGAGGTTGGACTAGATGATCTTTCAAGGTCCTTTCCAACCCTTAAGATTCTGTGATTAAGTAACCACGACATCTGGTTGATGCATATTTAAAATCAAACAAATATCAAACCCACAAAACCTTTGAGTTCTAGTACTACATTCTGCTGGTTTCCTGAAATATTTCCATACTCCACAAAGTTCTGAAGTTCTTACTTTCATGCATGTTATCATTACAAGAATGATCAAATTACTTCCTTTCTTTCAGAACTCCAGTGTTTGAGCTACACTTGACTAACAGAGGTCTAGAAAACACCAAATTGCATAAATCCAAAATATACTCACATGCCCAACTGCATTTGTTTAGAACTAGATCAGGATTGCACTTACTTTTGTCTGTTATGTGCATTTTCTTTTTTTATATCATTGAGGTGTCTTTCAGCTGCTCGGGCCGTCAGCTTTGGAAAAGGACAAAAAAATTACATGCTTAGATATTGCTATTCATTAAGTGCTTCTTAAATGTGACAGATCTTAGATCCAAGACATTTTTGTCCTATCTGAAGTATGTGGACTATATTTTCACAAGATACAACTTGTGCATGAAGCTCATGAAACAGCTCTACTGCCCAAATGTTGAAGGAATGATATGGCTCTTCTGCAGGCTCTTAAAACCGCAGAAATTAAATTCTTTGGCTGCAGATGCTTTGAAGTATCTCCAGTATATGTATAAGATTTAAAGTCCCAAATTTTGTGCAAGAATTCTTTATTTTAAAGTCATATAGCTAAAAATGTCAAAGAACAACCATGAAGTGCCACAGCTTTTAGCAGGATTCTTTCTTACACAGATCACTAAGCAACTGAAGAATGTATTAGTCAGGAGATACTTTAAAGTCTCCTGGTTGGAAAAAAAAGGTAAAAATAGATTTTGTAGCAATATTCTTAGGAAGCTATCAATGGAACACACTGTTCTCACAGGACATCATGTTTTCTATTAGTAGATAAAAGGAGTGAAGTACATCTAGAGAAAACATTAAAATGGCATTGAAACAAGGCCAAAAGCTTTTATTATTAGCAAAATGTCACAAACTTGGTAACATGTTATTCCAGCAGATTTATTGCTATGGAAAATCATATCATTCTACTTTGCTCATAGTATCCAGATTACTGATTCCACTTATTTCGTATGCTGGAGGTATTTCTGACATGCTTTTGTGCATTTCTGCAAGAAACAGGCACATGTAAAGGTGACAGAGTTCATTTGTATTAATAAAGAAGCTCTTCAGGTCATGGAAAAGGAAGATTCGCCAAGTTCAAAACGTCAGCATTTGGAACTTACCCAATTATCGTGAGCTTTTTTCTCGTGGGAAGTAATCTGTGAAAGATTCATTACATCATTATTCATCTAAAAAAAGAGAACTTAAGATTGTATGTGCTTTTGTTTGTAAGTTTGGTGAGTGTGGACTGTTTATGATGTGACATCCAAACTTACACTTTGTAATAAAGCTATCTGACGATCTCTGCTATGAAACTGAACATTACAAAACCATAAACAAGGCATAAACAAGGGGGAAGCAAAAAGAAAAAAACCCACCCCACAACACCAAGCCAGAGAGTATCACAGCCTGTCTGAAAGTTGTATTTCTTTCAATAACATCCCTCCTACTTGGCATAGATGGTAAATAAGACAAAGCACATACCTGATTCTGGTAAGAACGAATGGTTCTTTCTAGTTCTTCTTCAAGGTCTTTTGCTCGCTGCCTGTAACAAAATCAGGGTTTATGACATTGTAATACAATACAGAGGAAAGTAATTTTAAATCCAGTAAAAACAACAGCAGTAAAAATAACAGCAGTAAAAATAAGGTATAGTGAAGATTTTTTTTTTATATGAAGTATTGTCTCTTAGGTCCGTGGGAAAGTAAAAGTTGTAGCAGGCCCTACATAAGCACAAACAGGAATGTAAACAAAGGACCAGAATAAAAAAAAAATCATCATCTCCCCAGCTCTGCTGTTTCCAAGGTAAAGGATATCCCTCCACGAGGCCCAACAGCCAGCCTCACCCAGCTCAGCAAACGTACCAGTGTGGCTGGAGCTGGCACTATTGCTGGCCACCACAGTCAGTCTCTGTGTCAGTCCCAAGGGACTGTCACTCGCAATAATGTATTTCAAGACCACAGAAAGCATAATGTCACTTTTGCTGCCAGCTGCCCTGCACACAGCCTCTCTAGGTTCTATACCCTCTTCACAAGTGGACCTAAGAGAAGTTCATCATTTAGCTATACTCCACATTTGCAAATTCAATGCTCTCTTTAAGATCTCTACAAAGTTCACATTCTAAGTAAATCAAGAAAGGTGAATGTGAATGCTGAAAAGTGTCTACAAGAACTTTAGACTTCAGAGAAAGAATTAATCTAAGTCTCAGGAAACACTGCTGATCACAATCGTTTAGTTCGAGTCAACGCTCCCATAAAACATTGAAGGGAGGTGGGGAACAGACATTACAGATTGAAGAATTACGCCATAGTTTGATAAACCACAGAAATGAACCAGAGGTACACATTTAATTTAACAAAACAGAGCAAAGGAGTTAAACAGCTAAATAGTCTCACATCACAGTAGTTTAGCAAATGATT
This sequence comes from Urocolius indicus, assembly GCA_013401255.1. Classification (NCBI taxonomy): domain Eukaryota; kingdom Metazoa; phylum Chordata; class Aves; order Coliiformes; family Coliidae; genus Urocolius; species Urocolius indicus. The sequence continues at coordinate 282,774 of WBNH01004785.1, read as the reverse complement.
TCTGAACAAAAGTACTATTTGACAAGCTTAGAGATACAGAAATAGAGTACTATAGCCATACAACAAAATGTTAGGATTTATAGAAAAGCTGAACATTTTGCTTGTTTCACAGCGTTCTCGTCTTGTTTTTCCTCTCTGTTCAGTAAAGGGAACTAGATTAGAGAACCTCTTCTACCATTCTATTAATGCTAATGTGTCAATACCAGTCGCATTCAAATGGAAGTTGCTAATAATCTTCCATACCCGATTTTTTTTAAGCAGTAACTCCCTTATATTACACACAAACTAGCATGTAACACACACACTACAAAGAAACTGGAAAAAAATACATTCACTTATGCTGGCGTTTGTATTAATTCTCTATTGCCTTTTGTTCATTTTGGAACAAGTAATTACAGCAACTAAAATCTGTCATTACCTGTAGCTGTTTAGTTCTTCAGCAGCATGATTAATTTTTTCATCTACTTTAGAAAGCTTTTCTTCCTTTTGTAGGCGTTCTCTCTCTTCTACTGTCAGCTTCCTTTAAAAAAAAAAAATCAGCAACTATGGTTAATTCTGTTTCAAGTCAACAGAAACATCACCAATTATTCAGGCAGGATGAACACAAGGTATGTATCCAGATAAAGACTTTCTAGGCAACATACGAAGTAGCATAAATAGCACTAGTTTGTATTCATATTATTTTATTCAGTTCATTAAGTGTTCTATGTGAAACAGTTAGATTACCACTATGCCTGAAAGGAATGGGAAGAATCCATATTCCCAAAGGACACTTCTGTTTGCAGTGGGGAAAAAAAACCCCAAACCAAAACATGACCACAAATCAAACAAACTAAAACCCAAACTACAGTAACTTTCTGTGATTTCTTCTGATGCCTTTTTTTATATTTAAAATAATTTTCCAAAGAAGGAAAAGGCTGTTATTAGAAAAATATTCTTTCCAGGTTCCTCTATTTTTGTGTCTTATTGAGTACTATAGAAGAGAAAACCCATGTTTCAGATCATAAGTTATGCACAAGGTAACTCTGCAGAGCACACATGGATATTACAGCTTCGAATGGACAAACCGGTAATTTTCCTATAAACAGCAGTCCTTAGCAATCAAATGACCTAAATCATGGATCTTCTGAAAATGATTTGAACTCTTCTACTCAACCTTTACTTCCCACTTTTGTCTTTCTCTTGTTTAAACACACCTCAGGCCTTTAGAAGTTGCCCTGTTAATACTAATATCCTCTTTGATACTATCTCATCACATCAGCTTCTCCCCACGCCTTTTTGGCTTTGATAAGCAGCAAATGTTTGCTGAGCTTTACTGTGCTATTTTTAAATATCATCCACACAGTCTGCAAACACTTTTTCTTTCTGACTGTCCATTATAGCTTCTTTTTAATAGGTTCCTTCCCACTCTGCCCCACACTAGCCTTTTTCCTTAAAACAAACGTTAACGTAGTGGGTTTCTGGGTTTTGTTGAATCTACAAAAAAGGCAAATATCTATGCAAATACATGAATGTTACAGATTATTGAAAATAAAGCTTTAAATAGTCCTGCATAACGATCAGTACAGGATGAAGAGCTGTGCTGCTTCTCTTGCTGCCTTCAAGATTGTTTTTGCTTCTTGAAAAAATATCTGCCTAGTAAAACTGTATTTACCGTCATACCCTAAAATGGTGCCCCCTGCTCCCTCCCTGTCCCATACACACACTTCTGAAGGTTATTTCATGCCCCATCCCAATCAACTTTCTTTCTAGTCCCTAACACACTTCTGATTTCAATCTTTAAGTCATAATCCCTACTATCGTGCTGCCTGTGAGGCAGACAGTATAGCCCTCAAATTCTGTCTCTCTTGGTGAGGAAAGCTTGATTCCCAGGGGTTCTATGTTGCTTACTGATAATGGTTAGCTTGCCATTGTTAGCTTGTCTGTGCTTTAACTCTTAGTTTTATATATAGCATCACTTCTCTGCTAAGACTCCTAGCGCTCTTCAACTGCGAGGTACCTTTTATGTGGTAAAGCAGCTACCGATTATCTTCCTCTAATGATTTTTTTTTAGCTCTATTACACCCTATCTTAATTTAATATAAAAATAAATCAAGCCTTCCACTTCTACCCACTCTATTTCACAGACCAAAAAATTAGTTACTAAGGGCTCGTGGAAAAGTCCTAAAATAATATACCACTACTTTCATTAAAACAATTTCTATAAAACTACTGTGATCAGAAATGTACATGAAGGTGTAACATAACAGGGTCATCACGATTCAAAAAACTCTGGAAAGCAATATTCAAATTTTCAGTAATTTTCAGCCCCGAAACCAAAGTTACATTCAAATCAATCAGTAAGCACTGACTGTAAAAAGAGGAACCAGCACCTGTGTAGTTCCATTTCATTTTCTTGATAGAGTTCAGTCATCACTTTAAGTTTTTGCTGAAGCTTTTGAACTTCACTTTCGAAACGTTCATTTTCAGACTCCAAGGAAGCTTGTTGACTTTGAAGGTGCTCTATACGTTCTGTCAAATTCAGAGATAATTGCACTAGGACAACACATCTTTTACAAAATTAAAATATCTGCAACATTTTAGTATATAGAAAGTCTGTAAAAAAAGTCTTTGATCCTATGTTGATTTAATAATATAAACAGTAACACGTTAATGTATTTCAAGAATCCATACAAACTGGGAAGCAGCATTGCTCCTTTCAATGGGAAAACAGCAACTATACTCTTTCTGCCACAAAGTGCAGCTCTGAAAGTCTCTAGTCTTTGCTCCAGATTGTAAGGCTTCTTTGAAAGCAATGCAGTTTTGTAATCCACAATAGAATTTTTCATTTAGGGCTGTTATTATTCTGCTTAAGGAGTAAAGTCAGGACCACCACACACCCTTGCATATTTACTCACAGGAGGTAGCCTGAAGGGATAAATTAGATTTGTCAAACCATCTCATCTTTTCAAATTCAAATCAGTTGTGTCCTTTAAAGGATCACCAAAAACTCAAAAGTACAGTTTTACAGAGTATGTCATCACCCAAATAATAGAGCACAGAGCACTCAAACGTGATGCCTACTCCACAATAACTAGCAATAACTAATTACAGGCTTTAATATGAATTAAAGTGGCACTTCATAAGGTTTAATTCAGTATGTCCTACACAACAAAGGGGAAAAAAAAAAAACAAAGCAAGATGCTTTTAGGTTCAATTCTCTAAATGCAATATTGCATCCATTACTAATTACAATTCATCTACCACTTCTAATAAGTGAGTTTAAAATTTAAATTAAAACTCCACTGTTTCATGAAACTCTGTAAAGAAGATACATTTATCAACATCACTTTGCCCATGTATTTTAAGATCCTTTAAACTGGTTATAGAATATTCCAACAGAGTACAACAAAATTTGCAAATGGTGCTTTAGCAACTTGGATTGATTTACATCTAAAATAAAATATTTGAAGTATCTAAGCAACTTAACCAGGCCCTTTAAAATTCAAACAGAGCTATTAATGTAAACTTAATTCAGTTTTTACCGGAACTAATACTTGCACAGTCTGTAACACTGTTTACAAAAGCAGAATCTTGTTAAAGGCAAAACAACATTTAGTTACCTGTTAGTTCTTCTTTAGCTTTATTTTCATCAGACAGTTTTGAATGCATTTGATCTCTTTCTGTTTCCAGGGTCTTTAAACAAGCATTTAACTACAATCAAAGTAAATTTTTTTAAAAGAGCATTTTAAGATTAACAGAAACTCTTTGCATGCAAAATTCTGTAATTAAACTTTAAGAGATGCTGAACTTTGTAATATGCAATTAAACTAATCATTAAAATTGCATACATTTCCTCAAGCTTCCCCTCTTCCAACCACAAGTTCTTTAAAAATCACATACCTTTGCAGCATAGATCAATTTCTTTACAGTTCGTTTTTGCTGATCATCTGATTGACAGAGCAGAACAGCATGTCACATAAAAAGGACAAAAATGTTTGTGACAGATCTTACTACTATTACTTTATTTTGGCATAGCATATTTGAAAGAAAAGAAATAGGCAGGGAGCTCCTATATTCTAATGCTTTGTTTGCCAGGCAATCAAGACTCAAAATGCTCACATTAAAAGTGAGATGCTGAATACACACACAATTGTAAGATTTACTGAGATATGCCCTACGGTATAATCAGCACCAGCACAAGAAGCTGCAGCAAGAAAATGGAGGAAGAAAAGCTCTTCTACGCTGCTGTTTTTAGGGACACACATCTACATCCCTCTGATGCCAGTGCTACCATACTGCTGGCAACAAGTAACACCGGTGTAAGGACAAGGAAGCAGAAAACAGGCTCTAAGAACCCACGGGGCTACCGCTGGCAGGAGTTTCCAGAGAAACAGAAGCAAGGTTTCCACCTAAAAATTTATGAGAATCACTCCTTAATGCTACCACAGGCTAAAGTCAATTCTGCAAGAGAATAAGCATTGTATCTTTCCATTGCTCTATGACAGTATGTTCAACTTCAGCTATATCCACATACTCCTAAACAGCGGCACGGGTTGTTATTCTGGAGATTATGGTGACAAGATTAACATCAGTTGGGTTCTGAAAATCTAACTTCTACGAAGTTAATCTTTCATCTTTCCTAGAAGTTTGTTGATTCTATATTTCTAAAATATCTAAAATAAGAAGCTATACAAACAATACCTAAGGGCTCTCCATTCTCTGTTTCACCCTTTATATCGACATCCCAGTGATTATCTTCAGAGTCATCATCTTCTCTTATCGCTGAGCTCCAGTCCTTCATCTTCAGTAAGTACTGTGTCAGTGACTAAGAAGAAGCCCAAACAAACCACAAACGCTAAAATAAATACCAGCAACGAAAATGTAGTTACCATTACAACTGCTTCTTCAGGATTTCTGGATTTATTTCCCTTAGTAGATTAAGTGAGCCTCATATACAGGATTCTAGTTGTCAGATACTATTTTTTTTATTAAAACATATACTTGCAAGTCAACAGGTGTGCCCTAGTGAGGGCTCCTCAAATAGCCAAGTATGTATGCTTTTAACAGGGCTTGTGTATATAAGGTACACACATGTAAGAATACACCACTCTTTACTTACATGCTCCAAATTAAAAAAAAAAATGCACTCTATTACAATTAAAAGAGTTTTTCTTGATTTAACTCGCCAGCTTCCAAGGCTATCAGTCTGCTCCACTGTGCTGCTAAGCAACCTTTTTTGCTTAGCAAAAAAAACATTACAGGATGGAGACTGAAAATGAAAACGCAAGAGCTTAATGCATTGTAAGACAAGGAGAGGTTGTTAGACTTTTTTTGGCACTCAATGGCTAGCACTGACCTGAGTAATTTTATTCAATACTAGTTGTTATAATTTACCTTGACTTGACCCTCTTTATTTTTCAATACTTCTTCTATATCAGCTTTAGCAGATTCAAACATCTTTGTTTGTTCATTTAGTTCACCAAAACGTTCACCCCATCCTTCAGCTTCTTGTAAAAGCTAAAAAGGGAAATACGAGATCGGCATAATTACTGCAACCAAGATTCAAGGATGAACATTAGTACTTCAGCCTATTACGTGTATCATCTATAAGTAAGCAGAGTTTTAAGCTCCCACCCATCATAAGAACTGACAAAGATAGGCTAGATGACAGTTAAACCTCAAGAGTTGAAAAATAAAGACTTCTATGTTACCGTGCGGTTGCTTTACCTGCAATAGCTTTCCACTGGAATTAGTTGTTAGGGTATTTTTTAACATTTATAAGGTCAGTTAATAGTCTACTCAGTTTAAAACTCTGATGTGAAAATAGCAATGGATATAAAATAGTGACAACAGTTTTAACAGCTTTGAACACTGGGGAATGACTGGGAAAGAGAACACTCATTTCCCTACACACACACTTCTGAAATTGCACCTGTGTCTTTTGAATATGGGAGGGTCTGATGAGGTAAGGGAAAGCAAGAAGCTTTTTAGACACCTGTTAAGTTCACCTGACATGCAAAAACGTGTTATTTCTCCTACTCTCCTCCATACCTCTTAGTTTTTAAATTTTAAGAAAACTTCCCTGTTAATTAAAATTACAACTGTATGTAATCGACACCTAATAGTATGTGTCTTTGTAATTAACCATGGTTAACTAAAAAGATAGGTAGATTCCAAGGTTACACTTTACAGACATCCCCTAGTAAAAATCTCATTTCACAAAAATACTGTACAGAAGTGGATTAGGAAAGTTTAATACCAGTTCATTAAAAATAACCACTGCAACATATTAGCTAATTAAACTATGCCTTCATATTGTGAGAACAAAATTGAACTGATGCAAATTTCTGTTAAGACAAGACATGCAGTACAAAAACATGGGGTGCAGTAAAAAAATGGTCTTAGAGTCTGTCAAAAGAATATTGATTAAAGTTGCATGAAAGGCAACCAATTTAAAAGCAGTGAGTATGCAGAAAGGACTAACAATGTTGAGTAACAAGAACTTAATAGCCAGTTATACTAAAAGTAAAACCAGAAAATGGTAGTTAAACAGGGGAACTGCCATGCAAATAGCCAAGCAAGCCTGGACACTACTTATCAAAGATAAATTAGAAGGCATAAACCAAAAGTAACTAGAATTGTATGAACCCCATTTGGCACACAACTGCACGTTTCAAGCAGTCACCTCCACATACGAATTTGCATTACGCAAACTACGTATTACGGACAAGACGAAAATACTCTTTATGTAAATACTGCTCAGAAAACATGCACAGACAACTACTGTTATCATGAACTGTCATCCTGAAAGGAAAGCTAAACTTTAAGAGACTCCTTCTTCATGAAGCCAAAAAGAAAATAAATTTACATGACTTTATACACCTGTAAGAATTACAAAAAAGAGAAATAGCAAGAACTTGCAATAAGCTGAAGCAACATACACTTCCAGTATTCATGAAAACAACAGCACAGAAAGTTTGGAGTTGTATTAACAGTTCCCTTGTTCAAACTAAAAGGCCCAATCCTCTCTCTGACACATCATAGATCGGACACAGCACATCTGTTATAATGTTTAACATATGATGTGCCAGAAGATTATGACCCATTAGTACAAATGGACAGAGGAAGAAAGTACTCTAGTTTCTGTGAACGAGTAACACCTTTGTTACCTTTTGAGCATAAGTGAAATTCCATCTTTAAAAAAAAGTAAGAAAGAAAAATAAAAAAGGAATATGGATATTCTAAGATAGCAAACTAACACATGCTTACAACTACCTCATAAAGGAGAACACAAACAAGCAAAGCAGATCTTTTTTCCTTACCAGGTTCCATCAACCCTTATCAGGTTATTTATCTACTAAAAAGCATAGCAAAAAACAATATACACAAATGTTCTCAAATCAGTATCAACTGCAACAAAGCTCAGTTAAAGTGCAGTAGTCCATCCTAAACAACGCCGTTAAAGAACTGCTATATCCAGGTTATTTTATCTATAAGGATTGAAAAAAAACTCTTAAATTTTATCTAGGAATCTGGCAAGTTAATTACACCTTGATTTTTTTTCCACTGATTTTTTTTCCCCTAGTTTTGTTTGATGTAAAAAGATTCCATTTTACATGAAATGTAGAGCAATTGTCAGCACCTAGTATTATTCTAAGTACTACTTTTTAGTAGAACATTCTTTTCATACACACACACAAATAATTGCATTTTTTCAGTATAAGCACAAGAAATTACCAGAGAAAATTTTTTTTATAAAATCCCTCTCAACTACAACTTTGTGTGCTGCTTCTCAAAATTTATTATATAGCACCAAGGCTAAACTCTTCCTCCTCACAGAAATAACCAAAAAGGATATATATTAGATGTATTAAAAGAAAGTTAAGAGTTTTTTGTTAGGCAAAACCAGAATAATTTAATTGCAAAACAAGTTATTGTATATGTTGAACATTTTAAAATGATCAGCATTCTTTGAGATCTGGCTACAGCACTGAGGAAAATAAACAAGATAAAACTGGGGAAATGGGTCTATTCCATCCCTTTGTCTTACCTGACTTTCCAAGAATTCATCTGTAGCAGTACCACAGTGAGTTTTTACCTGCCTTTTGCATACTTTGACATTTTTCTGGATCAATTATTATAAGTATTTCCTCTCTGTCTCTGTAGAGGATCTTAGCTGTGAACTTGCTCAAATCTTTGTTTTCCTTCAGGTCTTATCAAAATTCTTAGTAGTCTTACATTACCATATGCTCTCTTTCTCACTGAACTCTATGCATGTTTCCCCTCAAATTCTAATTACTAAATGTCTTTTTAAAACTGGGATATTTGCAGACAAAGTTATTCCAACATAAAAACGTGTTTAAGTCATGTCCTCTTCCTCACCCCATTTACAAGAGCACACAAGGGATATTAACAAGTATGCGAAGGATGAGCTCCTTAGGGAAAATCACATTTACACAGTATCACAGAAAATACGGTATTTCTAAGGATAACTAGGAAGAGCCTACCTGTTTCTCACTTTCCTGGAGATGGCAGTTTTCATCTACTGCATCTTGAATGGATGTCTTGAGTCTCTCTGTATTAATCTGATACACTTTTAGGGTGGACTTGGCCTGAGGGAAGTAAAAAAAAGATATGTTGTTTAAACACTATACGTGAAGTAATGATGTAAGTGGGGTCCTGATGGTATTATTCGTCTTCTAATTGTGCTATATATACTTAAATTTTCCACACAATTCCAACAGTCTTTGTTGACTGTAGTTTTGAAACACTATATATTGTTGCAGAATAAAAAGGCAAAGAGAAAAGAAGGCAACTCCACCTCCCAGTAAAAGGCAATCACTGTATGAAATTCAGAATTGCTAAACTAAGTCACACAAAAGTACTAAGCTTTAAAGTCTTTTGGTTTACATAGCATATTATTTCTGTACCTTTACTAGAAAACAATCGAAAAAACAAACAAAACAGTAACTGCATGAAGAACAGAAAATTGCAAAGGTTTGAAACCAGAAACTATTAAGATTGGACGTACCTCATCAATTTGCGACTGGAGAGATTTTGCTTCGCTCTCTAAAGACTCTGCTCTCTTCTGAATTTCAGCTACCTGCAAATTATCAGTTGTCATACAATTTCTTCCACATATTTAAAAAGTCTAGACAATTCATAAAGTTATTTTAATATACAAATTTACAAGCTTCCACTGTCAAACGAGTAAAAACAGTTTTTCTTCTTTTGACTATTTTCCTTTATGGGTGTCATTTTTCCAATATGCTACCGGGAGTATGAGAGGAGACAAAATGGGAAACACAGGTTTTGTTTTAGAAAACCCAAAGAAAAGAGTTTGTCTTCATCATAGAGAATTTTTTTTAATGGTTAGTAACAAAGACAGCATTCTATTTATTCTTACCAAGGTATCATTTTCTGATTGCTTAGATTTTTCTTCTTCCAGTTCTTTTTCTAGATTCTCTATTTCTTGCTTGAGTTCCAAGTTTGATTTGTTCAGTTTTTCATGCATTCCCTAAATCAAGTTTGATAATCAACGTAAGACATTTTATATTAATTACATATGAAGAATAAAATAACAAAAATTGAAATATTTAAAACATTAAAAACATTTTAAATATGACAGCAAATTACATTTAACAAATGTCACCATATCAAAGATAAATCTCAAGTACTGAAGAGACTCTTGCACATTAACAAAATTCTGTAAACAACTAGTTCTACAGGATTTAAAGTGCAGAATGGAATAAATCTGTTTGCTTTTTTGTTACATAAATTTTACAGAGCCCACTAAGTATTTGATTCACTTTTTCATAACTCTTTCATAAATACATCTCAGTTTCGAAGATGTAAACGATGTAGTGGCAATTTTTGTTTGCAACTATGCTCCAGTAGCCTATAAAATAGATCATCATTAAATCAGATGTGTGATTTCTGTCTCATAGAAACAAATAATTTACTTTTAAAAAAGTTAAATATTGTTTAATATGACATTTGCTCTAGTACCAGTATGTTTTAATGCAATTGTTACAAAATCTTCTAAGTGCCTTGCAGTAACCCAGGACTACAACGGCAATGATCTCAGAGCAATTAAGGGTTTTGGTTTGGGTTTTTTTGTCATTAAGATTTTTGGGAGGTTGGTGTAGTTTCAGTGTTTTGTGGTTTTTTTCCCCCAATATGGGCAGTGTATTCCTGAAATACTGCCTTAAACTGTAGAAATAACAACTTGCATTTATCATTTTACCTCAAGAAAAGAAACGTCCGCTGATTCTCTCATTACGTTACAATCCTTCAGGGACAAGCCTAAATCTTCAAACTGAAAAGGAAATATTTTGTGTCAGAATATACAAAAAGAATTGTTCAAACAATAGCATTATAATTTAGGAAGCTCTACTCTGAAACATAGCCACCATCTAAATACTCACAAATGCACCTTACTGGAAATAAGGAAAGTCTCATATATTGATTATCTCAGCGTCATAAACCAAAGACATTTTAAGGTTGCTTCCAGTGAAATATATCATATTAAGAGTTAAAGGTAAAACTTGCTAACACTTTAATTGCACTTGAGGGCACTGACGAGAAAAAACATTTGAAGAATCACTTTAAAAGTTTTTATGTGTCTTACTTTCAGATAAGTTTAACATTTTTAAGTACTTGATAAATTGAGCCCATTTCTGTGACAAGTCTGAAATCAATAAATGAGGACCATTACCTCTTTTTTGCAAAGACTCAGTTTTTCAAGAATTTTGCATTTGTCTTCAACTAGTTCAGCAATTTTATTGGCAAGCTGCCTTTCCCTTCCTAAAAGAAAACAGTTAAATATTGAAACATCCAAACAATTAAACGGAGAAAAAGATGAAAACAAAAAAAAGAGATAGAAATGAAAGTCATACTCCAAAGAAACAGTACGAAAAAGAAGCTTACCTATGTAAAGTCGACTTCTAGCCTGAAATAAAAAGAATAAATATTAAATGTGTGATCCAACACTCTTGGATAGTATCTGAAAACTTATTTTAAGCTGCGGTTCTATGATCGGTTTAACCATGGAACTTAAACAACCGAATATAAATACAGGCTTCTGTTAAAAATGGGCAGTTGCATCCCCTGCTCTTAGCCACTCCGTGGTTGTGTGTTTGCCCAATCCTTTTCCTACTTCAATTCAACAGGGAGAAGAGGGCAAAGAAGGTTAGTTCTCAACTGGATTGCTTTTGTAACACACCTCTACATACTAATCACAGAACCATGACCGCCAACACAAAGCAGTAGTTAATGTGCACAGCCAAAACAGCGGATGGAAGGGGAAGCTCCATGTCCCAGCTCAGACTTAACTTTCTATGAGGAAAAAAACACCCTACATTCTAACACGTAACAATTCAAGGTGCAGTACAGGTCCTACTTAACGGGCATCCCACCCCAATGCAACTCTGAAGTGCCAAATCAGCAGCTACCACCTAAGGCCTAGAGCCCTAGAATCAAAAGCTAATAAACAAGACAAAATGTCACAAACGGTCTGGACAAAAGATGTAGAACTCAGTTGAACCACAAAAAACTTTACAACACAGCATTACTTTCAAGGCTGGGCCTGGATCACGAGCCTAATATACAGTGGGTCCCTCACATCTTCCCTGTTTCCACCTCATTTAAAGCCATGGGATAGACAAGGAGAAAAAGAGGGGAAGAAAGTCATAAGCACGTCTTATCCTATCATTACCCAATAAACACTCAAAACCAAATCCCATTGTTTTTAAGTAACTATTAATACCTCAAACAGCAGTTACTGGAGTTCTAAGCATGGATGACTGAAAAAGCTACCAAAAGCTTCTGTAGCATCTATTGCCTTAGTGACACGTGCACAATACTACAGCCACCGCTTGACTAATTTCGGCCAAAATGCCTCTTTCATACCACTAGAGAAATGCTGCTAGAAAACAGAAGGAAAAACCCAAATTATAGATACATTAACAAATACAGATCCCTTTCCAGACAATTCGAATCACTGCTGTAGGACAAGGTGACATTTTCCAGATCTACATTGACGCTGGAACCCTAGAAATGCAGTTGCTCACATCGGAAAACCTAAATAGAATGCAATCTATCTTCAAATGTGAGCATCACCACACTCAGCAGCACCAAAATCACATTCTGTTTGTTTCAGAGTATGCAAAAACTGCACAGAAATTTAAAAAGCTGAACTATGGACACTGACTTCATTTTCTTAGTAAGGAGAGTATGGTAGGCAGCTGTTATTACTCAGAATAGAAGACAGCTCTTACCTTAAAAATATAATCTCATTGGTGCACTAAAAGGTTTCACTACTGCATTTCTCAAAGACATCAGCTTCGTGCTCAGAAACAGCACACATTAAAATTGGTTCAGTGTTCCAATGAACAGAATCAAGGTCACTGTCCAAAGAGCTTGACAATGTCTCCCTTCATGGGAAGGCATCTGGACTGTTTTTGCTTGCAATTACTTTGAGAGACCAAAGCAGGTGTAGCTAAAGCCAGGGTTGTCACAGAGATGTCAATACGTGCAGCAATACACACACCCCAGGAAAGACATCTATATCCCGTGAAAACATTTTAAGGAATGACTTTGAAGGCCCGGAGAGCATGCAAAAAGCAAGTTTTGTTGCATGAAATGACACCAGCTACTTTGTACACACCCAAACACTCACTGTCTAGCTAAAACTGACCACTGCTCAGTTTCTCTTTCAGAGGGATTCAAATTTCATTCACTACAGATTTAAAACTCTGAAGTATTACATATCCTGAATAACAGTTTCAATTCAAAATATTAGCACATTGTACATATCTGCAAGTAATTTGATCACTTACTGATTGATAACTTCTATACAGGAACAACAGAATTGTAAAGGCTCCCACGACGCCAGCACAGATCACTATTTCCCAAGGAAAACCATAAAGATCAGGACCAGGTCTCATATCTTCAGGCAGTGATGCCACAGCCTGAAAAATAAAGTTAAAAGCCTCAACTAAAGGAAAGGAGGTTAACATTTTCAACAGAAATAGATGTTCTATGTTGCTTTACTTTACTTCTAAGGCTTTTTCATTTACTTTTTTCCAAAACTGTGAGAAAATGGTTAACAGATGCCTTTGATTTTTTTTTTTCAATTTTATGTTTACCAAGTGAAGAATAAAATAAAAGTTCCAACAAGGTATGACGATGGCTAGACAAAACTCTGAAAACTTTTCTTTCTGAACCTACTAACTATGACAAGTTCTCTTTTGAGGTGTTTGCGCATTTCACCGTTAGAACAATCCATACCAGTAAGTATTTTACCACTTACTGCTAGAAAATTCGTTTAGTAAAATAAACTCACTCAACCAACTTCATGCTAAAATAACCTATGGAACACAGACAACGACTCAACACATTTAAAACATGCTGACATTTCCTTTTGTGAACAGATGCTACTCCTCTGACCTCAAAGAGACAACCTGCTCCATGCATCCCACCTCTGACTACGTGTGACCTGCGTTTAAGAACGTGTTGCTGTGAAACAAAGTCTTCGTCTCCATTTCTCTAAGAAAGCGGCCGGGCTACCCGCAGCTCACGCCAAGAGGGACGCGCGTGTGTGAAAGCGGCGAGCGCCGGTCTCCCTGCGCCAGCTTTCCGGGGCCCGTGTTGCCGCCGCAGAACAGCCCGGCTGCCGCGGGACCCCCGAGCCCCCGCGCGCGCTGCTCCCGCCCGCAGCCCGGCCCGGCTCCGCGCCCCCTGCCCTGGCGAGCCGGCCC
>WBNH01004785.1:245428-269020 GCA_013401255.1 Urocolius indicus | reverse complement strand
GGCGGCGGGTCCCGCACTCACCCTGCGCGCCCCTTCCAGGGCCATGCCGCAGTAGCGCTGCGCGCTGTCCCGCAGGCTCAGCCCCAGCCTGGCGGCGGCGGCGCCCCAGCCCTCGCCGCGGCCGCCGGCAGCCATCTTACCGCGGCGGCGCGGGCACACCGCCGCTTCCGGCCCGCCGCTGACACCCGGCCGGCACCACTGCCGCGGGGGGAAAGGGGGGGGAACCTGGGCGTAAGCACTGTTGCCGCGGGAAGGGGGGCACCCGGGAGAGCCTGAAGGGGGCGGTGGCCTGAACCACTGCGGCGTGAGCAGGGGCGCAGCACCACCGCCCGGAGGGGAAGAGGGGAGCGCGGCGGCGGCAGAGGGCCGCAGCGCCCCCTGAGGCGGCTCCGAGCTCCAGAGGGCCGGTGCGCCTCGCGGTGCCGGGGCTCGCCCTCGCGGCGCAGGCGGCCGGGGCGCGGGTGCGGGCCGGGGAGCCGCGGGACCTCTCCCGACAGACCCTTCCCTCAGCGGGCGAGGGGGGCTCCAAATTCCCGCTGCCGACGTGGCCCCGCTGGCCGCGAACCCGCCGCCGTTCCTCGTTAAAGTCAGGCGCGGTGCCGCTCACCTCCGCGGGCGCCTCTGCCGTCGCCATCCGCAGCCGTGCAGCGGCGGGGCTCTCCCAAAGCACCGCTTCTCTGCGCCGGAGCCGCGGGGACGAGCGCGGCGCGGCGCGGCTGACACTTGGCCGCGGGGGCGGGAGGGCAACAGGTGGATCCGGGCGCGCGGGTTGGCGCCCGGCGCGGGACGCGCCCTGTGCTCGGAGCGGCGGCTGCGCCGGGTTGCTGCGGCTAAGGGCCGTTCTGCGGTAAAAACCGATCGTGCCGGGGCTGCTGCTACACAGGTGAAGAGCCTACAAACGGCAGCTGCAGTGCCGCATGGCAATGGATTCCACCTCATTCGCTAGGGCTGTTTCTGTACGGGTGTTTTTCCGTATTCCTTTACATGTACTTCACTACACTTTTTTTTTTAATACCTGCTAACTCAATTTTCACAATGCAAGGGGAGGTGCCAGCCTGTGAAGCTGCTATCACCTAAGAGACGGTGACAGGCAGAAGGTGGAAGAGGCTTTTTTAGCTATATCAAACAATACAAGAATGAGTTTGACCATAGCGCTGAACTATGGAAAGAGCACTGAAATCCACTCTCATAACAACAACAACAACAACAAAAAAAAGCCAAACCCTCCAGTTTTCATTTCCTGGGCTACAAATTTAGCTCGAATCTACAAGTGCATGCACTGGAAATCAGGAACAAATCGGTGTGGTTATTGAGCTTCAGTTACCTGATACATTACCCGATAACTGCCCTTCTGTTTAGAGGGGGTAGTGCAAAACCATCGACCTTTTCTTACATTCCTCTGGCAGCACTGCTTCTTGTGCTGTTATGTCCAGTAAGGGCCACCTTCACTCTGTCCCTACATTTTGATATTTAAAACATCCCCATAGCAATGATAATCCCATTTTATATGTTATATGTTTGCTTAGAAAACTATGTTTTACACAATTATGAACTATGGGAATCTTTGGGCAGCAAGGCTCTGAAATAACTTTTTAAAAAACAACGAAAGTATTCTGGTAATTTTACTCATCCTAACCCAATGTCCAAGCAAATCTAATCAGTACTGTTATAGCAACTAGGAGTTTCATTAAAAAAAAAAAACCAAAAATAAACCAACAAAACACACAACCCTAAACCCTCCTCAAATGCTGATATTTTACACACTAAGGTGTTTCCTGGCTGTTCTGTAGAAAAGCCGCACACTAAGTTCATTGGGTTCTGTAGTGCAAACAACAGAAGCAGATGATCAGCAGCTAAGCTGGTGTTTTCTTGTTCCACGTCTATCTCATTTAGCATCAGATACCCCAGAAGCAAGGGGACTGTAGAGGGTTTATTTAAATGGATCCTTCCTTCCTTCCACCCACTCACCCACCAATAACTGGCTTAATTTTGCACTAATGTCAACACTGTATCACATAAAGAACTCTTACCTTTTTGATAATACCCATCACTGCTGAAAATACAGATTTTATCGATTCCCCAATTTCAAGAGCAGTCAAGCACAGAAGTATCTGATACATCCAGCCTCCTTCTGGTTTTTCACAAGGGAGAAAAAGGGGGAGAGGGGGAATGTTACATTACAGTTGTCAACTAATAAAATTCCAACTAATTTTTTTTTTTAAGATTGCAAATTTGTTTTCTTTAAAATTAAGAAACTTTGCACTTACCATTACTTGGAACATAGTTCTGGATGGTGTCTGAGAAACGCTTGACATCAAATGGAGAGTCAACTACTGAACTGTCCGTTTTTTCTTCAGAATTTACTGAAGGAATCACTTCTGAATGCTGGTCACTGTTGTGTTCACTGTCTACAGCTGCATTCATTTCATGTTCCTTCTCTGACGTTTCTTCTAGTAGCTTTCTTCTGCCTCCTATTCCTGTGAAAAATTGTGAAAGGCAGTCATGCCTATTTTCAGAGGATGTAACTTACGCATTTTCTGTAAGACATTAACCTCTACAGAGATTTATTATTTTCCTCAACATAAAGCCAAACACTAGAGTGAAAACGTTAAACAGATCTATGATTTAAGAAATACTTGTTCAAATTAACAGTCTCAGAACAGTTTGGAGGATAGAGCTTTAAGCAAAACTGGTGTTGTAGTAAAGTTGTCTGGGAAAAAATATGTTTGGTTTTGATAGTTAGCATATAGATTCCCTGTTCAGCATTAGTACATCTCCTTCTTATATCCAAATACAAGTAGCAAAATCTTTATGAAAATAATTATTAAAAATGCCATCTAGCATTAAACTAGATTAAACTTCCCACAAGGTAACAAACTTCACTGTGAAATACAAGAAACCACAGGCATGTTCGTGCAGAAATGTGACTGAAGGCATCTAGCTGCCTCAGTTTCAGTGACTTGGAATAAGCTTTCTGAAACCAATAAAATTCTGCTTTCAAAAACCCCTACGTCTTGTAAATACTATCTACAAATTGATTCTTTTTTTAATTTTATGCTTCAAGCCAGTCCCAGCCAAAGATACAAATAGGCCAATAATCAAAAATCAGGAAGAATAACTGGTTCTTAAACTGTTACCATTATATTAACTCAATCTGTATTATTGGATCTTCAGAGTATCACAAATCAGTCATGAACTGAGTTAGGTTCACTACATCCTAATTTTAATAATCAGAAGGACATAGTATCGTATCTGTTGTAATTTTTTTCCTCAAAGCATATTTTGTCCCTCCTAAATCACTGCTAGTGAAGCATTAGTCCAGTACCTTTAGCTGCAGTCTGGGCTGCACACTTAATTGTTGTAGCAGACAAAAGCTCTGGCAGTTCTAGAAGAACATTCCTTTTTTTCTGCTCATTTTTCCTGCCCAGTGTAGAAATTGTGCCCCTTTTGTGCAGACACAATCATTTGTTTCCTCTGCGTAATGCGGTCTTTACATGAGTAAGCTGTGATTTCTTGATAAATCTTTTGTAATTGCTGGTGCAGCAGATGTGCTCTAAGGATTGCTAAACATCTTTTAACTTAAAACTATTGGAATGTAATCAATGGGTTTGGTGATTCATACAATATTTGCCTGCTTTTGCTTGCTTTTTGAGACGTGAACTCTGTCTGCCCTACTCTGATTTTTTCAGTTTCCTTGTTTTCGCTGAATTCTGCAGCACTCATTTTTCCAAAATGCCAAGCTCTCCCTCCTTAACTTTATCTTGCATGATTTCTAAAGTGATTTCTTAGTTTTCTGCACCTTCTAAAGATTTTGTAATATCTTTTTTCTTGTTCAGATTCCTTTTCTCTTAACTCTATCTCATTCTTCTGTGCAGTATTTAATTCTACTAGTCCTAGTGCCATTCGCATTTTCATTTGGGTTTTTTCAACAAAACTGTATCCTCAGACTTTTCTCTACAGGCTTAATTATTAGTTTTACAAAATTGTAATTGTAAAATTATTACCTGCAACCCTGCCAGTTAAAATGTATTTTTTTATTATTTATATTTCTGAACTTTGATTCTCTCTGATTCTCATATTCTTTTTTTTTTTTTCTTTCTTTCTTTCTCCTATCTTATTTTAATGGCATATTTTCAGTATTATCCATCCCTTCAGTTACAACAGTATCTTCTTTTTCAACATATACTTTATCAGGCAGGTTTCTGAGCAATCCCAAATTGCCAGAATTTAATTAATCTGTATTTTTTTTTTTAATAGCAGCCTGGTTTTCTAGGTTGAGGGTTTTAGGAAATACTAACTGTAATGCTTTCTTTCTTTCTTTCTTTCTTTCTTTCTAATTGCCTATTATTTTGTAGGGCTTCTAGGGTAAAAGTTCTCATTCACTGAGACTAATATAATATATAGACTAATAATATAGACTATAGACTAATATATAGACTAATATAATGTGACTGCTCTGTTGCTTTTACCATCAACAAATTTTCTTTATAGGTTTTTTCAGGGGACTTGGATTCCATTGAAAACTTTGGTATAAAACTGTGCTTTATGAAGTAACGTTTGGTGATGCCTTACAAAACTCAAATTAATTTGCTCTGGTTTTGTATCTTGCACTGTCATAATGGTTTGAAATGATGGGCCCGATTCTGATGATACAAAATAATGTTTTCTTTTACTATATTACATGTGATTTCTTTCTGAGATCTGGATTATGACTGTCCTCTAACCCAGTCTCTGGTATTAGAAGCTCATGTTGGGAACATGAATCTGTGTTATTTCTGCTTCACCATTCTGATGATGTTGTACCTTCATAGGAATTTGTTCAGTTTATAGTTTTCCTCCTGACAAGCTATTAGCAGGAGCAGCAAGGATTGTCCTATCTTTTACTAATCTGATAGATTTTGTTGGGTTATTTTTCCTCCACTGCTCTTTTTGTTATTTTGCACTGCTAGCTGAAGAGAAACATCTTTCTCCTTGGAGGTATCCGCATTACTGTATCTATTTTGTTATGTCTAACTGGCTTGAGGTGCCTTTGGTTTCTTTTCAAGGTACTTTTTTATCAGAGCTTACACTGAAGCTTACTTCTCAGCAAGCAGTTTTTATCTTCCATTCTGACACTCCACGTGTCTTCCAAGTGGCCAGTTTCTTCAGAAGTTTTGGTACCTGTGAAGCTGAAGCCACTAGATGAGGGGTGAGAGAAAGGTTGGTCTGGAGTCAGTTCTTGGGACTCTTCAGATTTCTGATCCTGTTCATCATTAAAAATACCCTGACTGGAATATTTCATGTTGTTTTCATAAAAACCCATTGGGTCATTTTTATTCACTGGTTTGTAACTTTTCTCTTTTACTTCACTACCCATTTTGAACTGGCTTTTTGATGCTGAATTTTGTTCTGTGTCACAGCATTCCACTGGTTTGACTTTCTCAGATGTTTCTATCTCACTATCACATGGGGTCTTCTTCAAGCCCAGATAATTATCTGCAGTTCCTGGTAGATGCCCATAAATTGGTAATTGGTTTTCTAAATTTACAGATTCTTGAATATTCAGATTATTTTCTTCCTTTTGTACTGGTTCAATTGTTCCCATTTTTGATTTTCCATGCAGATGAATTCCAATTTCCACTGTATTTTCAAAATTTAATTTTGAAAGTAAACATTTGGAGACGGGGTCATGACTATAATCTTTTATATCAGTTTTTCTCTGACTTTCACTGCCCTTGGAAACATCATCTTCAGCACTGGAATAACCGAACAAGGGTACATATTGTCTTTGAGATACTTCAGGTTGTACTAGTGTTTCAATAGGTAAAATTTGTGAAGCATCACTTTCACTAACTAATTTGACAAAATGTTTTGCTTTTTCATTACTGCATTCAATATTTTGCGCACCTAGTAGGGAAAACAGATTGCTTTCTTGGATTGCATCCTCATCTTTTTCAGATAGCTCCTCACTAACTGCCTGATTTACTTGTACTTTCATTGCTCTGTTATTATTTCCTTGTAATATTTCATCATCATTTTCAGTTTGAGGGATTTCTTCACTAAGAAATGCATCATCTTGCAAACTCTGCACTTGGCCTTCTTCAGCTGTTGAACTCTGAAACATCAGTATGTCTGCAAAATGACTAAGAGAGAAAAAATGGTTCTGTTCCCTGGCTAAGTCAGGTTTTTCTTCTGTGTTTTCTGTGTCTGAGGGATTACAGTTCTGAGATGGGCTAGGAGAAGAAGAAATCTGATCTGATGCAGTTATTTCATGTCCCTGTTGACTACCATATGGGTCCATGTTATAATTAATAAAGCTATTATAGAAATTTGTATACCAACCTGACTGACCATGTTCGCTTTCTGACTCCTGATTTCTCTTTTTAGCTTCAGAGTTTTTCAGTAGTTGACTTTCTGATACCAAATCTTGTTCTGAACTGTAAGGTTCAGTTGGCTTCTCTTTGTCACTTGTTAGTATATTAAAAGAAGATTCTGTGCTATTTGGGGTGCTTTTGGTATGCATGCTTGATGGTATCTCACCAGGATTTGGCATGTTACTGTTTGAATCTATTATTTCTTGTGTATAGTTTTCTTCACCTTCATCATCTGTTACTGCTTTAACTGTCTCCTTTGATTCTTTATCCATTTGTGGTTCTTTCTGGTCTAAAGCCTGCACTTCTTCATTCTTATTTGTTTCATCTTCCGTTTCTCTGCTTTGCTGGTCTTCCATAGCAATTGTATCTTCCTCATCATGGCCAAAATTAAGAACATTACTTAAATCCAAATTAAACCAATTTGATTTGTATTCTTGGCTTTCACTCTTTTGTTCTTCTGTCAGTAACTCCATAACCACTGTTTCCTGCTCATTATTGGAATGTTCAGGCACACTAGAAACATCATGGATTTGTGGATCATTTTTTTCTGGTGCCAAGCCAACATCTACGTTCTCTTCACCAAAATAGAGAAAGTCCGTCAGTCCTGCCATCCAAAGAGATGCTGGGAGTTCCTTTTCCTCTTTATCATTTGGCTCCTGTAAATCGTCTTCAGCAGTTACTGCTATTTTTCTGCCTCGGTATGTATTTTCTTCTGAAGATTCAGTAATTGCTTTTAAGGGCTCTTCATCATTTTTACTTCCTGTGGTGAACCATCCTGCAATCCAGCCAGGCTGGGTAGGAGTGGGTTCTAATGGGAGACTGGTTTGCACTTGTGGCTCTTCAGTATCATCTTTTCTGTTCTCATTTTTTCTATCCAACTCTTTGCTTGCAGACTCCTCCTGAGTGTGAGATTCCTTTGAATCTTTTTCAGAAACGGGTTGGTCTCTCTCTTCCTTTTGCCTGGAGTCTCTTGTATGTTTTAAGAGTTCATTTTCACGCAGCTGCGATTCTGCATCAGATGATGAATATTCACTTTCTTTGTTGTGATTATGTAATGCGCTATCTTCATTTTCAAAAGAGTAATTATCTCCATCAAGACAAAGGAAATCAGTTTCCTAAAAGAACAAGATTAACTTTTAAAATGTTTTCATGTGTAACTTCTCCAGCACTGTGCAGCACAGCAATACATCTTTATTGTCTTTCTTTCTGTGTAGTTACTCAGGTGTAGAACTTCACACAAAGGATTGCAAGTAATTATGTTATTCCTAGTGGTTCTATATAATTCATTGGAAAAAAATATTTCAGTGGATGACAAACATGTCAATGGAGCAATAATGAAAAAACCCCAAGCTTTGAATTATCTGAAATAAAATATGCATTGACACTTGAATTTCTAGCTGGGTGTTAGGTTTTCAACTGCAATTTCAAAAACTACATTGGAAAATCCGGTGATGTTGGTTTACCTTAGTGAGCACTTCAACTTCTTCTGCAATAAAAACTTCCTCAACTTTCACAGCATCTTTTGGGAAATATCCAAAATCCTTTCCTTTCTGTAAAAAATATGAAAGGAATGAGAGCATTTAAACTTCAAGGATAAGTACATTAGGTGCTTGCATATATGCTAGAAAAGTACAAATAAACAAATAATAAGTTTATGGGACTGCTCCCTACCCCCTGGTCAAAAGATTGGTTGACTTTTCCCTCACAGAAATGTTCCATTTGCTGTTTCAGAAAGCAAGAGGAAGTGTATTACTCCATACTACTATTTTCTGTATTATTTTTATGAACATGTGTCTGTGCAGAACCAAACCAGTAGCCTTAACGCTGCTTGAAATGAAGACAGTGTCATGTGCACAGATGGCGTCAGCCAGCTTCTACTAAAATCAGCTGCAAATTTCTCATTGACTCAAGTGAGAGAAAAGTCATGCCTTAGTAACTAATGACTCAAAATAGGTTACAAGAAAAACAGAGTATGAAATTCAAGTATGAGCTGCAGCTGAAGAGAATATGGCAATGAAGATGGCAATGCTACAGGAAGTAATTTGATCATAATATCCAAAAGAATCAAGCAAGGGTCAGTCTGACCAAGAAACTAACCGCTATCTTTACATCAAACCATTGCATGTAGCCTTTAACCTTGGAAAGCAAGGAAGAGTGAGGTACTGGCAGGGACATTTCTGGATGTAAAAAAAGGAAGACAGAATTTCACAGCTGAACAATAACTGTGACATATCCTTTAACAAAATAAAAAGTTTACCAATATCTTCTGGTTTTGAAGCACTTAGAGCTTCACTAGCAGTTGGATTTGGATCAATGCATCCATTCCTGCTTAGCTATAATATAATTACATGGCTGTTCTAGCTACATTGACAATTCTGGGAACTTTTCTTGAGCACTAAACTGTGAAGTCAGGTCCAGTAATGAATCGCTGATTAAGCAACTGTAAAAACTTCTTACTCACAGGCCTATAGGTAGGTTCCTGACTGCTTTTAAGAGAGCTAGATTAAATCATTATACACAAATGGTTAGATGAAGGAGATAGAGAACTTAGATTCTCATCTTGACTTCATTTCTCCATGAGTGATCTTTGCCAAGATTTGATTTTCTGTTTCTATATAAAGATAATAACAATGATCCATTTCCTAAGTGCTGTATTGATCCATCACTGGTTAATAGTACAAGAGAGATAGAAGATTCCTAGATGCCATCAGGCTGCAGTTGTTACACTATTATTATACTAGCTAAATTGTTTAGGCGGAAAGTCTTTCAGCTTAAAGTACTTACGCTTCCTATCCACAAGTTTTCATTTTTCCTTGAAAGTTTGGAATATACTATTATCTCTTCCCCTGTTTTGAAGTTAAGGTACCGGCAGTCAGGCCCTAAGTAGTCTGTAGTGGCTTGAACTCTGCTCATTGCCGCTGGAATAGGATGTAGAAAGAAAGAAACAAGTAAGTATAACAGACATTTTGTCTGAATTCATGTGCTTTGTTATGATACTAATCCATTTATATCCTCAACTGGAAAGCAACGCAAAAGGCAGCCCTATCCCGTTTTCTTTCATATTTACTACAGACATCAAAGAGAAAAGTCCTTGCCCTGTATGGGCGTTTTCCAGTCCTTATTCAGCCAAGCTTTCCATGTGGAGAATTAGCAAGTTCAACTTCTAAAGTCAGACCTAAACAGCTAAAAAATATTTCCAAGGCGTATTTATAATTGTGTATTTTAGAAATTACAATTAAATCATGTGATTATGTCAGGGATTTTGTCTTCTATTTTGAATAAATCTATCTTATGAAGAAAATAGGTAAGTTTAAGCAATAACCTTAAACACATTGTCAAAAACAAAGTTTCCTAATCAATTTGAGTGACTTTAAACTTTCTTTTTCTTCGCCTCTGTCTCCTCACAGAAACTATTACTGCAGTGCTCTGGTCGGTTTGAAGCTCATTCCAAATGCTGTTCCACAAAGACACACATCTCAGAGCATCCAGAACCCACTGAAGTCACTATGGGTCCATAGGGAAAATAAAGATCCATTAGCAGACGAAATTTAAGGTCTCTTCCACTTTAGGACGAACTATCCACATTGAAAGCGTAACAATTAAGGCTGCCAAAGCAATGCAGACTGCTCAGAAACAGTTTCAACTACATATGGTTATGACAGGTTTCACAACAGTTATCAATGAATAATAAATAGGGAATTATTTGTTTGTTGCTGCTCACTTGTGATTCGGTGGCTCTGCCTCCTGCAGAGATATTTACTCCCCAGGAACTTTGTAACTATTTACTGCTCTTACTTCATGTGAAAGAAGAAAAAAAATAAGGATAGATTAACAGGTCTTTATAAGAAGGACCAGTTTATAGCCTATTATTTTGGGGGTTTGAAACGTCATTTGTACCTCCAAAGAGTAAATTAAAAATACTTAAAAACTGCTTTATACTGCTTGTTTTGAGGAAACCTGAGTATTTTTGCTGAACTTTGATCTTTATAGACTTACACATTGCAATCAAGCAAGTTTATTTTTTTCTCTTTTTATTTGAAAAATTTAAGTCTATTGCTCATAAACTTAGTATTTTTACAACAAACATTTCCTATGGTTACTCATTTTCAGGCTGTTTCATTGGTAATTGTGACTTTATGCTTTGTAATAGCTGCACATACGCCACAGACTCCTTTTGAAAAACAACATTTTTTACTTACTCTCACATTCCCGATCACCACACTTCTTCCATTCAGAAAGTACCTTTGTACTCTTCAGGCTTGTAAAAAATGAAATTACTAACAGCACAATTCTCTGATCCAAGATCCTTAGCATTTTAGATTAAATCTAGAATGCCTCGAAACTCTGGAAACTGTGTGTTTGTCAAGAATAATCCTCATTTCTTTTTGTACCCGAAGAAGTTCATGTAAACTTATAATCCGATTTTCCTTCTTTCATCTTCTCAAACAGAAGTACACTATGCTAACCTGCTAACAATCTGCAAAGTCAGGTGTCCTGATTATACACGTACGTTTAATTATTAACTGTGTTCTGAGAGCTGTTTTGAATACAAAGAAACTAGTTCTGGTCACATCAAAATTTAGTCTCTCTCAGATTCTTTTGTGTTGAGTTTGTGGAAGAGTGTGTTAAGGGAAATTCAACAAGAGTTGTATTAGGATTTTTTCTGGATTATGAATACTTTCTTAATATATGTAGTCCATCTTAAAATCAGATGGAAGATCAATTGTATGCTTATATTGGTTTGCAGGATCGCCAATATAGCTACTGACAATTTTCTAGGGTTTTATTTTTGTTTAATAGGATATATTTTGTGGTCATTGATACGTTTTTTGATTATTATCTTTGGTCATTGGGAACTTGCAACAGATATTTTTTCCACTTTTTTTTTTTTTTTTTTTAGTTTTCTCACTGACTAGATGCTAAGAAAATCCATGAGCATGGGCTAAACTTACTCATCTCCAAAGTTTTTTAAAGGTGCTTGGCAGTTTTTAGGCTCTTAAGGCAAATAGAAAATCCATACAATATCGCTACATCATGTACCACAGAGCAATATACCAAAGCTAAGGAGATGATACATCTTGCTTTTGTCTAATTAACCAACAAAAGGGGCTTCAGTTTTCCTTTCCTACTTTTCTGCATGGGGTAGCTTCATCTCTCTCCCTTCTTGCTAGCACCCCAAGAATCTGCATTCTTTCCCAATCTGATATTTGCAGCCCTACACATTCTAGTAGGTCTGCCCTTCCCTCAGTCCTGAGCATGACTCATGCTGAATTTGCTCTGCTGTATCCAATTTGCAGTGTAGTTCCCCATCCCTCCTGCTCCACAGCTTAAACCTGACAGACCCCAGTGCTTAGCCTGATCTACTGAGCCAACAAACAGATCATCTCCTAGAGGGCAGGAGAGAGGGCACAGAGGGTCACGTTAACCAGCAATGCCCTGCAAACAAACAAACAAAAAAATCACAGTAGATGACATGTCCTCCATTTGCAACCTAATACTTTGTCCCCTTCCTTTGCCACATGATCTGGTAGTCAGACAGCCTTATCCTATGACCCGGCGACAGCAGCTGCCCCTGCTGTTAGGTAACCCTCTGGAGAGCTGTCCTGTACACCAGCGAAAAGGCACTACAGATCAGCTCCCTCCACTTGCTCTGCTTCAGACCAGCTTTGACGCAGCCCCATCCTCAGCATCAACATTCTCTCCCCTTCACTTCCCTGGATCTTGTGTTGCATAGAGGGTCAGTGATTTGGAACCTAACTTGGAGTCCTCAAGGTTTATCCATAGGAGGTGAAAGGCGACAATACCAAGCAGCTAAAATGTGACAAATGCAAAGCAAGCTGGTGAGCAGGAAAGTAGGACAGGCCTTCTTTTATTATTATTATTCCCAAGTCTTCCCAGGTTAGGACAGATGGATGAGATGGAATATATAAGAAATGTATAATGGGGGGATTCTCTGTGTACATTTTGTTGTACAAAATGAAAAAAAAGATTTTTATCCCACCAGGATTAACAACCGGTCAGCAGAGTCTTGCACACCAATTTGTCCCATGGAACTTGGGACAAAACCCAATAACGGGCCTAGAAAAGTTAACAGTCCCTTTTTAAGTCTGGTAACAGAGCTGACTCACTTAAAAATGGAAAAGACAGGTATTCCAACGCCTAAAATTATGTACTTCAACAAGTTTGTGTATGAGAACAAACTATCAGACCCTCACTTTGAGATCTCCATGTCATTACTCTATTTGTAAAAACAGGTCTGAAAATGGCTCTGACTTCAGTTTCATATGAATAGCTGAACTAATTCTCAAGTGTCCATATGATAGAGATAAAATGTTGCAGCTCACATTAGCTGCACAGTTTAATCTACATCTGCAATTTTAAAGTTATTCTGGGAACTGCTCATTGTATAACTTTTTCTCAATAATTATTCTAGGTCTGAAGGCTTCTAGGTTAAAAGGCTGATGAGCGCTGCTCTGATCCCCTTTTTGTGTTATTTGTTCCCTTGATAACTTCATATAAATCCTATCCTTGCAGACAAGCTTATAACCTTTGGACTAGTCATAGGTAAAGATTCATGGAGTTTATCATATCTGTCTTCCAAGGGACAAAGTTGAAAGCTTTCTAGCCAATAAAGTGAGACTTCAGTTAATATTTGTTCCGCAACTGAAGCAACGAAAGTGAGTACTATTACACACGGGAAGACAAACAATGCCAATGAAGAAGTAAGATCTATGTCTAACAGCTTTTAACAGAATGAAACTATTAACTTTTTATTTGCAGTGGTATCTTAGTAACTTTAAGTACAGAGCTAAAAACACAGCCAACACTTACATTAAAATTCACAGAAGGATCAACTCAAAATTACTGTTTTATTAAAATTCCACCAAGATGTGTGGCACGCTGGATGGCTCTTTCAAGACATGACTTTGCATTAGTAGAGGAAATGTTGCATTTCCTATACTATTCAGTATCTGCATTAACACTAAACATCCTTAAGCAAACAACTTGTTAAAAGTACGTTGAAATCAAGATCTGTTTTATAGTAACAACAGTATATATTGTTTTGGTTATATTCTTATGATAGCAGCCAAAGCCTGTAAGGTTTCACTGTGCAGAACACTGCACTAATACATGGAAGAACAGAGGCCGTGGCAAAAGCACCTTAAAAACATCGTTCTCCTGACTTCAGATTTTGGATGAAAATACAGATTGGTTTGTGCATTGAATCAAATATCATGACAACAAGATCTTTTTGTGTGTTTCTTTTTTTTTTTTTTTTAAACAAGCATCTTTTAAAAATTAGTAAGCCAAAAGAAGAAAAAGATCACTAATTTGCTGTTCCAGTTAGACAAATCTAAATGAGTAACAGTCATTCACCATCTAGATTTACCAACTTTTTCATCCAGAATAACAAATAGCAAGGAAAAGCAATTGTTGCTTCCCTAGTACAAAACCTGGTATGAGTATGACAACTCTAAGTGCATTTCTAGAAAATCATGAAACTTGTGACTTGTATTACTTTGGATCTTGATGTTTCCAAGCTTTAAAACCTGACATTTTGCCATGTAATACAATACTGTCACCTAATAAGAACTGCCTAAGCAAGCTTTGTGGTAAAGCACAGGTTTGCTACAAAACTGAGGGGGGAAAAAAAAATCTGAAAGAGCAAAATTATATTGTCCAAAACACACATCTCTATTATTTTACTCATACATCACTGCCAGAGCATTTGAACCCACCTTAAATACATGTAATCTCAGAGGAATACTTATTTGAGGAGGGAAACTCATTTTAAAGATCTAGGACATACACAAAATGAGGAAGTTGATCCTGTTGTACTACTGTAATTGTTACAAAATCATCACCTGTATATGAGTCTCAAAACTAACCACAAGGCCATTACTTTCCTAATAAACAAAAGACACCCTTAGAAATCTATTTGCAAATATACTGGGCTTAGAAATTAATTTTGCTGGAGGAGGGTTCAGTTTGCCAACACCTACCTTCCACAGAAAAATTATGTTAAAGTTTCCCTTGAATACATACAATGGAGCTGATCTAAGCACAAAGACATCACCTTGAGTAGAGGAGTAAGATTTTGATCAAGCCTACCTTTTATGCAAAGTCATGTTTCAGATCATAATCACTGAACAATCTGCATAAAATCTATTCTGACCAGGACTCCTGAGTGGCAGCATCACGGAAAACACAATGTTCTTCGAGCATTCTAGTTAGTCACCAGGACTAAAGAATAGGAGAAGTAAATGGTAGAGAGTCAGTGCATAGCGTAAGAGCACTAAAAACCTCAAACAACTGCCTTCTAAGGTTATACTTTAAGCTAGAAGGAACCATCTAATGGAAGCACTCCACAAGACAGGCACAGAGCATACATAGTATGTTGTCCACTCACATAAATCTCTACCTCATTTACAGTTTTTTCCCTTTTCTAGCCTTCTATCTACTTACTACTACAGGGAAGGGAGATAAGACAATATTTTAATCATCTCCTACCCCGATGCTATCTGCATTTAATTCTCAGAAACCCCAAACTGTTGCATCAAACTCAGTGTTTAAATTTTCAGCTATTTGAAAGAGTAGACTGGGACCAGAGCGTGGAAATTGCACCCATGGTCTCAGCCCTATTCACAGCTCTGAAATTGTTTCAGGGTAAGAGGATGAGACCTTGGGGGCAAATGTAACAATTACTAAAACTTAAAGACACAGGCCCTTATGTAATATTGTGCTAATAGTAGACTACCACCTTACACAACTTCTGTAGTGGCAGGTTGGTTGGAACATGTAACTTTTAGAAACCTTCATTCTTACAAAGTTACCACACGTTGCTGTTTATGTTGCATCCATCTGCTCAGATTTAGCAAGGCTAACTATTAATTAACAGTACAGTACAGTTTAACCACAAAAGTAGGTTTCTTTGAATGAACATCACACCATTTTTGTGCTCTGCAACAAAACTCATTTTAACCTTGACAAAATGGGTGCCTGTAATGTGACCTGAAGCAATGTCATCAATCCAAGCCCAGGACCCACCACATTGTTTTTATATACCCCATTAATATGCTCCTCCAAAACCGTGGCTTCTGACTAGCAATCTACATCTCTAGCTGTGCATAATGACTTCAGCATGAGCCACTAGAAACTTGTACAGTAAATACACTATAGCTCTGTGTCACTCAAACTCAAAATACGAAGTCTTAAAACTATGTAATGTTAAGGGAAAAAAAAAATGACAAAATTAAAATGGCTTCCCAAGGCAGTTTGGAAAGTGAAATTCACTGAAACATGCAAAGCAGTAATATTTACTCAACTACTCAGCATGAAAGTTTGTTCTTGTGGTAAACTGCTGTGTTTAACGTTTTCAGTAAGGCTTTTGAACTTTTGCTTGTCCTTCAAAAAAAGGCAGCAGATAAAACCACCACATTCCTCTGAAGGGAAGGAAATAGTTGGGATACTCCTGTACTACTGACTAAAAATCTCAGTTGTAGAGATGCAAGCAGGTAGGAGGCTGAAGCAGCAAAAGGACTAAACAAAAAAAAAAAATCAGAATAATATATTGAACTTGTTTAGGAGGGGGATGTCCAAGAAGCATTCCCACCACATCCATTTGTGCTGAAAGAACACTCTACTTCATCCCCCGCTACACACAGGATTGTCTGTCACTACTCTGAGTTCCAGTGAAAAAAACTGATGCCCTCTCCAACTAGAACTCTGCAAAAGTCTGCTTCTTGTTACAGAAAAATGGGGTATATATGGAATATCATAAACTAACATAAGCTTACATATAATTTTCTATCTGAAACCTTTTTTAAGACTTCCCCATCTGCAATTTGGCATACAAGATACAACAATTCTCCTGTCAAGACAACACGGATTACGGCAGTGTTTCATATTCAGTTAGTAGAACAATTTTGGATACAGAGCTTCTAAGGTACATTAATCTGCAATTATGGTTCACACTCTAAATGTAGAAAGACCAAGGTAATACACTTGTGTTATAGAAAACATCATCAGCATCGAGAGAGTAGTCTACAAAGCCACATTTATTTGCACATGTACAGAACAGAGTGACAGATGTTATTGGTTTCCATACAAAATTATATAAAACCAGTATTCACCTTCATGTATGACACCATACCACCTCAAGTTGTACTAAGTACATTCAGAAAGAATTCTTGCCACGCACACAACATCTGTATTAGGTAGTCCCAGGTAACTCCAACACTGTAACGTAATTATTCCTAGTGCTATGAAGGGATCAAAGATTAGTCTGCCACTAAAATAAAAAGAATCCTGTATGAGAAGCAAGCTGAAGTCTTTTCTCTGCTTGCCACTAAAGCAAGGAACATCATAGAAGAGATTAACTATCTCCAGAACATAGATGTGAATACTAACAAAGCACTTGCAGAAGGCAGACAAGAGTAGTATTCCAGACTGACTTGAGCTATCTTGCCCAGTGTTAACATTCCCATTTAGTCACTGCTTGCCTATGGATTGGAAAAAAGTCTTCTAAAACTGGAAAATGGAACTGAGTAAGAGCTTGTGATTACAGAAGAAAACAAAGTATAGATCCAAATCAATTACTTTCCCTTCCTACCCAGCACTGGAGAGATTGCTCCCTTTACTAGGTCTTACAATTCCCATTCTCACAAGAAATAGAGGGGAAAAGCACAATTTTACGTTTCCTGCAACACTGTGTCCCTACAGATGATCTAAAAGGGGAATTTAATTGTCAACAGGACATCTCAATTTATTTAAAATGCACATTTATTTCTACAAAAAAAAAGTGTATAATACAGACAAAGCAATCACACCTACTTAAAGGTTTACCTATTAAAATATACAGAGGATCTTAATGAGTACAGGTATTTAAAAAAAGATGCAAAGGAGTGTTAATCTTTTATTTTTACATTTTCAGGAACTTCACATAATTTTGGTAAGCAACCTTTTACAAAATTATGTAAAAAGTACAAGAATGCCTGGTAAACAGTCTGCATTTTTCCAAAAGATTTTTTACAGCATGCAATTCTTAAGGCAGCCTTCTCCTCCTCCTTACAAGGAATCCTTTCACTCATATAATCTTCCGCTGCAAATTAGGCTAAGGAAGCTTGGTCTCTTCTGTTAACGCCTTTTGTCTTTCCTGTCTGATTTACGGTCTCTTTCACTCCGTGAAGTTCTCTTGCCTGATCGACTACTTTCTGATATAGACCTTTTTCTGTCAGATCTCGAACTTTTATCCTTTGAGCTTTTGGTATCTCTACTCCCACCTTTTGAGGACTTGTGACTTCTCTCTACTCCTGAAGCATCCCTTCGCTTCCTCTCCGTGCTCCTTCTGCGTTTTCTATCTCTGTTATGCCCTCTTCCTCGGCTTCGACTTCTACTTTCACTACTGCTAGAGCTGCTGCTGCTACTGTCCCTGCTAGTACTTCCACTTGTAGTGCTGCTGCTGGTGGAACTACTCCGAGTGCTACTGCTGGCAGTGCTGGAACTACTTCCAGTGGTAGTACTGCTTGAAGTACTACTGCTGCTACTGCTGCTGCTACTACGGCTATGGCTCTTACCAGTTTTGTTCCCGGCCCTACCTCTGCTTCTACTCCCAGTCTTACTTTTATTAATTTCTACACTTGATGTCTGACTCTGCTCCGTCTGTGCCTCGACCACCTTTACAGACACCACAGCATTTTCATCCTTGTCTGCCTGGGGCTCTGCATCCTGCATGGACAACTGAGGTGACTGTGGCAATGGCACAGTCTGTGGCTGAGACAGAGCCTCTGCCACAAGCTCTGGCTGAGCTTCAGGTGCCTTCTCCTGTTTTTCTTCAGGTTCAGCTTCAAGTTCTGGTTTGACACTTTTCTCCTTCTCAGGAGAAGGAACACTACAGACTTTTTCTGGCTGAGCATCACACTCTGTCTCTGTTTCCAATTCTTTGCTATTTTCATTTTCTACAGGTTCTACACTATCTGCCTCATTCATCTCAGCCACATCCTGCTCGTTATCCACTGGCTGAATGTTTTCACTTTCCTCTTTTACAACTGTGACCTCTTCATGCTGACCATCCTGTTGCTTGTCACTCTCCCTCGCCTCGGTAGTCTCTTCTACTTTAGTCTCCATTTCATGTTTCTGTTCATCCTCTTCCTGTTCTTTCTCTGCATCGCTATGCCCTGAACCTATTTTTCCCTTTTCCTCCCCTACCTCCTCCATTTCTACATCATTGTTCTGATTACCTGTCTCCAACTCTTCCACCTGCTGAGCCGCCTTACCCTCTTCCTGCTCCTTGTTCTGTTCTTCCTTCTTTTCTTCGTTGTGCGCCTCCTGCTGTTCTTTTTCCTTCACAGATTGTCTTCTGGGCCTGGCCTCCATTTTGTTAATCTGCTCTGCAAATTCATTTCGCCTGCTTTCAAAGAGTGCTAAGGAATAAATGCATAAATAATAGTTTCAGATAATCTATATACACTAAAGTCTATTTCCCCCTTAACTTAGCTGATAAATTATCAAACTGTTTGACCATATAAATACTGCATCCCTATTCAATCTGAAGTAGGAAGCTATTCATGCATAACAAAACAGACTGCTAGTTACCATAAGAAGACAAAGCAAAGGGGATAGTCATCTCAGATGAGTAGAGAACAGTAAAGCCCTAAATCTAAGCTAACAAAGAGTTTTTTGAGTTCACTATGATCAATCCAACCAACAGTGTATGAAAATAATGCCTTAATTTCCTAGTATGTGTATATACAAATATATATATATATATACACACACACACACACACAAGGTTATACTTCAAGGTAAACAAGATAGTAAGAATCAGCAAAAAGCTGGTTAGGTATTAAGAAAGCTTAAATAATGTAAGCTATTTAGATAGGGGAGCTGGCTTCTCTTATCCACCCCAACCCCACACAATGAAGAAAAGCACCTTAAAAAAACAACCCAATACATTCTCAGTTTAATAAAACAGAACAGTATGACTACCATCAACTGCAGTATTTTAAATTGTTTTCCAAAAGAAAAATAGAGTCACCCTGTGAAACAGAAATGAACACACATTAAGGTAAAAAAAACCCAGCCAAACATCATGAATTTTTAGTCCTGTGCTTAAAAAAATGCTTCTCAAATCCCAAGGAGATGCGGGTTTTTACAGACGTCTTCAATCCATAGAATCTGCCTTTTCAAAAAACTAAGCTGCTGCACTGGCATACATCTGGGTACAAAAGCTAATATAAAGGGCTATGTTTTAAACACATATCTCAAGACTATGTGACTTCTTGTAAGAGAATCAAAGTACAGCCAACATAAGTCACTGAAAGAGTAACATTCACTTATGATGAACACCCATGCAAGAATATACAGTTTGTCTTGAACAGGACATTCATGTATTTAAGCAGAGAGACTGAAGAAAAAATTGTATAGCAAACAAAGAGAGGGAAGAATAAAGGCTTTTGTATCCCAAAGACCACTTACCATTCATCTTTTTCTGTGACTCTTCCATCAGCTTCTGTGTAGCAGGACACATTCTGCCGGGTATGTAGAATAAGTGGGGTTTTGTCTTTGTTCTTATGTATTTAATTATTTTAGCATTATGTTCATTCCATTCTTCTTGCTGAGAAACAAAAGAAAATAATCCTAAGATACACAAGAATAGTTTAAACAAGAGGAAGATCAAGAGCTAAACTCAAACTCACCAACTGAGCAAGCTCAACTTTTTGCTCCAGTAATCGCAGCTCTGTCTGTTTTGCGCGCCTTTCTTCAAACAGCTCTCGCCTCTCATTTTCAACTTGTTTTCTTTCTTCCTCTGCCTGCACTTCAAGTTTTTGTTCAATTTCTTGTCGTCTCTTTTGCTAAGATAGAAAAAAGTATTTAAGACACTTCTTAAATTACTGAAGTCAAGAAAGTGTTCTAGCTTGGTCCAATTAAAATTTTGACATATTTGCACCATTAAAGGCATTCCTAAAAGCACAGTAAGAAATATCTCCTAAATGACAGGTAATGGAAGAAAAGAGTGATTGCTTGCTGGCACCTGATTTTTTTGTAGGTTAACTATAAAACAGTGATTCCCCAGTGGATTTCAATACATGCTTTGACATGAGTTTTTGTGGGTTTTTTTCCCCAACAGCAGAAAAAAAAAATATACATTCCAAGTATTCCAAAGTCAGCTCCTCTAATTATATATTACTAAAGTGGACAAAATGCCCCATTTGTATGTCCTAGACAGCCATATGCTTATATCGTACAATAGTTGTGTAATGAAAATCACAGTTTAGACCCTGGACAACAAAATGCCTGCATCATAAAATTCTTCAGGCCTCTACTTGATTTTAGGAAGTTCTTATGTAGGAAGACAACAATGCCTATACAAACTCTGAGAAAGTGTTGCAAAGAGCAGTAACTCCTCAAAGTCTCTTCATGCAAACACATATCACTATAAATTATACAAGGATTCCATGTTTCCAGATCATCCTAATCAATAGATTATTGTTTCTAAAGGCAAGCTGGCAATAGAGAACTTTGGTCCTTTCTCATGTGCTACATGACAAGTTAGATAAAACCTGCAGGATATTCAAATACTGAATCTGAAAGTAATCAATATCAACACTGCAAGCCAGCTATGCTAACGCTACACAGAAAAAGGTTTTAAGTTTAAAGACTTTGTATCTGTTTCCACTGGACTTCTGAAAGCAGAACCTTTGAAAAGTGTTTTTAATCTAAAGCTTATTAGCATTAACTGAACAACGCATTTAGGGCAGCAGTAAACAAGTACCATACCCTCCGCAACTTAAAAGGGCACACTAGGAATAAAGTTACCACCATCCTGTATTCAAGTTTTTTGAGGTTACCACTAAGCCAAGCCAAGCCTTCGCTTCAGTACAATCACATGTGCATGTACTACAAACAGAAATTCTTGTTATCTGTACTGGGAGGGGAAAGCCATTTGCAGTCCAACAGAGAACATAACAGAACCATCAATTTCTGTATACTTGGTTGCAACTTAAACACCTGGGAAGCATCAGGGTGGGCATTGCTTCAGCAGCACTGAATCACCATTATTTACTGAAGTAGCTTATGCCCTATTAAATAATTACCTGATTAAATTTTATTTTCTTTGGAATGATCCCGAAATAATGTAGAGAAAAGATAAAATATATTGCTTTAGGGGTTTTCAAAATGTACAGCAAATAAAAAAAAACAATTAACAGAACATTTTCACTTGTACAGCAGTCATAAATAAAGCTGTAAAGTCATGAAGTTGTTAGTGTCCCTTTCCTGCCTCCTACTCCAATTCCACTAAATTAAACCAAACAAAAACCTACATGCACTCTTATCAATTTTTTGCACCTGTACAACACAGTGGGGAATTTTCACTCCTATTTGAAAGAGCTTAACCATACAATTTTGTTTCATGATTTACAATTTTACAGAAGTAAAAAATAAATACCCTCTCAGTAGCAACTGTGGACTCCTGTTTAAATTTTTGAAGAGTGCCCATCAACAAGCCAAATATACGTCGATTCCTGAAAAAAACAAAATGTAACAAAAAGACAACAAGAAGTTTGAGATTAAGTTCAAGTACTGAGGCTTTTATTGACATAAACAACCAGAGAAACTTTCCACCCCAGACACATTTATTTTTAAAGACTCAGTATTACTCAAGGCTGTTTGCCATTGAACACATACTGACTGTGCCAACAGTCACGGATAGAATTTACAGTGATATATCTTATTTTGTTTAAGAGTAAGACACATCTTTTATCCATAACACAGCACAGTTAGCACTGGAGAAAATGTAAGCCTGCATATTTCACATCTGGAAATAATGACACTAAGGAAACAGGAAAAAAAAATCCAAAAAGCAGAGATTACTGAAGAAAAGATTGAGTAAATACAGTGTGAGTTATCAGTAAGGCAGTGGACTGGAAGGTCATGGGCTTTCTGAAAAACACACCACGCTTGAAGATTAAGGAGAAATGGAGCCACTGGGGAGTGAAAGCTTATTGGTCACAGTTTGCCTAACAGTATCTTCTACAGTGAGACGCTGCACCTTGGGATGAAGCTAGAATTGCTCTTATCCAGTTAAGTGTTTGAGAAAACTTAAATGAAGACAATTCTTTAAGGAATGCCTTTCTCCTCAACAAGAACTAATTGCTTGAATTTCTCCTTTTCATTCTTTCTTTCCATTTAATCATCAAATGATGCCTTCACTGAAAGAGATCAACTCCCTTATTTGCCTTGAACTTTTACCCAATTAAGAGAGAAAGGAAACACTCCCTTCTTCACTCAGTACCACTCTGCTACAGTGGCACAAACCTGACACAAAAAGGTAAAGGTGCTTGAATATTAAACAGTATAAATAGGAACAAACGAAGAATTTGGAGCTAGAGATTACTCAAAGTACATTTGTCTATGCACATCCCAGAAGACCCTGAGCAAAATAGAGTTCTCCTCTTACAGAGCTGCTTTCCACTCCAAGTTACACAGAGATCAGTATTGGTTTTCTCATCTCCCCAGAAGACTACTGAAGTGCAAAAGAGTAAAACTATAGTCCTGGGGAAATAAACTTCTAGTGTATGAAGCTTCACGAAGTCTACTAAAAATGTTGAAAGTGTTTGAGGAAAACAATTGGAAACTGGTGATGGAAGCAGCAGTAGTCTGTTAGTGGTGGTGTAACCAGAAAAGCAGCAAGGAAGTGCCTTTTCTGTGCTAACTGAACTGCAGTCCTTATCAGAGAAGCTCTCTATAGTTAATTATTCCAGCTTTCTGTCATGGTTTAGCAAAGAGCTGCTTTTGCTTGGTAACGGGGACGGAGCTGCAGTGCAGACCTGGTAAAGAGTTCTCAGACTCTCCCCTGGCTCTTGGGTGCAGACCCACCTCTGTGACCATTATTTAAAGGGTAAAAGACTGCTTGAGGGGAGGTGTGAGAGTGGTACAAGATGGAGGCAGAGAGGAACCTCATGAGATTCAAAAAGGACAAGCACAGAGTTCTGCATCTGGGAAGGAACAACCCCATGCACCAGTACAGGCTGGGGATGGACCTGCTGGAGAGCAGCTCTGCAGAGACAGACCTGGGAGTCCTGATCGATTATAAGCTAAACATGACCTAGCAATGTGCCTGCGTGGCCAAGAAGGCCAATGGCATCCTGGGATGCATCAAGAAGACTGTGGCCAGCAGGTCAAGGGAGGTTCTTCTGCCCCTCTACTCTGCCCTGGTGAGGCCTCATCTGGAGTCCTG
>WBNH01004785.1:161851-245254 GCA_013401255.1 Urocolius indicus | reverse complement strand
GGGCAATGGCAGGACTGAGAGCCACCAGCAGCTCCAGGTGAGTGCACCTGGACTGTGTGAGGAGGCGGCCATGGTGCAGGCCGTGCTGAAGCCTGCAGGCCGCAGAGACCCACACGAGAGCTGGAGAGGAGCTGCAGCCTTTGGGATGAATGCACGTCAGGGCATGTGAGGTACCCCGCAGACATGCAGGGAGGACTGGTGTGGAGCCCAACTGCCCTGAGGAGAGATAAGTGGCAGAAGCTATCAGGAATAGACTGACTGAAACCCCCATTCCCTGCCCCCCGATCTATTCCACAGGGAAGGAGAAAAAGACACCAAGCTCTGAGCCTGGGATGAGGGGAGGGGTGGGGAGAAGGTGGTTTTATAGTGCTGGTTGTGCTCTTCATCGTTGTACCACTCAGAGTTGTTTTCCGTTGGTTATGTTTTGGGGTTTTATGGTTATGTTTTTGTTGGTGGTGGATTAAATTATTTCCTGTTTTCTCCTCCAAGCTGAGCAGCTTGGTCTGTTTTGTCTGGGACCATAAGTGGCAATTAAGCCCTCCGTGCTTCTCAGGTCTGTGACACTCGAATCTAATTGTGGCCTTTTGTCCCTGGATGGGCCTAAACCATGACACCCTCATTCTGAGGTATAGGTTATTATCGCACCAGGTGAGCTGCTGACTCAAGTGGATGGCATCCAAGAGGCTGGACACAGTTGCAAAGTTGCTTTTCTGACACTTCTTCCGTGAGAATTTTTATGAGCTACCCTGACACAAACACAATATAGGAAAAAAGAGATATATATACATATAGAAGGAATCTAAAAAGAAGCAAGCAAAAGGAAGGTCAGACTGTACACACAAGTATGAAAGCAGTAAGAGAAAAGAAACACATGATGGAACTACTGTGTTAAAAAAATTCCCCACAAACGAGGAAAACTCCACACTCAAAAGCCTCTTTTGGCCAATAAAACAAATGATAAAGACAGTTTAACAGTTCAAAACACTAAGTAACCAATGAAGCTATTGAAGCTTCTGTCTTACTCAAAGCTAATCAGTAGCACTTATTAAACCTAATGGTGTAGGTAGCCTGAGAAGTAGAAGGCCCATCAGTCCTGTGAAGTGATTGATGTGTTGTTACTACTGCTGAGTATTCTGAGATTTTTTTTAAAGCAAATTTACACGATTATGGTACCATTTCAACACCATTTTTGACACATAATAGCATCTGTATAATACTTTTTAACTCTAAAGCCACTTCCTATGTCAGCACTCAGACCTTAAAAGAGATTTCTGCATACCTTTGTTTCCCTTTCTCATCCATATTTTGATCTTGTATAAGGTCTCGACGTGTTCGCTCTTTGGAGGTAGCAACAACAGAAGATGGCAACGCTGGCTACAACAGAGCAAAACAAACCACGTTATTCATGTTCCAGTTAAGTGAGTTTCTTCCTACACAGCTCCATTTATCGTGCATTACCTTTTTAATATCATCATCCTCTGCGTCGCTTTCTTGGCGTGATTCTCTTCTTGTCCGACGTTCTCCACCCAGCCTGAGGAAGAAAAAGCATTAGTGGTCACCAGAAAATAGATGTTATAGGACAGCATCTGTTCTAAAACAAGAAAAAGACAAGTCAGCATATCTAGTCAAAAGGACTAACACTTCCAGTAAAAATCTCCTCACTGTTTCAATGACCATTTGTTGCATTTCTGGATGAAAATCTACTGTTGGTTAAAAAAAAAAAAAAAAAAAAAATCAGTGAGAGAAAACAGTTTAACCCACCTTGCACAGTAAAGTAAAACAGAAGAGCCCACATTACTACTATATTCAACTTCCTAGAATACCTTTGTACCTCATTTTGCACTTTTTCCAGAATCTCTAAAACAGCTGCTGCTAAAGGGAGATTGAGGGACAGACCTAAATGCACCAAGACATAAAGCTGGAATTATTTTTCAGTTGGGAAACTCTATTTAAATTACCTAGACAAAGACCTAGAAATGGGGTGAGGGGCAGACTACTTGGGATCTGCAAACTTGAGTGAACTGCAGCTTTAACAAAGAACAACTAAGCACTGTGTAGTAGCTGGTACAGTGCCTGTTTTGGATTTAGTGTGAAAAAAAGTTGATAACACACCCGATGTTTTAGTTGTTGCTAAGTAGCACTTATCCCAAGTGAAGGATTTTTCAATTTCCCCAGACTCTGACAGTGAGGAGGTGCACGAGGAGCTGGGGGGAGGCATGGTCAAGACAGCTGACCTGAACTAGCCAAAGGGCTATTCTATACCACAGAACACCATGCTCAGTATAGAAACTTGGGGAGGGACAGATCCCTGCTCAGGCATCAGTCAGTGAGCAACTGGATTGTGGATCAGCTGGATTTTGTTTGGTTTTTTTTTTCTTTCCCTCCCTTGAGTTTATTTCTTCCTCTTGTTACTATTTTATTATTATTATATTGTACTTCATTGTAGTCAATAAACTGTTCTCATCTTGACCCGTGACTTTTGCTTTCTTTTTTCTGATTCTCCTCCTCATACCACAGTGAGCAGCTGTGCTATGTGGTGCTCAGCTGCTGGTTGGGGCTAAACCACACAAAAAATTGTTTTCATCTTTTCCTCTCAGCTTTGTGGGATGACACTTCACTTCTGATAAAACTGTTTCAAGGTATTAATTCCGTGTTCGCTCAAAAATTCAAAAGCAAGCCTTGCTTTATTGAAGCACTGTATGTATGTGCCCATGGAATGAAGTTCACCATCAGTCACATCTGACTGATCTGCATTCAGACCTGAAAGCTCAAAACCCGAGTCTGTCGCACCGCAGGCATTCAATTTATTGAACAGATCTCATCTGTCATTCAATTAACGTCTATTTTAAAACGAATCTGAGCTACTAAGCAGAACACAGTAGACTGCACACCAAGTAAACTGAAAATTCCAAGTGTCTTTGTATTGCTACATCTTTATATTATTGGCATAATCTTTGCATTGCTGCAAGGTATGCAAAAAAATACGTCAGTCAACTTCTATTATCCAAATATATTTGCAACAAGTCTCAAATACATAATCTCTGGGGAAGACAAGAAAAGTCATCAATTATGAATAGTTATTAAATCTAAGTATTTAAAAGTTACTATTATAAATTCTCATTGTGATAAAGCAAGTTCTCTTCATCAGTTCTTGCACCCACCTACTGGATGCGCCTTCGAGATCTCTCTGTTTGGCTGGGGGTCCTCCTCCACTATCCGAGAATCCACGCCTAAAAAGAAAACACTTGTGATCTCAGGACAAGTTAGGTTAACCCCAGGTTCACTTAAAGCCTGCACAATCAAACTGTATTTTGGTTTTGTGGTCATAATGTAACTCATCATTTACTGTTACTACTGCAATCAAGTGCTTAAACATACTGATGTATCAATCAATTAAACTGGAGTTTCTGCGCTTATCTAAGTGAGTGGCTGCACTAAAACAATGAGGCCCATTACACTCAAGTATTTTTATCTGCAATAAGTTTCAAGATGTATTAAGCCTTAACCAGCAGTTTAATATTGAAATTCAACAAAACATCTGCTACATATTGCATTAAGAAAGAACTGCAAAACAAAAATTGGCCTTTTTGTTCTACTCGTGTGTGTCTGGGGGAAAAATCCCACAAAACACTGGCGGTTTTACCTACATATGTTTTAAAATTCCTGTTGACTTCAATTCTATCTGTCCTTCCTAAAAGAATTTCCAGATTCTTAAGTACTGAGAAAATTAATTATTTCAACCAGAGAAGGTCCTGGACATGACACAACAGTTAACCTTGACGTTTCCCCTTATTTTTCAGGCTAACGGCTGAATGAGTTAGGGAAAATCACGAGTTTAAACTTGTTATAAGAAAGTACTTTAAATTTGGGGCTGTGACATGAAACCCCACGCGCCTTGTAGGCCAGCTTTAGTGCCTGCTTACTGAAAGAGCAGTATAACGAGCAAGGAGATCAGATAAAAAATATAAACTCCCCCTGAGCAAGGACTGCAAATCAATGTCAGGATGAAGGGTGGAAGAACCCTCACTGCCCCTTTCTGCAGCTCCTTACCTTAGCAATAAGCTCCCACGCCCTCTACCTCCACCAGCGCCTGTGAGGGCTAACAGTCTGTTTTGGGGGGGCCTGTAAGAGAGAGCGGGTGCTGTTAGCGGTACCCGTCCCAGCCCCCCGAGCCGCGACAGGAGCCTCCCCGGGGGCTGCCGCTCGCCCAGCCAGAGAAGCCCGCGGCCACGACCGTTCCAACATACACCTCACGGCCGTGTCCCTCCCACCGCCCCCGTGCCGAGCAGACACGGCCAGCACGCCGGCGGGAGCTGGGCCCTCAGGCCGCACCGCGCCCGAGCAGCGGGAACGGCGCGGGGACGGCAGCATCGCTCCGCGCCCCGCACGCAGCGGCCCCGCCGCGCCCTCCGCCGCGCACCAGGCCCCTCACGCCGGCCCCCGCCGCCTCACCTCACGTCATTGGGGTCCCGTCCCGTGAGCTTGCGGATGTTCTCGTCCACGTGCTTGAGGCTCTCCTTGGCTTTCTCCAGCTGCTCCTGCAGCGCGCGCACGGCCACCGCCATCGCGCCCGCGGCGCAGCGCAGCGCGGCTCAGCACGGCACGGCACGGCCTGCCCGCGGCCCGGCGCGAGGCACTGCTGGGTAACGGGTGCCGCGGGCCCGGTCGCCGCAGCCAATCGCCCTGCGCCTCCCTCCCACCGCCAATA
Organism: Urocolius indicus; assembly: GCA_013401255.1. NCBI lineage: Eukaryota > Metazoa > Chordata > Aves > Coliiformes > Coliidae > Urocolius > Urocolius indicus. The sequence continues at coordinate 240,546 of WBNH01004785.1, read as the reverse complement.
CGCGCGCACGAGAGGAAGCGGCTCCCCCCCGCGGGAAACGCTCCCCGGCGGCGCCCACCAATCGCAGGGCGCGGCGCCAGACTGGCATCCTGACTGACCAATTACTGCGCGCCTCTGCTTGCCAGCGCCACCAATCACCAAAGGGGCCGCCGGAGTGACATCACTGAGAGCTAACGACGACTCACGCGCCGGTCTCCCGCCGCCCAATCAGAAGGCCGCTTCGAGGACGTTTATCCCCGCCCACCTAGGACTCATCCCACTTCCCTCGTCTGAGCCCGCGCGCAGGCGTGTCGAGCTGGGGCCAATCACCGCTCCCCTAGCGAGACCGCAGGGCCAGGCGAGCCAATAGGCGGGGACGTTGCTGCGGGGTGTCGGCGCGCTGGGCCGCCCTCCCGCCCGTGTGCCGCTGTCGCGTGGCGCGGGCCCCGCCCGCTGCGTGGCCGTGTAGCGCCCGCGAAGCCCCGTTCCTGGCCGCCGCCGGGGCCGGCGAGCTCTCGCCCCGCGCGCTTCCCCGCGGGCAGCCGCTGCCGCTCACGTGGCGCGGAGCCGGCTGGCGGCGGCGGGAGATGGCGGGCGAATGAACGGGTGACACAGCGCCCGGTGCCAGCAGCACAGGCAGCAAAACGCGAGGGCCGGCTCCGCGCGGAAGGGCCGCGTCTTGCCCCCGAGCTCGTCCGTCCCTCTCGGCAGCCGCCCGAGGCGGCGGGCTGTGGGAAGGACAGCGCAAAGGGTGCTTTCCCGCCCTAGGAGAGGTTTCGGCCGGCAGCGGCCAGCCGCGGTTGGCCCGTGCAGGCGGCGGGCGCCAGCCCCGAGCGGCTCTCCGAGGCCGAGAACCGGCGAGGCCGGCGCGCCCGGCTCAGGCGCTCCTGCAGCGCAGCCGGAAGGGGCGGCGCGGCGCGGGGCGGCGGCAGCGGGTTGTGGCCGCGGCGCCAGGCCGAGAGTGAGGGCGAGGCGCGGAGCGTCTCTGCGCGGCGCCGATGGCGGACGAGGCGCTCTTTCTGCTGTTGCACAACGAGATAGTGGCGGGGATGTACCGCGCCGCCGAGCAGAGTGACGGGGTGAGTGGGGCCGGGGCCGCTCCAGGAGCCGCCCGGCAGCGGCCGGGGTAAAGCGACGGCTGTGCCTTGTGTCTTACAGGAGAACGGTCGCTGTACCACCAAGCTGGAGAGTATGGGCTTCCGAGTCGGGCAGGGGCTGATTGAGAGGTGAGTCTCCGCCTCGGTCCCTCGCAGCCCCTCTCTGCCCTTTCCAGGGGCCGCCGGGCGGTGCTTGCCCTCCGGGGCTTTTCCCTACCACTGTCTGGCGAGGAGTCCGTGTCCCCGCCTTCCCGGCCTGCTGGGGCTCGGGGCGTTCGCCCGCTCGGTGAGAGGCTGCTCGCTTCTTTCGGGGGACAGAGAGTTATGCTACGGACATGCTGCTTTTGTTATACATTCTATCATACTGTCTTTCGGCATCTCATTCTTGCGTGTCCTGTGTTTGGATACCATCGGAGAGTGTTAGACTATGTATTTTTTTTACAGTGCGTTTCGACATGAAAACTGAGTCTATGGTTACTTTTAAAACTTGTAATTCTATAATAATATTATTATGCAATTAAACCCGTTTCCCCTGCCGCTGAGTTGCAAGTATTAAGATAACATTGTATTTCTCTTAAGTTAAAATACTTGAACGCTGAGTGACTCTAGAATGATCGTGTGCAATGGCTGGAAAACTGATTTCTGTAGCAGCCTAAAAATAATGTTGCATAGTACTATTTTTTTGGTATTTTATTTTTTCTGTTTAATTGGTCAAGTTGTGTGTACTTTCATTATTCATGTATTTCTCACTTACCTCTTAGGTTTACAAAAGATACTGCCAGGTTCAAGGACGAATTAGATATTATGAAGTTCATTTGCAAAGACTTTTGGACAACTGTGTTCAAAAAACAAATAGATAACCTAAGGACTAATCATCAGGTACTAATAATTTAACTTAAAAAAACAATAACAGTTTTCTGATACTAGTGCATTTTTTGTTTTCTCGGTCTAGAATTAATTACCTGATAAGAACCCTAAATGTTCTTTGCTTGTTTGGTTTAAAAAAAGAGGTTTTAGGGTTCATGTCAGCATGTAGCTTCAGAATACAATTTAATGATTACTTGTGATGTCTTCATTCCTGTTTGAAAAGACTAAATGCTCTCATTTTCATGTGTGCTGTTGCAGTTAAAAATTGACAGGACAGTAACCTTTTTTCTTTTTTTTTTTTAAACAGGGCATTTATGTCCTTCAAGACAATAAATTTCGTCTCTTGACACAAATATCTGCAGGAAAGCAGTATTTAGAACATGCACCAAAGGTACCCTTCAGTTGGGATCTACCAGTTTTATTTGAATTATCTTGATCTATTATGAATAACTTCAAATTTTGTAATTAAATGGATACAAACTCTTAAAAAGGGCTACTAAAGTGTAGTCTTTGGAATCTTTGCTTTTTAGAAATTATGGAATTTTTAGAAATGCAGCTTGTTTTGGAACAGTGAATTTGATTTATGGTTCAAGAAACAGTCATAGTCATCATGAAACTTGCTGTTCTCATGTTCGAGTTACTTGATGGAAACAGCTGGCACTGTCTATCGCTACCACACAAATTCTGTTGTGTTTTTTCTCTCTTTGGGAAACACATGCTTTAGAAGCCTTTTTAAAAATTCCCAAACATATTTGGAAGATGCCATTTCTTACCTCAAACAAGCTTCTGAGAAAGTTCCATTTAAATATAAGAAAAAACTATTTTACTGTGAGGGTGAAGGAGCCCTGGCACAGGCTGCCCAGGGAAGGTGTGGAGTCTCCTTCCTTGGAGGTCTTCAAGACCCACCTGGACATGTTCCTGTGCCACCTGAACTAGGTGAACATGCTTCTGCAGAGGAGTTGGACTGGATGTTCTCTAAAGGTCCCTTCCAACCCTACCGTTCTATGGTTCTATGATTCAGGAAGATTTTCCACTGATTAGAAATAGTTTAGAAGGTAGATGCTGAGTTAGGATAATAGTTAAGGGTAAGTAAAATCAGTGCCTCTGCAGAACCTCTTACAAAGCACTTTGGTTCAATTGGATGTAAGAAATGGGGCATTTAGTTCCATTTATGGTTTCTTAATTCTGGATCTTCTCAGTCACCACAGTCGCAGGCTACTGTCCTTGGGATTTTTTTGTTGTTGTTGAGATTCTATGATTCTGTGTTTCTTCTGTTTTGCAACGTATATTCTAAGTATCTGCAGGCCCTTGTATTCTAAGATGTGACTTGTGCAAGAATGCTGTCTTGGACTGTTTCTCGTTNTGTAGCTTCAGAATACAATTTAATGATTACTTGTGATGTCTTCATTCCTGTTTGAAAAGACTAAATGCTCTCATTTTCATGTGTGCTGTTGCAGTTAAAAATTGACAGGACAGTAACCTTTTTTCTTTTTTTTTTTTAAACAGGGCATTTATGTCCTTCAAGACAATAAATTTCGTCTCTTGACACAAATATCTGCAGGAAAGCAGTATTTAGAACATGCACCAAAGGTACCCTTCAGTTGGGATCTACCAGTTTTATTTGAATTATCTTGATCTATTATGAATAACTTCAAATTTTGTAATTAAATGGATACAAACTCTTAAAAAGGGCTACTAAAGTGTAGTCTTTGGAATCTTTGCTTTTTAGAAATTATGGAATTTTTAGAAATGCAGCTTGTTTTGGAACAGTGAATTTGATTTATGGTTCAAGAAACAGTCATAGTCATCATGAAACTTGCTGTTCTCATGTTCGAGTTACTTGATGGAAACAGCTGGCACTGTCTATCGCTACCACACAAATTCTGTTGTGTTTTTTCTCTCTTTGGGAAACACATGCTTTAGAAGCCTTTTTAAAAATTCCCAAACATATTTGGAAGATGCCATTTCTTACCTCAAACAAGCTTCTGAGAAAGTTCCATTTAAATATAAGAAAAAACTATTTTACTGTGAGGGTGAAGGAGCCCTGGCACAGGCTGCCCAGGGAAGGTGTGGAGTCTCCTTCCTTGGAGGTCTTCAAGACCCGCCTGGACATGTTCCTGTGCCACCTGAACTAGGTGAACATGCTTCTGCAGAGGAGTTGGACTGGATGTTCTCTAAAGGTCCCTTCCAACCCTACCGTTCTATGGTTCTATGATTCAGGAAGATTTTCCACTGATTAGAAATAGTTTAGAAGGTAGATGCTGAGTTAGGATAATAGTTAAGGGTAAGTAAAATCAGTGCCTCTGCAGAACCTCTTACAAAGCACTTTGGTTCAATTGGATGTAAGAAATGGGGCATTTAGTTCCATTTATGGTTTCTTAATTCTGGATCTTCTCAGTCACCACAGTCGCAGGCTACTGTCCTTGGGATTTTTTTGTTGTTGTTGAGATTCTATGATTCTGTGTTTCTTCTGTTTTGCAACGTATATTCTAAGTATCTGCAGGCCCTTGTATTCTAAGATGTGACTTGTGCAAGAATGCTGTCTTGGACTGTTTCTCGTTCATTGACTGTAACAGTGATTGCTGATTTCAGCCAAGTGTTGGGAATAATTGCTTAAGGATATTAAGTTCCTACAGATTTAATGGAAGTAGAAACAAGATGAGTTGCTGAGGGACATGGTTTTGTGGTGGGCTTGGCAGCGTTAGGGTAGTAGTTGGACCTAATGATCTTAAAGGTCTTCTCCAACTGTAACAATTCTGTGTTTCAATATAGTGCCTCTAGCTGTCTTGTGAGCTCTGCTGTGCCAAATATTGGAGCTTTTATCTGTTAGGGACACGACAAAGTCTCTCAAGCATGGTAGCAAAACCTCCTTAGTTTTATATTGTTCAAGTGTTAAGTCGTATTCTTGAGTATGTAGTTTCAATCTTTAGCAACAAGCTTCACCCTTGACACTTAAAGTGCAACTTTATATTTAGTATTTAGCATTTACCTGTGGACTGATCAGAGGAGGCCTATCGAATTTGGGAATAAAGAGTATTGTAACAGCTGAAGTTTCATCAATGCCTGCGTGTAAGTAGTTCTCAGAGTATTCAATTATTAGCTCACTTGGTAACTTTCCTTATTGGCTTCATCACTCTGTGAGCATTTATCAAAGTAGGATTGGTTTGAAGCTGCTGGGCCATAGGCTTCAGTATGAACTTCAGGATATGGCTTATCACTAAATGCTTTAGTGTTTAGAAAATACTGACAGAAGGTGAACCTCCATGATGCTGAGCAGAAAGCAAAACAAAAAAGTTGTGTTTTCACTTGGAAGTATTGAAGGCATAAGGATGTTGATGCATAATGCTATTTGAACAAGTAAAGGTAAAACCAACTGGATACATACTCTTTCTCTAAAGAAGCCAGTAAGAAAGTTAGTAAGTGAAGTCCATTGTAACTACCCAGGCTGCTTAAGGTGGATTTAAACATTTCCATAGACTGCGCAGAAATCTTATGTTCAGCTGACTAAACTATTGTGATGTGGGACGTGGGTCCCATAGGGGGAAAAAAACAGGGAAAAAAAAAAAAAAAAAAGCTGTTCAGCTGGACTAAAATTTTAATGCTAAGTTCGAATAATAGCTGGATTTTTCACAATTACAAGGTAAGATTGAAATGTTCTTTACTGTGTCTTTCAACAAAATTATTACAATAAAATATATGGAAAAATAACTAGTGGTGATTTGATCTTTGGGTTTTTTTTCAGGTAAATTTCAGGTGATGATACAGAAGATGTAGAGCACATTCAAATCTAAGTATCTACCTTAAAGTCCTTTGTGTGTGGATTTCATATCTTGGACATATGACCTTTGTATGTAGCTTGTAAATTATAGCACTCTGCAGCACAATTCCAAAATGTATAATAAATGTTCATCAAAATAACTTAACACTATCCTTCTTTGTTGGTATGAAATTTATTTTATACCAAGGTATTTATATCCACTGGTAAAAACTGTCAGTTTTCAGCAAAATATTTTAGTTGTCAAAACAGCACATACAGAAGGCCAGAGGCACATTTTAACAACAGAGTAAAAGCCTGAGCAAGACTACATTGGAATGAGGAACTAATGTGTTTTGTGTCACGTAACATGAATGAATGCTCAGCTACTACCTTCCCCTGCTCACTCTGAACTGTGAGGCAGCAGTTGCTTTTGAATTACTCTGAGGAAGCCATCAGCATGTAAACCAACAGCCTTTATTTACTGGAGGCTTGGTTTCTCTGTAGGGCTGATACAGGCCAGTAAAATAGAAAACTTACTTCTACATAATTGAACAGTTTCTCCTACTTGCCTGAAATTGTCAGCTGTTTGTTGTGTCAGAATAATTTTATAGCTGAGATCACTTGTACTGGCCAAAGAAGGAAATTGTTTTAGCTTCTTGTGCATAAACTCAATGTCATTGTTTTTAATTGCTAGTGCCAACTCACTTTGTAATAAAGTGTATGCAGGAAGATGATTAGGCCTGTAAGAAACTAAAGACATCACCAAAACTCCTGAGGACGTTGGGGTCTGCTAGATACTAGTTGTTACAAGATTTGCATAACAACACATATCTTGCTGTAGGTAAGCATGAAAACATGCTGTTAAAACTTATAATGAATTTTGCTGTAAGACCTTCATGTTGGCAGGTTCAGACCTTATACTGTGAAGTGCATTGCAATGGAAACTTCATGGTGTTTATTCAGAAGTGACAATGCCTTGTGACAGTGATTCAGTTTCTACTTTGAAACCAGTAACAAAAAGGCTAACAACAAAAGCTAACATGTTAAAATAGCACCTTTGACTGTTACAGATACTTTCTGTAGTAGGAGAGGTGTCTGTTGTCCAGTTGCATGGTCAGCAAGAACAGCAGAAGCTGTTTTTCCGTAAGCTCTAGGGAAGCTGTGAAGTTTGCAACGGATAAAGCCTTGTCTAGCTAGCTGTCACAAGCTGGCAAGCTGTAGATTATAAATGTAATTAGCAGGGGTTTATTATACTTAAGACGTGACCAAATTCTTTTCTTTTTAGGTACTATGAATGCTAGTTCAGATTAGTCGTAGCTGAGGCATGAGTTCTAGGAAGCCCTACAGTAGAACGTGAACTAGCAAAATGCTATCCCACCCTTTACAGAACTAGCAAAGATGAAAGTAAGTACAGTAGTGCGGGACTTGATGGGGATCAGCTGTTCACCTGAAAACTATGACTTGGCATAACCCCAGCTGACAATCAAGCACCACACAGTTGCTTGCTCAAGGCCCTCCTGCCCCGAATGGGATGGGGAAAAACAAAAATAGAACTTGTGGGTTGATATAAAGACAGTTTAACAGGAAAGAAAATGAAGGGAAAATAATAATAATTAAAAAATAGTACAATATACAAAACAAGTGATGCACGATACAACTGCTCCCTACCTGCTGACTGATCCTCAAGCCATGGTGTCTCCTGGCCAGTTCCTCCTAGTTTATATACTGAGCATGATGTTACAACTTTATATGGAGAAACTGAATGCTTATTTGGGTCAGCTTTCCTGCCTCTGTCCCTTCCCAGCTTGTTGTGCCCTCCCAGCCTTCGCTGGCAGGGCTTTGTGAAAAACTGAAAAATTCTTGGCTTGGTATAAACGCTGCTTAGCAACATCAGTGTGTTACCAACATTATTTTTGTCTTAAATCCGAAACAGCCCTCTACCAGCTACTAAAAAGAAAATTAACTTTACTCCAGCCAAAACCATGACAGACTACCATTCCAGATGTGAAAGTGCCGATTGTTCAAAGACATGTTAAAGGTTTATCAGTAACTATCTGGCTCTTGCTACAGGAACGATGTCAGTTAATACTGTGCATCAATTTGCTGCCATCATCAGAATTCATAGTTCCTTTAACACATTTTTAATTGTTGGAAGATAATTAGAACCAAAGAGAGTCACATATGTACCAAGCAGATGCAGATACTCTTGGCAAAGCAATCCACATCAAATATAAAAATAGGCAAGATAATGTATTTGTTTGTTCTGCTTAATAAATGCTTTATTAAAAGCACTGAATATAGCTATGTAATTTTCCACTGGTTTCTGCAACTGTTCACTAAGAAACAGTATTACTACTCAGGAAGTAGTAACATGTATGTTTCACTAAAATAATTGTTTTAGTAAGTTACTGCCTGTATTTGGACTGCTTAGCAGTGCTTAAGAAACCAAAGCTTGAAAACACATTCAAAGTCCTAGTTGTGTGGATTTCTATAAGGCAGCTGCTGTTAAACAGTATGAATGAGGAAAGCCACAAAGTTTAAGAACACTCTTTAAAACCACTTAAAAGTTTTATTTAAAAGGCTTCAGTAGGTGTGTGGTAGATAAAGAACAATAATCTATAATGTAACTTCAGACTTCACCTAGTAGCAGTGTTGACAGGATTACTCAGATGGTAGAAATTTCCAACCAAGAACATAGTTTACAGTGAAGGCAGCTTGAGAGATGATGCCAGACATTTCACTGACCGTTCTACGATGGTGATGATTATAAGAGAGACACTGACAATCTCATGCTAAAGCTCAGCTCAAGTTATTTATAGTCATCCCAAATGTATTGTCATGAGGGTGTTCTGAAGGGGTTGTGTAGTACTTCAGGTCTGAAGAGTGCAGTGTCTTGCTGTTAACTCTGATAATTCTTTTTGCACTATGGCAAAGCAAAATACTTTATACAGTCTAGGAAGGCTCATCAGCCAAGTCACGCTGATCAAAGTACCTAGTGGAGAGAAGCAAAACACAGTAAGAAAGAGCTAGCGCCACATCGTCCTTACTTTGCTCTGAGTTATTAGACCTTTGCTTTCTAACTCTTCTTTTAGTGTTCCTATTGCAATTAAAGCTTTGCAGTTCAGGAGGCTCACCTGTGGAAGCCTCACACATTCAGTGGTTTGGGTATGTAAGCTGCATTACCTGCTGACTAGGCAGATTATCAAGTTCAGAGCTGATATTTGTTCTTCATTTTTATTCTCCTGAAAGAGAAATAAACATTACAGCAGTTCTTCTGTTACCTGTGTCAAATAGAAAAGCTGTTACATGGCATATTACCTGCCTGTGGTCTTAATTCTCAAGCAAACTTAAGACATGAAAAATTACTTAGCAAGATTTCGAGAACTGAAAAATCATTCTAGTAATTTGCACAGTTCAGCAATTCCTTCATGCAATGTTGTATCAAATCTTACCTCTAGTACTCTGACTTCCGAGCATCGTCTTGCCAGCTGTCGAATAAGGGAATGGGCTTCAGGTAGCAAAGGTTTTTCAAGGCATGCCAGTAATGCATAAAACCATCTGCCCTGCGTGGATTCAAATAGCAAAGTTTTAATTATGAACATTTCCTTGAAGTTTTGTGCAGTTCTTTTATATAGTGCAGGCCTGGAACGTAGCTCTCCAACAAAATTACACTCAAATGCTACTGCCAAAATAGAAAAGTTGGAAAGCTGAACTAGACGTTACACAGTAACATTTTGTGTCTCTAGGTAAGCTTCTTGTGAGCAGTACTCCTGGATTTCATGACTTTTTTTTTCCCTGACACACTAGCCAGGATATAAACAAATACAGCTTATGCTATTAAAGTCTGAGGAAAGGATTATTTTAGTGATATCTAAAGATTATTACTTGACTATTCATTTTAAACTTCATATACTGTGGAAACATGTTCCTGAAGAATGAATGTATCATGTTGGAACACTGGGGAATTAATAGTGTAAAATCAGCTTTAAGATTTGCACCACTGTGAAAACATGTCTGTTGCTTTTACTTCACTTTCTTACAAATTTAACTTCTGCTACTAGTCTAACTTCTTTGTTTAATTCCAGTGTCTAGTGGCTTTTATTATGGGAATAAACTGAAAGTCAACATGCACATTCTCTGCAGCATATTGGTTAAAAATGAAACAGCCCTACAGAGGAGGACAGGGCCTTTAAGTGACTGAAAAATAGTGAAACTGTGGTTAGTATTATGCAAGTAATTTTTCTGTGACTTTTGCTTTGTGGTACTGAATGAGACAAGGTCAATCCACTGAGTTCTCTTGTAGATACGATGCCATTATGTAGCTTGTCAATCTAGCTGTGGCCAAACTCCACGCTAATGTACCCCATCAATTAGAATTTCTTACTAAGTTTGATTTGTCACCACACTGATGCAGCTGAGCTTTCCAATCTGTGCTGCACATGGAAAGATTAAACGTGTCTTTGCCAGTACACCCTCACACATCTCTACACGAAAATGGAGGTATTGAGAAATACAGTGTGCAGCACCCTGGCAGCTTAATCTGGTCAGAACCACAAAGCTGCTGCAGTTTCACGCTCTTCTCTCCCCAGCACCAATAGGCATCTTAACCTTGTCATTTACGTAAGTATGGGGAGTGGTAAAAAGAAGAGGGAGTTGCCAACTCTTGATAGATCTGTATCTGTCATGTTTTGTAATTAGCCTTCCAAAAAGTTCTGTGAATCCTCAATTTAGTATCTAATCAAGGTTTTGAAAGTAACTAAATATAAGCATCTACAGAACTCTGTAATCTAAAATAATTTCATGGAGAACTATCAACAATTTATCCCTTGTTTAATGCATTGATGTGCAATTAGTTAGAATAAATTTTAAAAATTACCAGTTCTGGAGTAAATTTTTTCTCTCCAAACCAGCTTACCAGGTATTCTAAGACACTGGTTACTGTTGCCTTCAAAAGAGGAACAAAAAGAGACAATACAACACATGGAATGTTTTGGTTTGCTGCCCTTCCACCTGAAAAGTTATTATATAAAAAGCAATGTGTTTAAAAAACCCCAACCACATTATGTATTTCTACTCTACTGTGACACTATATGGGATTTATTCCAGGCTGAAGTTAGATAAGGGTAGAGCAAGTGTTAAAGCACCAGTTCCTGGAAATAACGTTATATAAAGTTAACAAAGTTATGGGTGAGTAGCTACAGGTTAGGAAAGAGGCATCACTGGGACTGGTTGTTTCTGTGTAAAGATGACTAGTGGAAACGAGTACTGAAGGAAAATTAAGTGTGATTCTTCTAGCTTTGCCATGTATGTGAGAGTTCACAATCAAATTGAGGGACTGCAATTAAAATAGTAAATGAGAAATCTTAAAACACTGTCAAGCACCTAATGGGGCATTCAGCAAAAATCCAAACATTACATAAATTAAAAAGACAAAATAAATGCTCATAAAACTAGTAATAATATATCCACTAGTAAAGTTGTTTGTAGCTGAAGGTGAGATGGTGATTACATGTTTGCCTTGTAACTGTACAATCGACAGCAGCTGTAATAAACAATTGCCTACTCTAGGACAGAAAAACAAGAAAGACTACTGCAACTGAGAGAATGAGAAATAATGGTTTATGCATTGTCACTGTGCAATTCTAAGAGGTAGGCTTACCTGACTCATTCTGCTTACAATACTTAGCAAAGGGGGAAATCCCACCTGAAAAGATCAAGTTGGAAAATACTGACATTATCAAACATTTCTGTTCTAACGTGGAACACACTACCATTTTTATGTGATGCTTAGACGTTTGTACTGAATTGAAAGTCTCTTCTGAGCTCTGAAATCTATTTAAAAAAAATAATCTTCAAGCAAGTTCACAATAAGGTCCAGTCAAGTTTGGTATCTCTTGTAGTTTAACCCCAGCCAGCAGCTAAGCAGCACGCAGTGCTGGATCACTCCCCCTCCTCCCAGTGGGATGCAGAGGAGAATAAGCGCTCCTTAGCAACAATTCAAAACATCAGTGTGTTATCAACATGATTCTCACACTAAATCCAAAACATGGATTTACCAAAACATGGTACTTGTACCACCTGCTAGGAAGAAACTTAACTCTATCCCAGATGAAACCAAGACAGTATCAAAGAACTTGCTTTTACTGTTAAAGACTTGCTCAAAATGATGCAGTGAAGGTCACATTTGTAGGATATCACAGATGAGGAGAGGAACCACATATCAACATTCACCAAAACACTAAAGCAGGCTGTGCAGAAAGCTTTGCTCTCAGTTCAGCGAGCAGCAAAGTAGTGCACTTCAACTGATAACAGATGAAGGATCTCTTCAACTATTTGTCTGAAGGGATAGACTTGTTCTCTGCTTCACTCACTTTCTACTTAAAACATCCAAAAAAAGGAACTTTCTGGGCTCACCAAAGAGTCTACTTTCTATTTAGCATAAACTGATAATAAACAGTCGGATTTTTTTTTTTCTGGCAGTTATCCTTGAAAACAGCAGCTAAAAATTAGATAGGCAGCCTATACTCACCTTTATGTAATCAATTCCTAGATTTTCGTTATCAGATAGTGCATCTATTTCTGAGTATACTTTTTCACCCAAGCAGAACTTCTTCCAGCCTTCTTCATCCTCTGATTTTGGCTGAAGTAAATAAAAATAAATGAAAACTGTGACATAACACCATCCTGAAGATATTGAAGACTTGATAATAGTTTCAAACTGTTGCATGGAACTGTAAAGTGAGATTAACCACGCATTTACTGACTAGAAGGAAACCACAGCACTGTTATGGATTCTACTCACCATGGTAACATTGCTGTCCAAATGTTGTGATCGCCAGTGATTTCTGTGCTTGTTCAGGCTCTGAGTAATTAAACAAAGCCAAATCACAGTTTAACTTTGCAGTTATTTTATCTTACCCATAATCGCTCTTCTTTATTCTTAAAATGTACAAAATCTTTTATGATGTTGTATGAATCAGTAGAGGCATAACTGACTAAATAGTTACATTTATACTAAGAGGCATGGGAAATGCTGGATTGCTCATGCTACATTTTTGGGACTAAGGTTAAAGCTGAAGTCTACTTCATAATTACTACTTCTACACTTTGAGGTAGTAAGCTTTAATAGTTTTCTAGACTTTTCTTGGTATAACACATTAAGAAATAATTATTTAGTTGAAAAGCATACACAAATTTCCGTTTGCCTACCATTTACAACAGTGGTCTGTATCTGTAGAAATCCAGTACAGAACCACTAGAAAGAAGGCAAGTGTGCTTTCGTAATGTGTTTCTTCTGCCTCACAGAGATGCCATCTAAGACAAATTGGTCTGTTTCACAGTTTCCCGTACAGAGGTGTAAACTTTTTGTAATGAAGAAGTTTTTTCCTCAAATCAAATTTTTGTTTTAGGCTATTCTCATACTTCCCAGTCTCAATATCCTGTTTTAGCAGTACAAATGACCACTAGGAATCCTGAAAGTAACAGCAGCTGATGCATTGTATTTGAACAAGTGACTTCTGATGCCCTTTTTTTCCCTTAAATATTTGTTAGGATATTCTCATGACGGTTTCCTTAGTTCTTCTGAAACTTAGATTACGCTTAATGAACAGTAGGCAACGTGATAACCTTGTAGAAACAAGGACTACCTCAGTTCATGTTACAATGTAGATGCAGTACTAGGGATCTCTACTGATTTACCTCCTGAAAATAACAGGGCTAATGAGCTCATGTAAAGTTCAGTGCATATGGTTGTACTTCAGGTACTTGAGGCATTCCTATAATGCAGTATCAATGCAATGTATACATGCATTCCACAGTACTGGAATGATAAATGATCTCTACATACAAGTTCATTGTGTTTTATATTTCCCCCTGTTTGAACTGTAGACAGAGACTGCTCAATTGTCCATTTTTGTTCTGTTACCTAAGAGCAAGGCACAAATGCAGTAAGAAAAACTTGGCTGCTCTAACACTACAACCTTAGAAATACATTTCACCCAATCAACATTTCTCCTCATAGCGAGTGTCACCACTGTCAACAGTATCCCAAATGGAGAGTGTGCTCTATGGACATGAATCTCCAGGTGGGTTAGAATCCACTTGGGTTGAGTGCAGAAAACATTTCTACTAGCACTAGGTTTGAATATAATGGCATAACATCTTAGGGATTTTTCTCCTCATCAGTTATTCTATATTGTTTAATCTAAAATACTGACAGATATTTTTGTTGAAGGAGAATTTGTTTTTGAACATGACTCCCTCAAGAGTTTTATCTGAGGTTTAAAAGCCACACAATGTACACTCAGTTATTTTTCAAGAACTCGAAAACACATGCCTACAAACATGTCTGACCATAAAGCATAAAGTTTTCACACCAGATAAAATGTTGTTCCTGTAAAGCACAGATGAATTCCATCTAGACAGTGCGAGTGCCGTCAAACACACCATTTTGTACCTGACGAACGGCTGAGAAATTGGCCACTTGCTGCTGCTGCCACTTGAGCGTTGGAGAGTATCCTTCAGGAGCAGGCTGACATCCAGAAATCTACAAAAACACTAGCAATAATAACTATGATGTAAAGAAAGCTTTATAAGAAGAATCCTTAAGAATGTCTGAATCAGTAAATATTCACTATCAGCAAACAATACAGTTTAAATCTTCAGTTGTACTTTTCATTGGGTGGAACACTGTCTGAATAGCCAGGCTCACAGAGTGGTAGTGAATGGAATTAGGTCCAGTTGTTGCGAGGTCACCAGCAGTGTAACCAAGGCTCAGTGTTGAGGCCTGCTCTAACACCTTTATCAATGACCTGGATGAGGGGATCAAGTGCACCCTCAGTGAGTTTGCAGATGACACCAAGTTGGGTAGGAATGTAGACCTGCTTGAGGGCAGGAAGGCTCTTCAGAGGGACCTGGACAGGGTGGAGCAACGGGCCAAGGCCAGTTGTATGAGGTTTAACACAGCCAAGTGCTGGCTCCTGCACTTTGGCCACAACAACCCCATGCAACAATACAGGCAGAATGGCTAGAAAGCTGTCTGACAAAAAAGGACCTGGGGGTGTTGGTTGACAGCCAGGGGAGGTTTAGATTGGAGATTAGGAAGAACTTTTTCACTGAGGGTTGTTAAGACACTGGAATGGGCTGCCCGTGAGGTGATAAAGAGTCAGCATTACTGGAGGTGTGTGTAGAAGAGGTGCTGAGGGACAGGTTTTAGTGGCAGCCTTGGCTGTGTTAGGTTAGTGATTGGACATGATGGTCTTAAAGGCCTTTTCTAATCAAAATAATTCTTTAGTTCAGTTGAGAAAGATAATTTTGTGACCACATCCTAGACTGACTTAATGGTTTAAACAAAATTTGTTTGAGACTTCTCATATGCAAACAAGGAGAACTAATTATTCAAAATACATGGTCAAATACTTATTTAAGGTCTTCTTTTCAGCAATAAATCTGCATTAATTTCCCTATTTATAACAAGCAAGGTGATATTTCCACATCTTGGACAGATGCTATGAATCTTAGGCATTCTACTTGCTAAGGCAGTAAACTGAGGAAGACAGATGACCACAAAAATATCTTTTAGGAAATTAACTCTGACAGTTAAGTAGATAAAACCTCTTTAAAGATTAGCATGGTTTAGTTACTAAAAAAAAATACCAAGACTCAAACCAAAAGACTCTGTTTCCGAATGTTTAAGAATGCCACAACAAAGAGATGAGACAATGAGAATGGTCACAGAAGTTACATGGTCCTATGTCAGTACTAGAAACATCCCTTGAACCATCTAGTAGTGAAATTTCAGACTACACAGTTTTTACTAGAGAAGGACAAACTTGGTCCCTTGAACTTTTTGAGATTAAAAATCAAGATGGCAGAGCAGTGTGACAGCAGAAAAATGTACTTAAACAGTAAAGAAAAAAATTGATAATATATTCCACCAAAAAGGAAAGAAGTGGTGCTAGAGTTTCATCTACCTTTAGTAAAGCTTAGCTGCTCTTAACATCCTTACCCTATACATACATTTAAACCTAGATAAAGCTATAGAGGTGTCTGTCTTCTAAAGTTTATGCAGGTTTTATGATTTTTAAAATTTAATTAAATATTTCATACCCTTAGACAGTAAAATAGTCTGCTGTGTATCAAACAGTATGGATGCTACCAACTGAAATCCACTATAAAGACTGCTGTTGGCCAGCAGTTGAACAGGTGTTTCTTCAAACCCTTTTTAATACTTCTAAAATCCAGCAGTGCTATTTAGTTATGGCAGCTACTCCCCAAAATTAGTACAAACGTTATATATTAACATATTTCCCTTTATTTTTTTTCTGTCAAAACAAAATGTGTAAAAAGCTCTGAAGCTTACCGAAATGTTTACTGTCTGCTTTTTCCGCAACTTTTTTGGGTCTATTTGTGCCACGACCACATCTGGGCACCGAGCTGCTTCGATCCTACAAAACAGAATCAAGTGGCCACATTTATTTCCTTTTTATAACAGGTGGTTGATACGGCAGGTGTCTGTTAAACACCGCACCTGCGGAACCCCGAGCCCTCTAAAACGCTGTCTGTACCGCCCATTCTTACAGAAGAGTCGGCTGGACCTGCGGATCGAGCATTATCCGTTTCTACACGACTGCTCGGGCCTCCGCGAAGCTCGCTTACACCCTAACTTGCCTCGGGTGTGAGACTTCGGGAGGCCAGGGCTGCCGGTAGGGAGGGCTGAGAAACGGACTGTTGCCGACGGAAGGAAGACGCTGTCGCTCAATATGAGTGATCAGTGAGCTTCGTTTATTGATTGTACTTATCCAATACTTATACTATGGTTAATTAACTCATACATAGTGCAAAGCTGAGCTCCTGATTGGTGTATGTACAAAAGATCAGTCCCTCCCGCTTTTCCCATGCCTTTCTTACTGCAAAAACAACCTGTTATTGTATAATTGCAACAGTCAAAGATAGTGTGGCCTTGCCTCCCCAGCTACACCAGCTGTGTGCTATGATTAACACATTCCTCCTTGGTCAGCTGCAAAACATCTAGGTGCTTTTTCTCATGCAACCATTTTCCCACAATGGACCTCCATCGTTCTGTGGAAGGGAGAGCCGCAAGGCAGCTGCACGCCTCCAAAGCACACGCCGCGAGCCCCGCGCAGCCCCGCAGGCAGCGGCTGGCTCAGACCCGGCGCCCGCACGGGAGCGCCGGGCGAACGGCTCTTGTGGCTGCGGCCGTCAGGCAGCGCGGCACGGCCGCCCACGGGCACCCCCCCCCCGCGGGGCTCGGCCCTTCCGCCCCGACACTTACTGCACGCGCTTCAGATACTCCTGCGGCGTCCTGGGAGGTACCGCGGGGTCGAAGTCTTCGGCCAAGTCGCAGTCATCCACGGGCAGCAGCCGCGGCATCAGCTCCTCCACGCCCGGCTCCATGGCGGCCCCGCCCCGCTCCGCCCCGGCGAGCTGGGAGGCGGCGCGGCGCGCGGGCTCCTCTCGCAGCAGCAGCGGCGGCGGTGAGCGGTGACGTGGCGGCGCTCGGGGAGGCCGCGGCCCCGCGGGAGGCCCGCAGCGAGACGCCGCACAACGCCGCATCCGCTCTCGGGCTTGGCCTGATAAGGGCGCGTAGAGCTGCGCTGGGACGTGGAGGCGCTGCCGTGAAGGCCCTGTGTGCTTGGAGCTGTGCCACGAGGCCTCACTCTGGCGGCCTGGAAACCCAGGGAGGGGAATAAAAGGATACTAAAGTTCCTTTTAAAGTTCTTTAGTAAAGAGCAGCACAGAAAGTGGTTCACTGCCTGTCGCTGTGGTGAACCGGTGTGAAGCTTTGGTGACCATTTTTATTGGGCTCTGTGCCGTTACAGGAGTTTTGCCAGTGCTTCTTCCAAACTTACCCGTTAGTGTTTTCTGCTGCACACGCGGACATCCACTTAATGAGAATACTCATCCCCTCATTGAAGTGCTTTGAGATCTGTGGTTGAAATCAGTCACATAAAAGCTAATTGCTATAAATTGAAACAGGGTTTCTCACCTGGAAGAGTGAATGGCTGAGTTTTTATTTTGTTGCTAGGCAGGTTTGTCTAAAGACTATTATGTGAGGGCATCCACGTGCCAAACTGAAAGCCAGGTGGCATTAGTGCAAAGGGGCTTCCTTCCCAGTTACGATAAGAAGCAGAAGGGTAATGCTGTAATAATTTACATTGTATATTAAGAAATTCCTGGTACACAAAATGTCAGTCTGTAGATTATTTTTCCTAGTAGTTCTGCTGCACGAAAAGTCACTTAGCGATAACCACAGTCCATCTAGTAGCTCAGAGTACTCCTGACATAAGCTCAAAAAACCACTGCTTTTTTTCCCTGCAAGGCTATGTTTTAGCAGCTGGACAAACACCAACTGTAACTCCTCCTCTCCACTGGCTTTTGTTTGTTCTAAGGTGTTTCTAAAACCACCTACGTGTAACAGGGAGTTTTAATTCTGAAACCCGGATCTAACGTCTTAGTTGAGTACGCAACAACTACAGTCACCACTAGAAATAAAACCTGCTTAGCTAAAACTGCAGTGATGTCTCTGGAAAGGCTGACCGATGGTCAAGACAGAAACTTTGGTGAGTCCAGCTGTAAAAAGTTCTCTTCTAGTACTTTGGTAATATTCAAAAGTTAATTTTTCTATGTGCCATGAAGACAAGAGCTATGAACAGAAAGAGAATCCACACATATAAATATACTTTAAATATACTTTCTAGCTTTAGATTACTTTTTCTGGAACTTCCTACTGATACTTTTAAAATAAAGTAACATATTTTTAATTGTCACAGGTAGTCTTCCATGGATAATAAAATTATTCCTAACAAGTTTTACCAACAATGTTGAAACCGTGGATAGCAAATATGAATCAGTGGAGGAAAAGAGATTGGAAAGGAATGTTCTTTCTCCTCGACTGCCTGGGCGTTATAGAAGAGTACTTTTCCAAAGAAAGGGTGAGTTGCCATCAGGGGATATGCACTGCTGGCTAAAAAAAAAAAACCAACCACAAAAAAAAACCCCCTCTGCATGAAGAAAAATCAAACGTTTTCACCGCATGTTCTACCACTGGGACGTGACAAGGATTTTCTTATAATGAATATACACCATGTTAGGATCCTGTTTTCTGTTTTTTTTTTTTTGGTTCTAGCTTTCCTGTGGTTTGCACCATTGCAACAGCTGAAAGATTTTCAAGTTTAGAGCATTGGATTGCGTCATTATGTAATGAAATGTAATTGTGCTAATGACTGATTAAAAATACCGTATACCTATTATAAGTAGTGAACTTTTGGAATAGTATACTTTCCTGTTCTTCCTTCTTCCCTTTGAGGTATCTTTAAGTGTCAGTTACCTCTTTTTCTCTCATCATCTGTAGATTTCATCACACTATTCTGACTTGTGTACTTGCCTCTTTTCAGTGTAACTTTCTGAAAACGTTTCACAGAGTATTTGAGTACTTTTGAAACTGTAGTACCAAATGTTATCTGTGCATCTGTTTGAAATTTGCCCTGTTGTGGGGTTTTCATTTTTTTTTTTTTTTTTTTTTTTTTTTACAGAGGTTGCATGTTCATGGCAAACTCCTGCTTAACACTCCCACAACTGGCAAGTGAGATTTGAGGACTCGGAAAGGTATGGTCTCTCCTTTTAACTTCTGCTGTTGTTTACCTGCTCCTTTCTTAGACAGAAGAGAACTGGAAAACAATACCGGGGCTAATATAGCAATTTTAATATAATTACATTTGACATAGAAGAAAAGAGGATAAGGATGTTTTAGTCATTTATATTGTTTGGTGGTCATAGCATGTTTTCAGAGTTGCTGTGAAAGAGGATGCGGTCGTCGGCAATGTTTTTCAGTCCTCCCGTGTCTGGTTGGTGCAGTTACTGTTCTAGCCTTTTGTTGGCAGCTTTGTGTAAAAGGATTCTGAAGTGCTATGAAACTGAGCACCACTTTGAGTTTGGGGGGTGGAGGAAGATAGCCACACTAACAACAAAACTGGACAGCTGTGGCTACGTGAATGTTATTGTGCAGACGCTAAATGATGTGTTATATCTCTAAATGTTTATGAGATGTAGCACTGTCTCAGTCTAAAACCCACCAGGAATATAATTTGAACATATTTTGCCCCAGGCAGTCCAAAGAAACATGCGAACAATCTTCCAGATTAAAAAAGAGTTCCCACACAGGGTGCGAACAAGCAGGGTGAATCTGAGGACCCACAGGAGCCCGTCTGGCCGGAGGATTCCTCTGGAGCAGGCTCCGGCAAGCGGAGAACAAAGTCGCAGCGGAGCGGTGCACCCCCAGGCAGTGGTGTGGGGCGAGCTCCGGTAACTGCGGACCGGCGCAGCCCGGGGCAGCCAAGCGCAGGCGAAGGCTGAAGACAGAACCCCCGCGGTGGCCGGGATGCCTCCCTTCCCGGACGGTTTTAGGAGCAAGACTCAGACAGGCCATCTTTAGGAGAAACCCGAAAGCCAAATAAGGAAGAGCACACGCAAGCGGGAGCGGAGCCGTGCCGCCAAGGTGAGCCGGGATCACCGCTCCGCTGGCCAGGGAGGGCCCGGGGGGAGCGCTGTGGGGCGGGCTCCTCCCGCCCCGGCCCGCCGCTCTCTGCCCCTTGACGTGGCGCCCGGGCTCTCCCATCAGCCGCGTTGCCTGCGTCGGCAGCGCCGGGGCGGCTGCGTGCGGGCGGCGGCGAGCGGGAGCGGCGGCAGCCGGGACACGGGGTGAGAGCCGGGTAGGGTCGGGCGGGCGCTGAGGGGGCAGCGGAGCGCGTGGGGAGCCTGAGCCGGCCGGCGGCGCGAGCTGAGGGGTGCTGAAGGAGGAGAGGACGGCTGTCCCCGCGCTACGCGGGTACGGGGGCGCCCCAGCCTCGGGCCGTGGGGCCCCCCCCGGGCTGCCGGGCGAGGAGGGAGCGCGGTAGGGAGCTCCCCTCCGCCCTCCCTTGGCGGTCGGGGGATCCCGCAGCGGCCGCGCCGGGCCGGGCATACCGCGGGCGGCAGGTCAGCGCTGCCCGTGGCCTCGGGGCCCTGGGGTAAGGGTGCGCGCGCCCCTTGTCGTGAGGAGGGAAGCGCCCGGCCTGGCCGCCGCGGTGGGACCCGGCCCGGCCCGGCCCGGCTCGGCGCGCTGCTGGCAGGCTCCCAGGGCCCCGGCTTCAGCCGCGGCCGGCGGCACTCGGGCACGGCCTTTGCGCGGCCGCCGTTGCTCCGGCTCCCCCTGGCAGCGGCTGCAGCTCTTGTGTCCTGGAGCTGGCGTTGCCGCTGTCAGGAGCTCTGCCAGGGACACCTTGCGATACAGGCAAAGCTACACATGAATTGTGTTTAGTCAGGGCCTGCTGTGTTGGAGTATGTAGCTTTTAATTTAGGTGAGTTCTTACATACACTGTTTAAAAATAGTGCCATTTCAAAGTAACGTTCCAAACTGTTTATTCATCTGTCAGTTAGCTTTCTGAATGGTGTAGCAAACATGTTTGTCGTATGTGATGGTTAGAAAGTCCTAACTAGTCTTGCATCTGGACAGAGTAATAACATTAATGCTGTTATTTACCTGAGAATCGAGGTGTAGTCTGCCTGTGACTCTTTACACAATTCAGGTGTGGCTTCTTTGTGTGACACAGAGATTGTCGTGGTGCAGGGATGGGAGGTAAATTCAGGCTTAGCAGTGGGAGGAAGGAAACAAGCCAGGAAGGACTGTTCATCTTGCCTGAATGAACATCTGCAGCAAAGCTGAAGTAGTGACACCCCAACATGGGAGCTGTTGATATTCATCTGGTCCAAATATCAGTTCTCTGTGGTTTTCTAAAGTTGGACTATGTATTTTGTGGCATTCAGGTGGATAAAGTTTGATATGTAGTCTGTAGGTCAAGAGGGTTTCCTATTTTGGTCTGGTGTAATACATCTCAACACCTGATCTAGACAGTGTTCCTACAGAGCTGTAACAGTGGTACCAAATGGAATGTAGCTTGTCAGACCCTGAGTTTCACACTTGATGAACGATGAAATACATAAGCATTATTGACTCTTGGAAAGGAAGAAATGATGGAGGAAAAGATGAAGGAAAATTTGATTATTAGCTGGTTCTGCCGTCTGAATATGGAATACATACTTTACTAGAAGGTAACAGTACTTAATAAATCCAAGAACACTTTTATGTATGTATCTGCACTTTATTAGTCAGTGCACACTGCTGTTTGTTCATTGCCTTCTGAGGAGCAGTAACTGAGTGAAAACACGTAAAACCATTTCAAATGTAGCTAGAGTAAAATGTGGAGAAAAGATTTTAAAGTCCAGTATAGAAAGTGGGAGTTCATGTTGCAGGGCATGGAAATGGAGTTGCTGGACTGTGCAGCAGATAGCCGTGAAATGGCTGAAATGGACTTTAAGTTGTAATTTACTCTTGTCTTCTCGGGAGATAACTTTAAAAGGAGAAACTACTCCGTTTGTGGTTATAGCTGAAATAGTTGCCTTAATGCAGATTGTCATATCAACACCCCATATTTTCAGAGATAATGTTCCTTCATCTTTTTGACAAAAACACTCATGGATTTTGAGGTATTAGGAGAGAAATTTCTTAAATTCTAAGTCCTTTTCAAATACCAGGCTGTTCTTTCCTCTCTTGGCTGAATTATCTTCTGGCTCAGATCCCTCTGTACCAATTATGACTTCCAGGTATTAGTTCCCTTTGCTCAGTTTTGTTCCCTGCTTGATGACCTCATTCATCCCAATGGCCTTGCAGCACTTGGGAGTAAAAGCAATGGTGGATGTGCCTTGTGGTCCAAAGTCCCTTACGGCTTCCTGTGTTGCAATTGCTGTGACATGTACGTTTGCTCTTAATAATAAGATGCTATGCCCATTAAATGTTGACAGACTAATTATCATAATATTTCTATTACATCATGCAGATAAGTGACAGTGGGCTTAATTTTGCTGTCAGTCTGTGTTCTATAGGAACAATTTTGAGACTGCTTTTTGTAGCTTTCATCACATGGTAAGAGTTGATTGCTTCCTAATGATATTAACTGTGAAATGTGGGGCTTTGTTTTGTGTTAGAGATGTTAATCTGTTTTCTTAAAAGTTGGTGTTAGAATAAAACCTGTTGAACTTTTCAGATGTATGTGTGTTCCTCACTACTCCAGCTTTTGGGTAGCTCTAGCTGAAAATTTTGAAAGCTTTAGGTCAGTGCCCGAAATGGTAAATCTGAGTTCAAACAATTTTTAAATGGTGGATCTTGATAGATAATGTATTTGAATATGACACTTGAATTTCTTAGTTATTTTCTAGCATTGCTTTAGGAATGTACTCTCATGGAATGTCACGTTGTTATTCCTTTCCATTTCTACGTAGACAGCCTTATGGTTTACTGAAAATGTGGTTAGAAAACTCTTATATTTGATACCACAGAGACATAAAATGAGTACACTTGAGATAAATAGTTTTTTTGCTGTCTGTTTCTTAAAAGAAGTTAGAGGATTAAATATTTTGCAAGTATGTATGATTCTTGAATAATGAACAGAATGAATAATAAATTAGTGAAGCTCCTTAAAGTAGTGTGTCTTTTTTTTTTAAGCAAGTGTTTTTTACTAGTGTTAGTATGCTGCATATTGTCTACTCTGACCTACCCTTGAATTAGTGCTTTAGTTATAACATTCTTTGCCTGGGTTTGTTGCCTAAGTCAAGAAGTGATCAGAAGATGGGACTACTTTAAGGCTGTGTATTTAATCTACAATATGTGAAATATTTGTTATTTTGGAGAGGTTACTGCATTCTAAGAGTCTTAATTTCTTTGTGTTTCACCTTGGAATTCTGTGCATTGCTTTCGGGGTTTAAGAAAAATTACTCTGTTTATTGATTGTAACTCAGTTATGGTATTTGAACGTGTGACTGTCATGAGGTGCATTCAGTATGTAGTGGTTAAAAATGTTTACCTTTCTACACTATGCTAATGGCTGTCTTTTTATTTTAGTGATAAACAGAGAAGTTGACCATGACAACCTTCCTGGAATTTATCCAGCAGAATGAGGACAGAGATGGAGTTAGATTCAGCTGGAATGTTTGGCCTTCAAGTCGCCTTGAAGCCACAAGAATGGTGGTCCCAGTGGCTGCCCTCTTCACACCACTGAAGGAACGACCAGACTTGCCCCCGATTCAGTATGAGCCAGTTTTGTGCAGTAGGACCACGTGTCGAGCTGTTCTCAATCCCTTATGGTAAACTTAATTCATACGTTATGCTAGTATTTTACCTAACAATCAATCTTTAGAATAGTGCCAGTTAAAATATGCACAAGATATGGCTCAAACTTCTAGTTCTTTGGTGTTTGTGCACATAGATTTGCATGTGTAACATATATACTTAAAGCCTAGCTTTCATTTAACTAGTCTTTTCAAACTGCTTCGTTTAATGAATGGTTAGATATGTTATTTTTCTGGAACTGCGCATCTTGTGAGTTAGTATATTCTTACGTTTTGCCTCTAGAAAATTACTTGAGTAGAAATTTGCTATGTTGCATGTTTTTAACTCTTGAGCCCTGATGTAGTTTAGTTTCCAAGTGAAAGAAACCAAGGGGAAATACTGTTTGACAAACCTGACAGCCTTCTATGAGGGCATAACTGGCTGGCTAGCTGCGGGGAGAGCAGCAGATGTCATCTACCTTGACTTCAGCAAGGCACTGTCTCCCACAACATCCTCATCAGAAAGCTCAGGCAGTGTGGCTTGGATGGGCGGACGGTGAGGTGGATTGAATGACAGAGAATGGCTGAATGACAGAGCCCAGAGGGTGGTGATCAGTGGCATAGAATCGAGTTGGAGGCCTGTGGCCAGTGGAGTTCCACAGCGATTGTTTCTGGGGCCAGTCTTGTTCAACATCTTCATCAACGACCTGGATGAGGGGACAGAGTGTACCCTCAGCAGGTTCCCTGATGACACCAAACTGGGAAGACTGGCTGATTCCCCAGAGGCTGTGCTGCCATTCAGCGGGATCTCGACTGGCTTGAGAGTTGGGCAGAGAGGAACCTCATGAGGTTCAACAAGGAAAAGCACAGAGTCCTGCATCTGGGGAGGAACAATCCCATGCACCAATACAGGCTGGGGGTCGAACTGCTGGATAGCAGCTCTGTAGAGACAGACGTGGGAGTCCTGATTGATAATAATCTAAACATGACCTAGCAACGTGCCTGTGTGGCCAAGAAGGCCAATGGCATCCTGGAATGCATCAAGAAGACTGTGGCCAGCAGGTCAAGGGAGGTTCTTCTGCCCCTCTACTCTGCCCTGGTGAGGCCTCATCTGGAGTCCTGTGTCCAGTTCTGGGCTCCCCAGCTCAAGAGGGACAGAGAACTTCTTGAGAGAGTCCAGCACAGGGCCACCAAGATGATCAGGGGACTGGAGCATCTTTCATATGAGGAAAGACTGTGGGAACTGGGGCTGTTTAGTCTAGACAAGAGGAGACTGAAGGGGGATCTTATTAACATTTACAAATATCTAAATGGTGGGTGTCAGGAGATTGGGGCATCCTTTTTTTCTACTGTAGCTAGCAACAGGACAAGGGGTAATGGGATGAAGCTGGAACACAAAAAGTTCCATTAAAATATAAGAAAAAGCTATTTCACTGTTCAGGTGAGGGAGCGCTGGCACAGGCTGTCCAGAGGGGTTGTGGAGCCTCCTTCCTTGGAAGTCTTCAAGACCCACCTGGACATGTTCCTATGCGACCTGATCTAGGTGAACCTGCTTCTGCAGGGGGGTTGGACTACATGATCTCAAGAGGTCCCTTCCAACCCTACCATTCTATGAGTCTATGATTCTATGATATTTATTACTCATCATAGTTAATTTGTATGCATTAGTTGATTTAGTTTACCAAAACAGAAGCTGAAGGATGTGAGGGTAAAAAGCTGTTTAAGCTAAATGGTGTATTGGCACAAGCACAAATGATTGTGGACTAGTTGTGGATGAGTTATAAGCAGAGGAACTGTTTCATTTGTCACAGAATCACAGAAGTATGGAAAAGAGACAGAATAATTTCTAAGGTGGAGCTTATTAGGCATGGAGAAGGTACTGAGAGATAGTGAGAGATTACACATGATGTAAAAGATGCTGTAAAATATACTCAATTCTATGAATGACTTATCTGTGCTGGGGAGAAAAGACAGTTTCAAAGCAGATGTAGAATTGTGTTTCAGTATTAAACGTACACAGTGGCTTATTCTACTGGAAGTTGGGCTTAATGGAAGCTGATTTTTTTCAGAGATGCAATTTTTGTTGAGGACTGGAAAAAAATACTGGAAAGACAAAGCTGTTAAGGATCAATCAGATCCCTGATGTTATGGTGAACTGTGTACATTTTTCCTGTATCATGAATGCAAGTCATGGTAGTCAACTGTAATTACTAATACAAATGTAGATTAAAGGAGGTAGGCTCATCAATTGAAAAAAAAAATACTTTCACAAGAGAGATGGCTGTTAAGTTGGAATCTGTTTTTTTTAGAGCATAAGATGTGTTCAGGATAGACATAGACTGAGGAAGAGTTAAAATGATTTGCCTAAAACTATGCATAAAGTTTCTAAAAATATTCTGAATTTGTATTCTTAAATTGATTTGCTTCTTTTTCTTGAAGGCTGTTCTTTTCTAGAGAGGATAATGTGTCTGATCTCTCTTTGTAAGACTTTATTTTGAATTTGTAATACAGACATTTAAGAGAAAGTACATTGGGAGGGAACATTTTTGAAGTCAATGTGCTTTTGAAAAATTAAAGGAACTGTTTTCTGGGGTCAGTGGAGGAAAATTAATTGTTCATGCCATATAAACTTTTCCTATTGTATTTTTATAGCCAAGTGGATTATCGAGCAAAACTCTGGGCTTGCAACTTTTGTTATCAGAGAAATCAGGTAAGAAAATGGAAGTGTTAAGGATATATATCTTTTTTATAAGGTGAAAGTGAAAATCTTTTATTTGTGAAATTATAATTGTGAACTGAAATTGACAGAAGAGTGTGGTTGTGCAGCTATCTTTAAAGATTGCTTTGAGATTATTTCCATGACAACAATAGTGAACATTTGTTACAGAGGAAAGTAGTCAGTACATATGTTTTTGTAGAAATTGTAGGTTTTTATTTATACTTAATTGCTTTTTTATTTTTTATTTGCAGTTTCCTCCTACCTATGCTGGCATATCTGAAATGAATCAGCCAGCTGAACTTCTGCCTCAGTTCTCCAGCATTGAATATGTAGTACAGGTAAAATCATTACATAAAATCTTTAATGTCTGTAGCCTTGCAATATACAAAAGGAATTAGCTTTATTTCTTTATTGTGTTTTAATGATTATGAGTCTATTTGTGCTTTTTTAGTAGAGTGAACATTTATGCCATCAATTGGAAATGGAAAACACAGTATTATGAGAATAAAAGAATGGCTAATAAGACTTTTTTAAAAAAAGGACAAGAAGAGAGGTCCCTTCTAAAGACAGTATTTCTGTTAGGTCTGCTTCATCAGGGGTTTAATTTGTGTTGGTACCAGGAGTCTGCTTACAGCTGTTGTTTGCTCAAATGATTGCAGTGTGAATTTGGGTGGCTATTGGTTCGCCTCTCATTAATCATTTGAATTTGAGTTTGTATTCCAGTATTTGTATTTGAATATGTTTCCGAGTATATATTAAGTTTGTTTATGAGTTATTTTTAGGGCTATCTGGTTTAGAGAAAACAGCTAATACATACTCAGTTCAGGTATTTCAATATTTAGGTATTTTAAAGTTAGAAATTAATTAAATAGGACTAAAAGATGGACTTTAACCCTCAAAATTGCAAACATTTACACTTGCAAATTTGTAATCTCTTAATTCTGGTTTTTGAGGATTAAAATTTATAAGACTTCAGTGAGACATTCATATTATGAAAAGTGAAGACTGAAGAGAATCTCTACTTTTTGCCAACTCTTGTAATACAAGGAGGTGTTTGCTCGTAGTACAGCAAAATCAGTTTCGCAAGAGAAAAGTAATGACTATCCCGTCTGGACATGTTCCTATGTGACCTGATCCAGGTGGACCTGCTTCTACAGGGGGGTTGGACTACATGATCTCTAAAGGTCCCTTCCAGCCCCTACCATTCTATGATTCTGTAATTTCCAGAGAAAAATTACAAGGTGAAATGTCACAGAATGTCATCAGACTGGAATGCTTATAACTGTGAGCAATAAAAATTCATTGTATATGAAAAGATTTTAATAATTGGCACATGCTTCAAAACTGTCATGCATCCTGACAGATTTTTTTTCTTCTGTAGTAAACATTTTGGTTTTGTGCAGAGTTCATTGTGGTGGGGTTTTCATTCCCTTTTAGCCCCAAATACTGATTACTGCTCGAGAGGATGTTAAATGGAAAATTGACACTATCGGTATGATTAAATTAAAAACTTTAACAAAAATGTGCTGTATTTATTCATTTTTGATCCTGTAAATATTGCAAGGCTTATTTTTCATGTGATTATACTTGTGTTTCTTAAAGCGTGGTCCTCAGATGCCTTTGATATTTCTTTATGTCGTGGACACATGCATGGAAGATGAAGACTTGCAAGCTCTGAAGGAATCCATGCAAATGTCACTTAGTCTCCTGCCACCAACTGCTTTAGTAGGTCTCATTACCTTTGGCCGAATGGTGCAAGTTCATGAGCTTGGCTGTGAAGGCATTTCCAAAAGTTATGTCTTCAGAGGAACAAAAGACCTGTCTGCAAAACAGCTTCAGGTAACTCGCAAAAGCAAACAAAATGAAATCGTCAATGTAATGATGATGAAGATCTTATAAACAATTTTTGTAATGAAATCTTACGTATTTGACTACAGGAAATGCTAGGGCTTACAAAAGTTGCTGTTTCACAAGTTGGTCGGGGTCCTCAAGTGCAGCAGCCACCACCTTCTAACAGGTAATGTCAGAATCTAAAAAACATGCCTTGGCTACCCTGCTTTGCTGGAAAACTTAACATTTTGTGAGAGTGAAAACAATGAAGTGGCAGCCGAACCTTTAGTCTCTTAGTGAATTTCTGCCTGATCAAATGTTTATAGCCTCTTTCCTAGTGCCCCTTTTTTAGTACCTAGTTTTGCCTTCCCTTTTTCTGTCTCTGTCACTCCTCCTTTCCCATCTTATTTGTCTCTCATTTGGAAATTGCAGGTTGGTGTTCGACTCTTCTATGTCTTTTCCTGTGACATGGAATAAATTGATGAAATGACAGAGAGTTTTTCAGTCTCTGCTTTCCAATAAATATCTGCACTAGTAGACAGCCTGTAGCAGCGGGCACGGTGAAATCCGTAGACATTAATGTTTCTTCAGATTTTTCATTGTCACTGAAGTAGTGAAACGTGCGTTTCTTTTTGTGATTGCTAGGTCATCATTTGCTGTGTTCTTTTGGCTAGGTAGGGTTCTTTCTGCATAATGGTGATACTTCTAAGTCAGCTAGTTTTTATTCTGCTAGCACTTTGCTGAACTTCTAAGCTGAGTGTGCTATGTGTGTAGTAAGACCAAACTGCATTATCTTGGTGGGCTGTTGCTCTGAACCCAGACTAGAATCTCAAGTTAGACATTACTAATACATGTGTGACATATTGGTAGTGAGCAACAGAATCTAACCAATTCCATTCCATGTGTTTGTTTACAGATTTTTGCAACCAGTGCAGAAAATTGATATGAATCTTACTGATCTTTTGGGTGAACTGCAACGGGACCCTTGGCCTGTTCCCCAAGGGAAACGGCCCTTGCGTTCTTCTGGCGTGGCGCTTTCTATAGCTGTAGGACTCCTTGAGGTAACAGCTTTAACTACACCGATGGCAAAGTGTAAACAGATCATTTTGCTGCAGAAAAGCTGCCACAATCAATACGTAAAAGCCTTAGTAATTGATGCGTATTACGTTGGTGTGATGGATATAATCCCCTACACTTGTAGAATAATTTTAGTTGTTCAGCCATTTTGATGACACAAAATTGAGACTTTGAATTAATGGCAGATTTGAGATTCGGGAGAGAAAAGTACAGTTATCGCTAGAATCCTTTCAATGTGGTAAATACCTGCATAGTTATTCCTTTTGTTCAATTTGTGGCAAACTGGGATGGTTTTGTCTCTTTCTGCAGTGCACTTTTCCCAATACCGGTGCACGTATCATGATGTTCATTGGAGGACCAGCTACACAAGGACCTGGCATGGTTGTAGGAGATGAATTGAAATTACCTATAAGATCATGGCATGACATTGAAAAAGACAATGCTAAATATGTTAAAAAGGGTACTAAGGTAAGATGATCATGGGTGATATATTGGGTGTCCTACCAGTAAGTAAGCATTTCCATTGTCTAGCACTTTAAAATACTGTTAGTGGTAGCAACTGAATAAAGAGGTAGGAATTTACCTGTCTTTGAGTGGTGGTATGTCTTCAGAAAACTCAGTCTATTGTTAGGACTTTGTCTATCTCACATTAAAATTTTTTGCAGTGTTTTTCTGGCTGAAGTCAGAACAGGTTTACGTGACTAATGTCATATTGAGAGTAAGGCTGTCCACTTCTAAGGCAGCTGCTCAAAACTATATGTGTAGTTGGGGCAGAGAGTAGGCAGCAGAGTTTAAGCATTGTTAATTTAATGTTAAATGTACATTTGGGAAGGAGAACTGCATCCAAACCCTGTTGAATTCATCTTAACTGATTATAATGGGAGTTTAAACAATTAACTTGATTGTAGGCACCTGTCATTGTGGACACTTGAGATTAGAAAGGCGAATTTAATTCTGTGTGTTGGATCTAGTGCGTAGTGCAATGTTTACAAAGAATAAATGAAGGTAATTTTCTAGGTTAAATAGCAACTGTTGGTCTGTCTGGTGTGAGTTAGATTTTCAGCTGGTCATGAAAAAACCCTCAAGTGTTGAAAATTCAAGTCTTAATTTTAATTTCAGGAAAAAAAATTCTTTTAGCTTATGTTAGAATATGATGTGAACAAAATCTGATAATGTTGTTTTAGAAAAATTTTGGATGTTTGGGATTTAAGATGAGGAGAGCTCATGTTGTAAATTGCTATGAACTGTATTTTCATCTTGGATTTAGCATTTTGAAGCCTTGGCTAATCGAGCTGCAACAAATGGTCACGTTGTTGACATATATGCATGTGCATTGGATCAGACTGGTCTTCTGGAGATGAAGTGTTGTCCCAACTACACTGGGTATTTGTCTTTTATTTTTTTTAAGTAGTACGCAAAGATGCATTTTTATCTTTTTTTTTTTTTTAAATTGTCAGGAAGGACTTACCAAAATGTTCTGCTACATTAAAAACAAAAAAGAAAATGCACTAACCCACTCTGATAGACTGTGATGGTTGCATTTGTACTGGGATTTTTAAATTTCTCAGCCTCTGGCAAATATGTCACCACAGTTGTGCATTTAATCAGAAGGGGATTTTCTCTTCTTTCTTTCAATATGATATATTTGAGTCTTAAGTAACACAGATATCTCTTAAACAGGCAATTTTTCCTATGCACTGTGTCTGTTTTTCAGTGCGTGTATATGTAAGCTGCAGGTTTCAGTAAATAAAAGCACCTGTCATCCTTCTTTTTCTTGCTGTTCAGAGTGATATAAAACCCCGTGTTGTTATTTCTGTCTTGTTTATGTCCTTCTATGTACTGTTGTTTTTAGATTCAACTGTTGTCTTAGGTGATTATCAGGTACATCTGTTGCCCCTGATTTCTGCTTCAGTTCTGCATTTCAGATATTGTCTTGTATTCTCTCCAGCCTGTCTTGCCATCAATTCAATACCATCAAAGCAAGGTTCAGTCTTTCTCATGAAACTGCTTCCCTATTTTCTGTCACTATGGATGACACCTTCACTCCTCCTGTCATGCAGATCTACAGTCTGGGATAGCTTTCCACTCTTGCTCCCATGTCAAGTACCTCGATTCATTTTGTAAATCCTGTGAATTTTTCCTCCATGTTTTTTTTCTTTCTCTTTCTGAAAGCCTTTTCTGCTCCCATAATATTTCATCTTTACTAGTACAGCCACTTATTGATTTTTAGGCTCGATGTCTGGATTCTGTTCTTGCTGCTATTTGCTTTGGGAATACTAACTGCTGGTAAAATTAAGCAAAGCATCTGGTCTGTTTGTGGGTAACAGTCCTTCTGAGTTACGTGTCAATATCTTCATATGGCAGGGCATCCTAAGCACATGCTATGTATATTGGCATACCAAGGAGTATGGGAGATGCAGCCTCAAGTTTTGATGAACACACACTGTTGAGTTTCAAGCCAGCTTGACCATGCTAATTGCTGCTGGATTGCTTCTTTTCAGAGCTATATGTGTAGCCTTAGCTTGGGAGTTTCCACTGCTCAGTGTCTTTCACCTGCATGTTTGGCTCGTATTCCTTTTCTGCACCAAACTCTGTCTGTATTTTTCTGTCTGTGACGGTATAATTTTTCCCTTCTTGTCTGCTCTTGTGACTCGCCTTACCTGGTTTCTGCTCTTCAGGAAAAGTAGCCTTAATGTACAGTTTGTCTTATTTCTCCTACAGCTGTTCCTCTTTTCTGTTTGGTTACATCCCACAAACAGGGAGGAATTTCAGATTCTGCCCATGACTCTTTCCTTCTGTCTTTGAGTATCAACCTGAAAATGTATACACCTTCTTTTGCTGTAATGTTTGACATATTAACATGTTTTACTAATATGATTTAATGAATATTTTTTGATGATTATAAATAATATCTCCCCTTACTGTGAATGAATTCAGTGTATGATATTTCATTGTAAGTGGCAGTTGTTGCATTTAAAATATCTGCAGAATATTGATAAGCATTGAAATAAATCATGCTTTTTGAGCATAGATTTCAGCCTGAAATAATGAATAAACTACAGAAAATGGTGTGGAAATATGTTGGAATATTGAATATTAGAATTAAAACGACTTTGCATGACAAAGTTATGAGACATTCATAGTGTTGAAGTCCAGTATAGTATTTTTCCAGTAAAAGGTTTTTATTATATATTATAATCAAGATGAACTTAAGTTTCTGATTGTAAAGAAACTCACTTAAAAATTTCATCCCTAACATTGTAGCAACATATTAATTTTATGATAGTCCATTTTAAGAAGGCAAAAATATGGCTCACAATGTACCGTCTGTAATTGTAGACCTTAATAAAAATAAGCTCTGTAAATCCCATGCATAACATAATCTGTTTTAACTCAGGGATTTTGTTTACTTTGTTGTTGTCCAGAGGCTACATGGTAATGGGAGACTCTTTCAATACATCTTTATTCAAACAAACCTTTCAGAGAGTATTCATGAAAGATATGCAAGGACAATTTAAAATGGGATTTGGTGGCACATTAGAAATAAAGGTAAGAATACAAAAATCCAACATGTTAGTGAAACACTGGAATAGGATGGCTACAAAATGTGGAATCTTTACCCTTTAAGGAACTTTTATGCCTCTGTTTTTTGTAGTTCTGGGATTCTGTAAATGTAAGTTAGGTATAATGTTAATTGCTTCTTACTCTGCATTCAGTGGTGCATAAAAAGGAGACTAAACTAAACTAAACATCCCCGTTAGAAACTATGCTATGTGCGTAGATAGTGGTATGAATAGTGTTTCTTGGCTTTAGGTCCAGGTTCCCTATCTAGTCCAGGACAGCTTTCCTTTCCATCTTTATCAGAATCCACTCTGGCACTTGAAAAATATTACTTTTCAGCTCCACTCTTGTGAGAAGGTTAGAATTGAATGTGCTGTACGTTCAGGTACTGTCTTCCGTGAAGTTTCTTGCAAAATTTTACAGTCCTTTTTGGTAGAAGAATATGGGGCTAATTTCTTGTTCAGTAAAATTTTAAGTTTTTACTACTTGGACAAATAGTTGAACCCTCCTTTTCCATGTAAATGTTCTTGCAGATTTTGTTGGAAGATCCTGAAAAATACAAAAAGAGAGTCCGAGTTCTAGAGGGATGTGCAAATAATTTCAAACAGTAAAATGACATTGGAAAAAATGTAAATAACTGGATTCTACTTTTAGCTAAAATATGTTTAGTAGGTGGAGTATAAATTGTGGGGTATATATAGGCTTATCTTACCAGTCTTAGTTCTAATCTCATCTTGTGAATTATTTTGCTAGAAAATACACGTTATCCACTATACTTTCTGGGCTTTCAGGTTCATAAATAACAGCAGCTTTTCTCACGTGTTTTAACTTATGTTCATTCTGTTGTATCAGATTGGTACAGTGAATGGAAGTAACTAGAAAGTGAACGCAAAACGTTTCCCTAAATGTATCGAACGTGATGATCTGTATAACCTCTCTTGAATGTATCAGAGCCTGATATGTATTGAGTTTATAAATAACAAAGGATAAAATATAACTGAATTCTTCTTACTGTGACATGTTAATATGTGTTGTTTTTTTTTTCTAAATATGAAGACTTCAAGAGAAGTAAAGATTTCTGGAGCAATTGGACCCTGTGTGTCTCTCAACTCTAAAGGACCCTGTGTCTCAGAAAATGTAAGTAAATTTTGCTGAAAATGAAAGTAATATCCTGCTATGGAAAAAAAATAGGATTTAAGATTTATAGATTTAAAGAGAGACTGAAAATTTCCCATAAATGGAGCAAATAGCATTCACTTTTAAACAATTCAAAATTTAATACATGCAAGGGCTGGTTTTTTTGGATAAGCTCCTGTTCACTGCTAGATTAAGTTCAAGTTGTATTGGGCTTTGCAGATCCCTTATTACTTGTTTAGATTTGTCCAATGAAAGATTGCTTTAAAATTTGTTCCAGTGAAGTTACATGTTGACGTAGGAGAAACGTAATAGAAAGCAAGTTAGATTGCTTTGTCATTAAAATCAGAGCTATGTCCTTTTATCCAATGAGGACCATAAAAATACTTTGTTTAGAAAGACAGAGAACAGGACCATGGAAGCATGGTCTTGACTTGTCTTCCTGTATGTGTAGCTGTTTCATCAAATATGCATGTAGTTAATTGATTAGAATATCCAGCTATTACAGGTACCTGAAGGAACCCCTTTAAATTTACCTCAGACTTAAATGGTCATTTATTTTCTTGGCAAGTAATATTCTTACAAGTTAATTTTGTATTTGGTTACTATTCAAAAACAATTCCTGCATGTAGCCAAAATATCTTACATTTGAGAAGTCTCACTTGTTCCTAACAATCTCCATGATAGAGCTCTTTGAGTTTGAAAATGCTTCTAAGTGGTTCGCTTTAATCAAACGTTTTACACGCAGGTATTTTCCTTACATATATGATTGCATCTTTCTGAACTAAAAATGTTAGTATAATCAGCTTTTTTTTTTCTTAGCGATCTGGTACAGATTTTCTTATTTCATCACTTGAAGGACTGCACATTACATTACATTACATTAAAAGTAAAAACACAAAGCCCAGTTAGATGTACATCTCCTTATTTAAACTACATGTCTAAGTCATCGGAGGTATATAGAGTTTTTTAACTGTGAATTCATATCTGTTGCTTTGCAGTTATTATTATAACCCAACACTGCCAAAATCTTTCTACAGGAGATTGGAACAGGAGGTACTTGTCAGTGGAAGATTTGTGGACTTAATCCTACTACCACACTTGCACTGTACTTTGAAGTGGTTAACCAGGTAAATATTGGTCTACTAAACACAGTAAATTTATTTTATGTGACTGCTGAAGCCTCTATTTTTGTGTGTTTCCCTCAAGCACAGTGGGAGGGATACAAATGATTTTGCCATTTTGTGTTATCATAGTTCAGAGATGGACACTAACAGCTTAAAGATGAGCTAATTGTCTTATTGAGTATGATAACGAGAACCAAAAAGCTCTACAAATTTTGGGTGGAGTTTGTAATCTTAAGTCTAATTTTTCTTTTTTCAGAGTGTTACTTACTAAAATGTATTTCAGTTGCATTATATGAAAATACTGTAAGCTAGATATTTAAAAGTGCTTTTCAGTATTTTGCTGTCTTAGTTACAAGGTAATTACTCCATAATGCTATATTTTAATTTATGCTTTAATTGCCCAGTATTTGCAAATATTGATTGGCTTAATTGAAATATGAGAGTGTATAGTCTAGTTTCCTGTCTCCGTGAGAGTGCACTAGGAAAGGATAAAAACATGACAAACAAATGTGCTACTTCCTGAGCTTCAAATATATTGAGGAAGAAGGGGAGGTACTAGAAGGAACTATGTGAGCTGACAGTAGTTTCTATATATTTAGTATGCTATATTGCATGCTTTGTAAGCTGTGCAAAGGTTTGAACACTTGAACTTTGCTGTTTTTCATTTTACTTTTTATGTATTTATTTTGTTCTCGTTTTACTAGCTCTAAAGCTGCTCTGGTTGTGTGTAGTAGTAGATTTCAATTGCTCATCTCTTTTGTAATTACCTTGTATAAACCTGTGTTTCTTCTGACCCATGTTTTGAAACTTCATTTTACACATGGATTCCAAGCTTTACATTTCAGTGGCACTTTCTGGGATTCCTTAAGATTTTAGAGTGGTATCAGTATTGTTGCCCTGTAATCATAGCGAATCACACCATATATAAAATACAATTGCTAATTTCATTAGTTTCTAACACAGCCCCTTTGAAATATTGTCTCTGTGAAGGGTATGTGGAAGAAGAGAGCATTGGTTTCTCTTAAGGGTATTTGGTGGAGGCAGCTAGTGCTTGTAACACCCCTTAACAGTCTACAAATTTATTATCCGTGTTTAGTAAAGGCACTCAGCATAATAAGAGCATCAGACAATGCATTTATATAACTTGCCTGTTACAAAGGTTTTAATAATTTTCTAGTAATTTGTTTATACATTTTTGAATTACACTGTGAAATCTTGAGATTCCCCTCCATTTAATTGTTTTCCTCCTGTATTTAGCACAACGCTCCCATTCCTCAAGGAGGACGGGGTGCAATCCAGTTTGTGACTCAGTACCAGCATTCCAGTGGACAGAGACGTATCAGAGTGACTACAGTTGCCAGAAAGTATGTTTTACTTGTGATAAATCATTTTTTAAAAAGTAGACTATATGTTTGCCTTTTAATCTTTAGATTTGGTAACTAGTCTATTGTTCTGGGATATGCAGTGCCACAAGTGGTGAAGGCATGGTCATACCTTTGAGAAAGGTTCTTCTCGTTCTGTGGGCTGTTTTGTCTGTGAGAGGTTGCACTGACTGTATAATGATAAGTGCTCTGAAGCAACCCAAGTGATTGTTAGGTGAAGAGGAAACTTTGAGAGAAATCCTGTGGCCTAAACTGGGGAGGTGGTTGAACTTACGGAATGGCAAAGATCACTTCATAACTTTTAATAATTCTTAATTCATAATTTTTCAATGCCCAGTGGTGTTTCCTTTAAGCTGCAGGAAGTTATCAGTCAGTTAATTTGGTGGAAAATTCAGTTTATCAAAAAAGGCATTGCCCTTACTGTTGATAGGAATATCTTACTAAATGAGTTAAATAAGTATAATCTTCTTCATAACTGATAAAAAGACAGATAAATAGTTGACCTTGTAAATTGAAAAGAACAAGCAAAGTGCACAAGAAAACTGCTATTGTGGGAATGTGTGATGAGCTTCATGGACAGTGTTTTCTGTTACTTGTCCCTTGTAATTAGTATTCAAAAAATAACTTTTGTAAGTGGCATATTTTATTTCCCTTGTTGCATGGCATCTGTATAAAAAAGACATTTCTAATGAATTAACTGAGAGGCGACTCGATTACATCTTGTGGATTTTTGAAGCTCCAGCATGAGTTTGTTAACCTGCTAACACTGCTTGTTTTGCCTTAATTTTTAAGGGATATTTTGAGTTTGGGCATCTTTCTCTTCAATGTGATGCGAATACCTGTATCTTTCTTTTGCAGCTGGGCAGATGCACAGACGCAGATTCAAAACATTGCTGCCTCTTTTGACCAGGAAGCTGCTGCAATTCTCATGGCTAGATTGGCAGTGTATAGGGCCGAGACAGAAGAGGGTCCTGATGTGCTTAGGTGGCTGGACAGACAACTTATACGACTGGTAAAAAAGACTTTATTAAAAGAGTCAGATTGGTTTCTTGTCTCCAGATACATAATTCTTAAATGGCTAGTCTTCAGGGGTTGTTTCTTTAAAAATAATTTAAAAAAATGAACTGTTTGCTTGAGTTCCACAAGTAGGTGTGCAGAATTAACTAAGGTTTTTTATTTTAAATGGGAAAAAGAGCAGATGTGGTTTTAGTTTGTTTATTAATGTTTCCTCAGTCTTCAGCAGTTGGTAATTGCCAGCAACTGTGAGTAATAATCTAGCATGAGATAAGCAGAAATTAGAGCTTTCCCTACTTTCTGCTGCCTATAATGATATTGTAGATGAAATATTTTTAGGGGAAAAAAAAAAGTCAAGGTATCTAGAAAACTATATGGAATTTCTTTACTATCAGTTTACTGTTCTTTTAGTTGTATGTAGTTAACAATTTAATTTTAAACATGTTCTCTGGGGCTGTTTAATAATATAACTCTCATTAGCAATTTTAGAGAAAACCCTCAAAAAGCCATTAAAGCCTTATAAAATAGGACATTGCTGCTTGTTACAAGAACTTAAAGCCAATGTTTCTGCTAGGTTTCTGTTTTCTTACAAAGCTGTAAGAATGACAAAGAAAGAAATTTACAGTAATGACATAACCAAGCAAATTTTTTTTTACTTAATTTAGATACATTTTTCTTTTACTCCAGTGTCAGAAGTTTGGAGAATATCACAAGGATGATCCAAGCTCTTTCAGATTTTCAGAGACCTTTTCACTTTACCCACAGGTGAGTAAAAGGAAGATGTGTGTATAAAGGGTAAAGAGAGAATGCTTCGTGAAGGAGGAGGCACTGTAGCACAGAATGAAATAAGGCTTTACACTGGATACCAGAATGAAAAGACACCCTGTCCCTAACTGCTGTCTGGCCTGTGACAATAGGCAAATCACTTCTCTTGTCTGTGATGCTGTGTCCCCTTTGTCCTTACAGCTAAACTTCCTCTGCCCAGGTGGCTAAGAAGGCCAATAGCATCCTGGCTTGTATCAGATATAGAGTGGCTAGCAGGAATGAGGAAATGATTGTGCCCTTGTACTTGGTGCTGGTGATGCTGTGTCTCAAATACTGTGTTCAGTTCTGGGCCTCTCATTACAAGAAGGACATTGAGGCACTGAAGCATGTCCAGAGACAGGCAACAAAGCTAGTGAAGAGTATGGAGAGCAAGTCTGATGTGGAGCAGCTGAGGGAGCTGGGGATATTTAGCCTGGAGAAGAGGAGGCTGAGAGGAGATGTAATCACTCTCTAAAACTACCTGAAAGGAGGGTGGAGGTAGGTCTCTCAAGTAACAAGCGATGGGGGAAGGAAGAAGAAATAGCCCCAGGTTTTACCACAGGAGGTTTAAATTGGGTATCAGGAAAAGCGTCTTCTTTGAAAGAGTTGTCAAGCATTGGAATAGGCTGCCTAGGAAATATCCCTGGAGATATTTGAAAGATGTGTAGATGAGGTGCTGAGGGACATGGTTTAGTGGTGGGCTTGGCAATGTGAGGTTAGTGGTTGGACTTGAGGATCTTAAAAGTCTTTTCCAACCTAAACAATTCTGTGATTTTAACTATATTTTTTGGAATTCTCATCTTGCCTGAGTTTGTAATTCAGATAATGACACTGGTTTTCTTAAGGGCAGTTTTAATGAAGGAATTCAGAAAAAGTAAGAAAAGATACAATTTTGCTTTACTGTTTCATTCCTATATGATACTGTGAAAAGAAACACTTTTCTGGTGACATGAACATGAGCTTGACTATAATTAAACTTCGAATGGTTCTTTTTGGATAATCTTATCTGGATAAATTCATTCTGTGTTGCTTTTGGACTCTTTGTAGGCTTCAGTGATATTTCTGTTGGAGTTATCTAGCAGTATGTCTCAAGGTGTTAAGTGTTGTGGAGAGACTGATTCAGCAATGAAAGGATTTGCTTTTTCCATTTTACTAACAAAGTTTGACTTTCCTGTGGTTAATGTTATTTTTTCTGTTCATATGCTACAACTTAACCTTGTGCATTCAAGCACAGCAGCCTCTCTCATAGCAACAGGAGAATTTACAGTTAAGAAAGGATTTGGCAATGTTCAGTCATACTATTTATCAGTACTGGAAAAGAAGAAACATTGAACTTTTTTCTTAATTCAAAGCTGCTTTGTAGGTTTATCCTTTCTGATCTCTCTTTCTTACTCTCATGACTGTATAAAAATTGACAAAGGCACATATACAAGTTAAAAATGTTGAAGGACTTGGTTTAGTTCTGTGGTGGCATTGGCCTCGCGTAGTTTGGAGAAAACATTATCTTCTGGTACAACTCTCCTTTTTATCTGTGAATGTTAAAACAAATGGATTTTGTTTTGCAGTTTATGTTTCATTTGAGAAGATCTCCTTTCTTACAAGTTTTTAACAACAGTCCAGATGAGAGCTCATACTATCGTCATCATTTTATGCGGCAAGATCTAACCCAGTCGCTCATCATGGTGCAGCCGATTCTCTATGCCTACTCTTTCAATGGACCTCCAGAGGTATTATATATAATGTAATAATACGTTGAAAGGTGCTGTTTTGAGAAGTCATTGTTTTCCTTGCAGTTGCACATTATAAAAATGTATTAGTTGAAATTTATTAAGTGAGAAAGAATATTCATTTAGGATAAAACATACTGTGACCAAGCTGTATCTCAGAATTTTGATGCAGCATAGTCTAGAGAACAAAAGCTGCTTTGTAAAGA
This sequence comes from Urocolius indicus, assembly GCA_013401255.1. Lineage (NCBI taxonomy): Eukaryota > Metazoa > Chordata > Aves > Coliiformes > Coliidae > Urocolius > Urocolius indicus. The sequence continues at coordinate 200,106 of WBNH01004785.1, read as the reverse complement.
TGATATTTTAAACTAAGGAATTAAAAAATATTAGTTTTGAGAGCTATAGTTTTGCTTTTGTTTTTTTGTGATGCCAGAATGTAAATATCAACAATAATGTTTTTATTTAAAAATTACTTTTTTTTTAATAGAGTTTGAAAGGAAAGTTGGGGAGTTTTTATTTTTTATTTTTTTAAATGTACAAAATTCTCTCTATCAAAGTTATTGGCCAGACTGTGGCTCAGGCCTTTAACTCCTTCAGAGCATGTACCAAACTACTGCGACTTTGATTAAGAGGAGGGTCAAGTGCAGCTGTCACACTAGGAGAAGCGTGGTCAAGCAAGAGCTGACACTTTAGTGTCGAATGGGTAATAACTTTTATTGTTGGAATAGTTGCTGATTTTGGTATTCCTAATAAGATTGGCCCAATTAAATTTTAGAGTACTGATTCAATTCAATCATATGACACGATGTTTTAACTGTTACAGCTTTTGAGATTCAAATAAATAATATAGTGTCAGTATAGCATCACTGTCCTTAAAAAGCTGGATTAAAATAAATTAGATATTACATTAGATTTCATAAATCATGAATATTTACTGTATACAACATTAGTGGACATACATGCACAGTAGTAATAGCTACAGGGACAAGAGTGAAAAAAGCCCAAACAACCCACAGCCCCTAAGTCTTATATGTGAATATTTAGCTACGGAGTCTTTGTACATTGAAATATCATTAAAATTAATGGCACTGTGTAGATAAATCTGGAGGTACTTCAAAGGCTATAAAAGTGCGTAATAATGAAAGCGGTTTCAACTCTTGAATACTTTTTTATTACTTTCCTGAAGTTATATATTCAGAATCAGGCTGGATAATTTTGGAACGAGCTGGTGTGGGTTGCAGTTATATAACATGAAAACAAGCAAATACGGAGCTTTAGTAAGTGACTGAAAAAGTTGGTTCCAAAAGCTGATACTGCTCTCTGATTACTCAATTCTAAATCAGTTGGTAAATTTTTATTATAAATTTTAAATCTTAGCCTGTTCTTCTGGATAGCAGCAGCATTTTACCAGATCGCATTCTCCTTATGGACACCTTTTTCCAGATCCTTATTTATCATGGAGAGGTAAGATTTGTCATTTCTTACATAAATACTATTTTTTCTGTAGGAGTGCTACATTATGAAAGTCAATCCTCAGTTCTAATGCACTTCGATGCCTGACTCATAATTAGTGTTTGTAGCTTGGTAGCCCAATGTGCCTCTGCACAGATACCTGACTTTACTTGATGTTTCCATGCTCTTTGTTACGAGGAGTTTAAGATGAATTAGCTTCAATATGCAGATTATTTGTTTTAGGTCAGTATTTTTCCAGCTTTTAAGAGTGTTATTCCCTGCACCACCCTGTGCTTTTCACTTGTTTATTTTAGACTTCTAAACTAGTTCTTCAGGGACAGGTGTCAGAGCACCAAGTTTTATCATCACCCTTCATCTGCACTGTCTTGGAGGAACGAAACTGCTCCTGGCAGTTAGTTAGATAGATATTTGCTAGTGATATATATATATATAACTCCTTATGACTTGCTAGTGCTCTGCATCCCTGGATGAATTGACCTACTGCTTTTTACTCTTTGCTGCTGCAAATGGTTCATAGCTGAGAGTTAGAGAAACAGTGTTCTGGATCACATTTTAGTCGCAAGTGCAGCTACAAGACTTCAACACTTTAAATTTAGTGACTAAATTTTAACACTTCTGAAGTAGAAAGATGTTCCCTATATTTCCGTAAGATGCTGTGAGGAGGCAGGGAGGGCAGGCTGCTAAGGGAGGGAACAGGGACCTAAGCGTGGTTGCAAGGCAGGCAGAGGCCTCACCATACCTGAGCAAGGCAAGCAGACAAGCAGAGCAGTCTGTGGGCAGTAGCCCGGCTCAGCCTCCAGTCCAGATCACCAGACAAGCTGATGAGGGTGAGGCAGGTATGAGTTTAAGCTGAGTAAAGTCCCTGTTTTGAGATCCAGATGAGTGAGGTGCATGGCCAGGTACAGTGGTGGCTGCAGTGGAGCTCAGGCAGGAGCCAGGAAGGAGACTCACAGTGTAAAACAGCTGCCAAGGAAAGGAGGAGGAAACCCTGCTGAGACTCCCTCCAGGTCCTACAGCAGCCTCTATCAGTGAGCTGACCTTGAGCAGCCAGCTTTGCTCCTAGAAGGTGGAGAGGTTGCACAACTGCCATTAAAGATAAATATCAGTGTAAATATTTATTTCTTACGTGTCACAGACATGGATATTAGAGAACTGTAAATAGTGTCCTTGACCTCATGAACTAAATGTTTAGCATACAAAGGATGACAAAAACAGGATCACAAATTGTTAGATTAGTTTTTTTTTTTTTAATGGATGTAGTGGCATGTTACTTTCACATCTTGGCTTTTAAAAATTAACGTGCATGCTATAGGGCAGAATGGAGGGAGTGATAGGGAAAAGGCCAGCAATGGCACATTCTCCTCTGAAAAGCTCTGTGTATCCTCTAAGAAAGACTGGTGAATCAGTTCCAAACTTCCCTCTGTCCCCAGACCATAGCTCAGTGGCGTAAATCAGGTTACCAGGATATGCCGGAATATGAAAACTTTCATCACTTGCTTCAAGCTCCAATAGATGACGCCCAAGAAATTCTCCATTCCAGATTTCCAATGCCCAGATACATTGATACAGAGCATGGAGGAAGCCAGGTATGGTAAAATATATGTAATCTGAGAAGTTATGTGTTAGTAATGTAATGAATGCATTTCTTTGCAAAAATATATGTAAATTGCAAGTAAAAACTTTGAATTTTAAAGCTTTTACAAAGCCAGATGTTTAATAGTAGCTTTTTCCCTAATTTGTGAATCCTGTTAGTACTGTTTTTACTGTTTGAACTCTCAGATTCCCTGTGTTAAGTGTGTAAGAAAAAAAGTACTTGTCAGGATGTTTGAACCAATACCAGAAATATTCTTTCTATTCTTTTAAAAAAACTCATTAGTTAATACTTTGATAGTCACATTTGCTTTGCTAGTGTTTAGGAAAAGACAAAAGCTTACTTTGTGCTGCATTAAAAACTTTTTAGTGGTCCTGAATTAGAGCTACAGAATCCAGGGGGCGGTTTGATTTATAGGGGTGCTAATTGCTCTTCTGAGTAGGTGTCTCTGCACACTATAAATTCCAAATAATAGAAAAGGTATATTTCATGCACATGATTTTTTTTCTAAGTACAATGAACTTCTATTTGAGAATATTGATGTGTTGTCTGTATTTTGTTTTTTTTTTTAAAGGCTCGTTTCCTGCTTTCAAAAGTAAATCCCTCTCAAACTCATAACAATATGTATGCATGGGGACAGGTAAGTCTGAATCTGCTGATGAAGATTGTATGCATGATTTTATGTTCTTTTTCCCTATCAAGTGACATGTTGTGTATGTGTAAGTAACAATGCCAAGTTTTGAAACAGACAAAGAAATGCAGTTTTGGCCTGATGCCACCAACATTGCAAAAGTTAAGAAAAATGGATTTCATTTCTTCAGGCAGAAATGATGTGGTTTGCTTGTTTAAACTTCTCTTAGGCTACCTTCATGTGTGCCCATCTTTCATAGACAGTTCCATAGAATCAGAGCACTTACCACTCATAAAGTCTAAGGGACCTTTTTGCAATGGGGGAAATAAATTTTTAAGTTAGCTATAAGCAGGAACTGAAAAGTAGAGCAGTGCCAGTGTACTGATGTTTTTCAGAGTTTTTGTGCCCAAGTGACCAGGAATCAGTTTTTCAAATCTTGTCTTTGGGAAGGAAGTAAGTTATGTAAGAGCTTCTGTAGTGGGAATAGAAATGCTGCTGTGGGTGGATGCTAGCAGTGTCATTTTCTCATGAAAAATGCATCAGACACTTGAAGCTATGTATTAACTGTACTTTTAGAGCATTTTGCTAAAGGACATAAAGTTCAAGTCATGAGAGAGAGAGCTCTGTAGCAATTTTCTGGCAGATTTTTGTCAGGTAAGTTTTATCAGGGTACGTTTTCCTAGGGATGTATTGGTTCTTATAAATCTTCTGGCAGTGAAGAGCACTGAGATCCAGAGTGAAAAATCACAGAATCATGGAAAAGTAGGGATTGGAAGAGACCTTTAGACATCATCTAATCAAACCCCCACAGAATCACACTTGAAAAGTTTGTAGTGAATCAGGGACAGCATGATTTGAACCCAACTGTCTTGTCTCCAAAATTGATAACCTAACCGGCAATCTCTTAGTGTCTCTCTTCATCATGTTTCCTCTACAACATACAGACAAATCCTCTCGTTTGAAAGGTGTTTTTATCTAAACATTACTTGGAAATGTTTGAAGTTTTGACATTTCCAACAGTACAAAACAGCTGTTTCCTGCTCATTTATTTAGTAAGCAAATGAAACAATATTCCAAATGTACATGCCAAATACAAACCGAGTCTTGAGCTGATCTTTAAGAAACTTTTTCATGCTAGACATCTAGGGTAACAGAAGGAATAATGTGTTAGTTTTCTCAGAGACATTGCAGCGTGAGTGCTCCTCTGTTTGCAGGGTTTTTTATGAAAACAACTGAAGCAAGTGAAAATTATAGGATGAGAAATGTAAATGTGGGGAGAAAATTTTAAACTAAATTGCTTTTGCTCTTGTTTTTCTCATGAGGTTCCTGGGTTTGATGTATTTTTATTTTGTGCATAACCGAGTCTACAGTAAAATTTGTTACTCCACATTGACCTGAAGAGGGCACCCGCACACCACTGAAACCATATTTCAGGAGGTGATAAGTTGACTAATTTGGCTTACAATATTGCAAGTGAAGATTTGAAAAAACTTTAGTGGGTAGGGCCTTATATAGTATAGAAGAAGTTTTCAGAAAATAACAGTAAAATTTTGATACAGCTTTGTTACATTATTTAGTCTTTGGAGATGCAGCTGGAATTTTCAAATTATATTGGACATGACCTTTATTTGAGAATGCCTTTATTTTCAGCTCTTTCTTTTAAAAAAATAATATTTTTTTGCTTTGGTCACTATAGGGAGTTTGCCATTGACAAGAAAGAGGTCAATGGCATAAATCTTATCATATACCCAGCTAGTTGTCACCAAATCACTGCTAATTAAGTTCAAATTCTCATTGTATTATTGTAGATAAAAAATTTGAAAGAAGAGGAAAAAAGACTTCAGGTGGTTTGTGAAAAATCAAAGCTAGTTCTCTAGTACTTGTCAGACTTGTACATTTTGACCTTGCTGGCTTTTACTTTATTCCCCAGCAAATAAAATACCCTGCTAACTTTCCCAATAGAATGAAGGGTTTCCAGTCTTCAGAGTAAAGCTGTTGGTTGTAGGAGTGGTGAGAGCAGCTGCCTGTGTGCACATATTGGATGAGGTGTTCAGCTTTAGGAATAGAGTCTGTGCACTGCTTCTAATTACCCTGGATTACCACTGGCAGACATTGTGAGGGATCTTAGGGGTCTGTCTGCTACTTTGGTGGTTTATTTACTAGAGGATGATGTACTGTCCTTCCATATGTGAGAGACAAGATGGCAAATCATGTCTTGCCCTAGAATTAAACTACTTGTAATTTCCTTGTGTCTTCTGAAATAAAAGATCTCAGGCTTAGCATTTGGCAAGGCTTAGAAGTAGAGCATCCTTTATTCTCATCTTGCCGTCATCAGCTGACAGATAATTCAGTGAGCCTTCCTTGAGAGTGGCTGTGTATTGTGATCTAGGAACTCTGGCTGCTCTTGGATTTGTCCTTTGATCATTATCTGAGAACTGTTTTTGGCCAGTTCTTGAAAAGGGGCACCAGTTAGTTAGAGTTGAAGCAGCTCTGATTTCCTTTGGAAGTGTGAGTGCTTGGTACCTTTTGAAAAGGTTGGATTGTTGAGATTTATAGGAATTCTACCTGCATCTGTAAATGGAAATGGTGGCATATTGGTTTCAAAGGACTTAAGACAGTTACTATGTAATATTCGCAGAGCTACCAACTGCTATTCTATTTAGACTGTTAATTTGTTTTAAAATAACAATTAAAAGATGACCATTTTGAATTTCTTGGATTTCTGAAAATTACTTCTGGGGTAAAAAAGTAAATTGCAAAAATCCCTGCCAAAATCCACCTTTTTGTCATCTTTTGTGATCTGACTATGTATCTGATATGGCATGACCTGCAGGTGTTGTTTTGGTGTCTCTCTCAGATGGCACAGAGCTGTAGAAGAGAATTGACCCATCTTTCCTTGAGAAAGCTAGTTGACCTTCACTTGGTGTTAAATCAGAGCCTTAATGGATTTGTTTCCTCCTTTTGCTATTTGATATGTCTGAGCTTCACTGAGAGATATTGATTGCTTGTGTCATTTGCATGTTTCTGTTTCTCTCACCTTTGCTCCACTGAGGTAGGAATGATACAGGAACTGTGGCATGAAAGTTTTATTTACTTTGGAAAATGTCTAAGTTAGTGTTGCTACTGTCAAAAACTCTTGAGTTTTGTGTGGTTGCTGTAAATATCCTACAGCTCATTGTTGTACACTTTAACATGGAAGAGTGTATTGTGGTTTATGGCTGAAATTATGTAAAAGTATGAAAGTTTATGTAAATACACGCTATGTTGATTTTTGTTAGAGGATTTCAGCAACTCTATGCTTCCAAGGTCTCTGTAAATTTATAAAGTGTTCATTTAATGGAATGTATTGTGCCTTAAAATGCTTTTTCTTCGCACCAAATATAATCAGTTCTGCTTGTTTCCTTTTATTTTGTAGGAGTCTGGAGCACCCATTCTTACTGATGATGTCAGTTTGCAAGTATTTATGGATCATCTGAAGAAACTTGCTGTCTCTAGTGCTGCCTGAGATTCTGCAGTGCATTAAAGGCACAGATAAGCTGTAGCCCTATTTCAGCTTTTTCACCTTTACCCTTGTCCGTGTCTCTCTTGACAGAGTGCTCCGATATGCACAAGCTGCCTGACTAGATGTAAAGCAGTGTTGTTTTCAAAGAAAAGCTTTTGTTATCAGCAAATGTTTTAATGTGAACTTCAGTTTGTAAAAATGACAAGTAGTAGATTGAATTATTAGAGGGAAAAGGAGCAGTCATTTTGATTACTGTGATACTATAATTACTTCGAGATCATTTATAACAACTTTGAGTTGTGATTTCAGGCTTTGTTTTAAAGGATTGAAATTGATTCTGCTCTGCACTACAAAGGCACATTGAACAATAAAGGAAATCTTTGGTGATGTTGGCTTTCCAGGCTGCCATATGACTTAATTTGTTTACCCAATTTGAGCATGAAGTGAACAAAGAAACTACAAAAAGCATATAAAAATAGTATGAACTCAGTCTTTTGACTTAGGCTGCTGAACTTTTCTTTCCTACTGAGATACATTATTATTCATGTATTGGTCATTTTAGGAGTACTTAATTTCAAAGATTTCCTTGCCCTTATCCCTCTCAATTCTTTTGGAACAGTTTTTTTTTTTCTTTATTTCCACATAAAGAATTTGAACTGAAATGTTAAATATGCTATTGCACAAAATGTAAATGCATCTGTTGTATTTTTGACAAAAAATTATCGTCAAACACAGTAACAGATGAATATGCTCAAAAGTTAACACTTTCAGGTTGAGCTAAGAACAAATCTTACACTACCAAAGTGAGCTAAGAGTACAGCCTTGATTTTTTTTTTTTTTTTGTTTCGGTGAGTATACTTAAAAAAAAAAAATTACCTTTATTATTGCCTTACTACACTAATGCATGACACTGCACATCTGCTTTGTGTTTCTGCATCCTTTTTATTCTGAATTCACCAGGCTATACTTCTTGTTGAAACAGTATTATATAGAATAAGAAGTAATTAATTTGATACTTACTTCCTACTTGATTTTTTTTGGGCGTGAATAAATTAGTAAGCTTTACCATTTACTTGTTGAAGTTTACACATAAGCCAGATGTTTACACAGGTAATATGATATTTTTATCGAGTAAAGATGTGAAATGTGGTAGTGGGCAATAAGGGAATTGTGGTAAGTCTAAAGGAAGAGAGAGTTTTGACATAGGAAATTCAATCATATACTGGTGTGATAAGCAGGAGGTATTTTTTTCTGTTTTCTGTAAATACTCAAAATTGGTGAAATCTGTTGCTCTCTGTTTCTTTGATCCAATGACATGAGCTCCTTTTGCCTCAATACAAATAAAATAAATGTTTTTCTCTCATTTTTATATTTATTGTGCTGGTTTCTCTCAGTGCTTGAAATGTGGAAATAAAGGTGGTAATGATAAAATGTAGAACAACTTCACCCCTTTTATTTATGTAATAGTATCAAACTTGTTTAACTTCCAGAGGTACTGAACTGTTTACACTAGTGGCAGTTTAGGAGATAAAAATTCAGTAGCCTTCTTGACTGTGTTTTGTTTTAGCTAATAAACAGCTTATTTTTTTTTCTCATAACACTAATATGTCCAATTTATTTGACAGTTAAATACCATTTGACTAATAAATCATCACCAAGTCAATGATCATGGATGCTTTTTTTTTCCTGCTTTCCTTCAAACTCTTTAGCCATCTTTCACCTTGTAACAGGTTCTTTTATCTAGTCTCTTGGCAACGTTAGCTTCTTATGTAAGTTCAAGTATTAACATTTTCAAAGACTATGAAAATTCAAATATATCTGATTTATTACCTTTGTCCTCCTGCTTATTCACCTCTTCCATAGACAGTGTGTGGGGGGTGAGACAGGGTGAGTGAAGAAGGAAGGGGAGGAGGGTGCTTAGGCCCTGGAAGAAAGACTCCCCTGTGACCTGTGGTGCAGGCTGTGGTGAGGCAGCTGTGCTCCTGCAGTCCATGGAGGCCACTGGGAAGCAGAGATCCACTCACAGCCTGTGGAGGATTCCACGCCAGAGCGGGTAGATGCCTGAAGGAGGCTGTGACTCTGTGGGAAGCTCATCCTGGAGCAAGTTCCTGTCAGGGCCTGGGAGTCGGTAGGGAGACAGGAGCCCACGCCAGAGCAGGTTTGCTGTCAGGACTTGTGATCCTGTGAGGAACCCAAGCTGGAGCAGTTGATGCCTGAAGGACTGTTCTCCCGGTGGATGACCCACACTGGGGCAGGGTGTAAGGAGCTGCCCCTGTGGGAAGCCCCATGCTGGAGCAGTTCATGAGGAGCTGTAGCTCATGGGAAGGACCCACGCTGGAGAGGTTTTTGAGGGACTGTCTCCCATGGGGAGGGACCCCACACTGTAGTAGTGAGAAGTGTGATGACTCCTTTCCCTGAGAGGAAGCAGCGGCAAAGTCCATCTGTAATGAAATGTCCCCAACACCCATTCCCTGCAGTGCTTGAGGGGAAGGAGGGAGAATCCTTGGAAGAGGGAGGGGTGGGGAGAGGTGTTTTAGGATTCAACTTTATTTCTCATCTCATTGCTTTTATTGTTCCTTTAATAAATCAAACCTTTTTCTCCCCAAGTTGAGTCTGTTTTGCCTGTGACACTAACTGCTGAGAGATTGCTCTGTCCTTAACTCACAAACTGCTTGTTACATTTCTCCCATCCAGTTTAGGAGGGGGAGTGATTTTATTACTTGGTGGACACCTGGATAACCACTACATCCTCCTATCTTGCTGGGGCCTCCACCATCCTAACAAGGGTGGGGGTGGATGGGGGGCACCGAATGAGAGACTGTTGTGATGCTTCATTGCTGGCTAGGCAAAACCACGACAAATATCAAAGATTACATTTTGCCATAAGTTTGTGTGGAGCTGCTTTTTTCTTGGTAACGAGGAGGGGGCTGCAGTGCTGGTCCCAGTAGCACTTCTTTTAACGTCTCTTTTGCTCTGAGGCAGACCCAGCTCCAGCCTGGAAAGGCCAGTCTGGTGCCTCTGCCATCATTATTTAAGAAGGGAAATCTGCAGCAGAAGAGGAGATGTAAGAGTGGTACAAGATGGAGGTGACCATGCGGATCCCACAGTCAGAGAAGGAGGAAGGAAGGAGGAGCACCGGACTGGGGACCCCTCTGCAACCCATGGTGAGAACACAGGCTGTGCCCCTGCAACCCATGGAGGGTAGTGGCAGGACTGAGAGCCACCAGCAGCTCTGGGTGAGTGTGCCCAGATGGGCAGGAGACTGTATGAGGCGGTGGCCATGGTGCAGGCCGTGCTGGAGCCTGTGTGCCACAGAGACACAGGAGGGGAGAGGAGCTGTAGCCCTCGGGATGAACACACATCAGAGCAGCCCATGCAGGACTGCCTGGCCTGTGAGGGACCACGCGGTGGTGCAGGGAGGGCCTGCAAGGAAGCCCATCTGCCTTGAGGAGACACAAGGAATGGGAGCCATCAGAAACAGACTGACTGAAATCCCCGTTCCCTGCCCCCTGGTTCAAGGGGGAGAAGAGGTATAGGCAGCACGATCAAGGCTCTGAGCCTGAGAAGAGGAGAGAGGTAGGGGAAAGGTGGTCTTAAAGGACCTGTTGTGCTCTTCATCATACTACTATTCTGTGGTGTTTTCTGTTATGTTTTATTTGCTGGTGGTTTAATTTTCTTGCCCAAGTTGTATAGCCTTGTCTGTTTTGCCCAGGACTGTATGTGGTAAGTGAGCCCTCATGTTCTTAAGGGGTTCCAAAGGCCAAGGACACATCTCTAGATTCAACTATCCCTTTTCAGCTACATATGGGGCACTGGTATTTCAGTTTTCTGTAGCAGCACAGATGTGTTTGAGCCTTGGCTGTAATTGATGTGAACCTTTTAAGACCCTATACTCTATGACCAGAAGATAGTGCTACCATGGCAGTGACACTGCTGATTTTTATTCATCCTGTAGCAAGTTTATTTTTCTTAGCACTGCTTTTTAGAGGGACTTGTATTGATCTGTTCCAGAAAACTAAGGAAGTTTTTTAGGTGGGCAAAACACTACTTGCTGAATTTTTCTAGTGTGCCATGAAACAGCTGAAAGGGCAGCGAATTACCCTCAGATCTCTCCTTACTACAGATGTTGTCTACACAGAAGCCCAGCTGCTGAGCCCTCCTCCTGTTTGTCCAAGAGCAGATGTGAAAGGCAGGCTGTAAAGAGAGGCCCTGGCAGCTAGCCAGGCTGACAGTCAGAGGGCCAAGTTGAGTCTATATGTTGCTGAGGAGCAATGCTGCCAGTCTAGTTAGAATCAACTCTCCTGTACAAGTTGCTGTAATATATTCTCCCACTCTAGCAGTTTTACACACTGCACTGAGGGGAAAAATAGGCCAGATGTATCTAGCACTGTGGTGTGTGCAGTGCTACATCATGAGAGGACGTAACTTCTTTTCAGACTTGCTCCCACTCCTCTGCTGAAGAAGGTAAGTGGAGATGACACGCTTTAAATGACGGCAGCTCACTAAACAATGGAACTGTACTCCCATTTTGTCTCTGTAAAAGAAAAAAATGAGACAACTTGTTACAGAATTTAATGGAATGTCTGTGTTGTCCTTTAGAAAACGAAGATTTTATCACAGGCTCTTTGAAACTAAAACTGTTTGCAGAAGATAAAGTGTTTTTTTTCACTGAAGTAAAGACGGGTCTGGAAAGGAAGATTGCCATCAGAGCTAATTCCCCACAACAGTACTTGTGTAACAGGCACTTTGCTTAGGTGGGTCTACTTTATACTGTTTCCTCTGTGAATAAGCTATAAGCTACAAAAGATATTTTAACATCTATTACATATCTAATGGTTTTCTCACAAAAATGCAAGATGACATTTATGCTGTGTCATGGGAGAAAAAGCAGTGGAGATCAAAAGTATAGGTCAATGTCTGGGGTTCTCTGCAACGGCAAATAATTTTAAGTGAAATGGCCAGGTGACAGAAAGAAGTTGGACATGTGAAATGCAGTATCTTGGTAGTCTCTGCCAGTCTAATAGGAGCAGAAAAATCCACATCAGCTTCCAAACAGGAAGCTAACTTAACCCCAAATACCAGCAAGACATCCTGGAGCATTCATTTGATTGCAAGCACCAGTTTGTCATCCTAGAGAAAGCTATGGTAAGTGGCTGTTTCCAAGGAAGGCAAAAATGGCCCTGAAGCAAAGCTGTGCAATGAACATGTGGGGGAGCAGACTACTGCAGCCTTTCAGGATAAGTTACCTAGTACATTCATGGCAAATAGACCTTTGCTCAATTCTCTTTTCTGATTTTTGGCCCATCAAAGTTAAATCAAGCCTAGTGCACTGTGATTGCTATCTTTATAATTTGTCTGACTAAAACGAAAAAGATGGTTGTGCTGAAATTTTACCACATAAATGTTCTGCTGTTACTTCCTTTCCTTTGGAAATAACTGAAATTGCTTTACTTTGTCCTTATCAGATGTGTTGGTCACATGTTGATAGGATGCTTTTGAGCACAGATGCACAAATTGATATCCATGTCTTTCAGATTGAAGTGATGGTTTAAGTGACTTAATAACATAATGACCTTTTCTGGCTAAGAGTTTTGAACGATTCTTCCTTCAGAAAGCAAGAATACCACTCTTGACAGATAACTGTAGAAAATTCAATGTATTTGGCAATTGCGTTTGATCTACCAAGGCTGCAGGACAGAGAGCCCTGTAATTGTATATATTACTTCTCGTAAAATCACAGAAAGGTTAAGATTGGAAGTGACCTCTGAAGGTCATCTTGTCCACCTGCCCTGTTTAAGCAGGGCCGCCTAGAGCTAGAACCTTGTCTAGATGGCTTTTTTTGACTTAAAAAGAAGGTGAAAATTTACAAATTTAAAGACAGGTCCTTGCACGTGGCTACTTGTTACCCAGAACAATTGTAGCCCAAATGGAAATAGTCCCATAAACTGCAGGAAAGGGACCAAGTGCTCACTGCTCCCCATTTCAGTCTCTGTCTTCATGACACTGTGCAAAACTGCAGAGAATATTTTCTGAGAGATGATCTTAACTGTAAAGATAACGCTTTCAAAACCTAAATCCATCTTAATCAGTAGACTGAATGCAGATTAAACAAAAGGTTAAATTGTTCCCTGTGCACAGGTATCTGAAGTCTATGAAGTGACAGGTCCTCAGTCGCATCTGAAAGAAAAATGTCCTTTGTGCCAGTTAAGTGTATAACCAAGTATGGATTTATTTTTTTGAGATGACATATTTGGTTATGTATGATGTAATGCCACTCTAAGCAGGGCTTGAAATAACTTGGAATTAAGCTGAACAGAATAAATAGGACATCTGTTTTACTCAGACTTCTGCAATGTGTTAATCTCAGACAGAACTATTTTATTTGCTGATGGAAGTATATATTAAAAATATGTATTATCTGAAATACTGCATTGCACATTGCTCTTGGTAGTTCCCGTGTCCTTACAGGAAGCAAAGAACACCCTTACAGCTTCTACCTCCAGTCCCACAAAGAATTAGAACGGTTTGCTTTTGCAAATTTGATCACAGTGCACTAAGTGGTTTATTTGCTGTGTGTGGATCAAATGTGTGTGCTAATCCTCTGCAGGACTGGAGCTTTGGTTAAAGGAAGATGTTATCTTCTGGGACATGTATCTGAGTATCATTGCTTAATGCTAACATAGGCTTTTCTGCACTTTGGTTGCAATTCCATTCTTGCAGGATTGCTGGAGCAGGCCAGCTGCAGAGAAAATTGTGGTATGGCACAGATTCCCAGTGAGGGGGAATATTTGAATTGCTGGCATTACCTTTGGCAAACCTCAAGAGGGCTGTATATGCATGAAGCTTCTATTCTGATTCTGGTTCCAATTACTCTGGTTACTAATGTCAAGTGTCTTTGATTATTCCTCTTTTACATCCATAGAGGTGTTGGCTCAATGAGTGTAGAATTTGAGTTAAACTCACACACTTAGAAAAACACAGCAATATTTTATTTCTTTTTCCAGTTCAAGCTTGAGATTATGATAAAAATAATGACAAGCCTCTAAAGTAAACAACCTTTCATAGCATTTTTGATGTTTTAAGACATAACTTAGACAGAAAGTCTATAAAGAACTGATTTAAAATATTTTAATGAAATAAGCTGTGTAGTGGGCTTGTGTGGCCAGGTTTTGGTAGCAGCACGGCTCCAGAGGAAACTTCTGTTAAAAGCTGCTAGAAGCTTTCCCTGTATTTTACAGGGCCAGTGTCAGTTGACTCTAAGATGGACCTGCCATTGACCAAGGCCAAGCCAATTAATGATGGAGGTAATGCCTCAGGGATTAATACATTTGAGAAGGGGAAGAAGTTACTGCATGGGTGCTAAAACTGCAGAAGAAGTGGGTGAAGGATAACTTCTCCACAGACACTAAAGTCAGTGACAAATGATGTGGGTGAGGTGCCCAGGCACTGGAAGAAAGATTCTCCTGCAGCCTGTGGTGGCAGACCATGGTGAGGCCTTGCCCCTGCAACCTTGGGGGCCACAGTGGAACACAGATCCACCTGCAGCCCAGGGAGGATCCCACACTGGATCGGGTGGATGCTCAAAGGAGACTGTGAAACCATGGGAGCAAGTTCCTGCCAGGACCTGTGAACCTGAGGATGGAGAAAAGCCCACACTGAAGCAAGTTCACTGGCAAGACTTGTGACCACGTGGGAAAACTACACTGGAGCAGTTCATTACTGAAGGACTGTTTCCCTTGTGGATGAAACCCATGCTCGAGCAGTTTGTGATAACCGTAGCCCAACCGTAAACTCCATAAACTCTCCTAAGTGTAACAAGCAGCTCCTTTTAAAGGTGTAATTCTAAGATAAAATGTGCACAAAAAATGTGAGAGAGATAATTCAGCAGAATGATTATCTTTTGATCCTTATTTTCTAAAAAGGAATACAAAATAAGCAGAAACAAAATACACAGGTGCTGATTTTCATGCTTTTTTTCTTTATTTTGTCTGTAGAAAGAGATGAGTGTGATTGACTGAAGGAAATGAGATGTGTTGTATTGGTGTGGTTGGACAAAGGTTTGCCCAAAATGTTTATCCAACTGGAACTAATGTAACAAGACAGTTATCTTAGAAGTGTAAAATGTTCAAAAGAAAAACTTCAGTGAGGATTTCTAGGGTTAAATGAATAGTTCATAGAGAAAGAAGATCCTCACACCTGATCACTCTCCTAGGTGTTGTACAAATGAGTCAAGCAGCATTACAGAGTACTGAGCTGGGAGCTGTCCCATGACATGAAAACAGCTCAGGCAAACCTGAGCGAGAAGGTCCAAAGTATTAGGAAAAGGAAACAAATGGCCTTGGAAGTCTGGAGCAGCCACAGGTGTCTTTGCAGCTGAGGAAAAGTGCTTTTGACTTGCAGGCATTGCATGAGAAGATTTTGTATTTATAAAACTGATGATTTTGATGTGTGAAATCACTGAGGGCTGTATATCATATTCACTGCTTCTGCCTTGTTCATAGAGCAAATAATTTCATTAGCAAAAGCAATCAGATTATTCAGGGCTCATCTGCCTTTTGTAAATCCACACCTTTCCTTAGTGCCTTCTTGTCCTTCCTTTGTTTGGAAATGGATCCCAGGGAGATGTACTGCATGGGGACTGAGATGAAGCTGGCCAGCACTTAGTTCCTCTGATATTCCTCATCATCTTTCTTAAAGATGACTGTAATATTAGCCCCTTTCCATGAACCACACTGGATCATCACATGTGCAAAGGATGATGTGACTTCACAATCACATCATTGAGCTTTTTCACCATCCTTAACTCTCCTACTTCTGTGTTTCCTCCTTTCTCAAACAGTTCAGGCCTGTGAACTTTTTGAAGACTGAGGCAAATCATTGAGTATTTCAGCCTTTTCTATATTATCTGCCACCAGGTTGTCTCCTCCATTCATCAACAGCTTCATATTTCCTTTGAACCTCAGTTTGCTATTAGCATGCTGACAGAATTAATTTCCTTTTACCCTTTATGCCCCTCAGGAGCTTAAGCTCCAACTAGGCTCTGTCTTTCCTGATACCATCCCTAATTGCCTAAGCAATTATTTTATGCAACTCCTTTGTTGCCTGTCCTTGTTTCTGCTTCTTCTGTGTTTTCGTTTTTGCATTTTAATTCATTAACAGCTCCTTGCCTTGCCAGTTGGGCCTTCTGCTGAAATTTCTGGTTGTATGCAACACAGTTCCAGCCTTTAGTTAGAATTAGAGGGTATTAGTACATCTGCCTTTTTATTATTTCAGACTTAAGTTTTGCTGCTGGCCAGTTTGTAGATCTCCTGACCCAGATTTTATGACAATCCTGCCCTCCTGGAACCACTTCAAATCTGAATGAGTCCTGTCTGTTTCTTCTTTCACTAATTTTTCCTTAACACAATGCAGATGTAGTTAAGGCAGCATTAACTTGTAACCCTTGCAAGGAGCAAATGTAGCTCAGATCCTGCTGATCTATCTTAATTCCAATCACTAATGCATATTTACAATATTTCTTAATCTGTAATATTGTACACCACAAAAATATGTTTATTGTATGTGCATATTGCATAAGGGCATGACTTTTGGTGAAGTCAGCTTTTGATAAAACAATGCTTTTCTCTCTGAATGCAATACTTGAGGTACACTAATTGAGCAAAGGAAGTCTCACAAATCTCAGAGTGCCTATCCTCAGCTTGGAAGGCTCGGGCAAAACTTGATTTTGATAGGAGGTTTTATATATGTGAGGACTTTAGATATCTCATGAAGTTCTTCCCATGTCAAACAGAGTTGAAGATTGTTTTTTGGGGAAAAAGAGCACGCTGACTAGTGTGAAGGCAAGACTTGTTCTATACCACAAGAGTAATAGGGAAAGCGGGCTTAGTAGTGAAAAAAATATCTGGCTTTGACTGAAGGAAAAAGTCATATGAATGAGATGATAATGGTAACTTGTGATCACTGAATGACTTTTCAGTTACATTATTAGTAGCAAGAGTATGTTTGCTCTTAGTTCTGGGGTGACAGAAAACAGATTGGAAAGTTGCTTGCTTGTTTGTATTTTTTCTAAGGGGATCATCTAAAATGGAGAAAAGGATGTAATAAAAACCCCGAAAACCATCAGTGTAAAAGTACCTTCTACCACAGCATCATACAATGAGGATATTGGTGCGAGCAGGATTTGATTTCCCTTCCAAAGCAGCTGTTGTTCACAAAGGTTAGATGGAAGAAGTTGCTACAGCTGCGGAGCAGCACTTCTCACTGTGTGATTGAATTAGCTGATTTCATGAACTGTGGCTACAGATGTAGAGGCTCAGGCTTGACTTACAGCACGAAATATCTGTTAGAGGAGTGAACTGTGAACAACCAACAGAGCTATGAGAACAGGCAGTAAGACAGTTGTTTTGTATAATACTTCATTTCTGTTTACTGTATTGCATTGTGAGCTCAGTTTGAAATCATATGTTGCAGTTCCCTACTAAAGCTTCATTTGCCAGAGAAAGCAAGCCTTTTGCAAGCTTATGGTAAATGGAAATTGCAAGGCAATTGCAGGAATTTTTCTGCATTAAGTAAGAACAACTTCAGCAGCAGACAACTGTAGAGTTAGTGTGTTTTTACTAAGAATACAAAAAAATATTGTAAATTTTAGAAACCCTGCCATTTGCTACTAGCCATTCTGCTAGCTTGAGCAGGCACTGGAGCCACCTGAGGATTTTGTTCAGCAGCATCAGGCCTTGGTCACTGTAACCAGCTTGCAGTGGTCACAGCTGCTGTGTTTGGTCTCCCAGACTCAAGCCTTTGTGCACTCACCTCCCTATGTGCAGCCCCTTTCTCAGACACTGTCCTCTCAGCTCCTACCAGCCTTCCACCCTGTCCCGGCTTGTGCCACCGGCCCACGCCCGTGCTCCTCAGGCTACTACTACCTGCCTGCCCTCCTCCCTTTTGGGAGGAAGGCACAGGTCTGGCTTCTGTAGCTTCAGTTCCAGGTGGAAGAAGTATTTGTTGGAACATCATGACAGAAATTGAGATATTTTTCTTCTACAGCCTCTCACATAACACAGGAAATACCAGTCCTGAAGTGCACCCTGTGCTATGAGGCCAAGTCTTGGGCTCCACTGTGGGTATCGCGAACACAACAATGCCCTCCCTGTTGAAAAGTTATTGTGGTGCCATGCCAGGGGCTAAACATCAGGTCCCTTGCTCTAGGAGGACATCTCCAGATACAGGCCTCCTCCCTGGTGAGGTGCTAAGGCAGTCATTTTCTCCCTAGAGTGCAGTCACCAAACAAACCTTCCCCCTTGGCTTCAGGTGCCATGTGTGGTGACATGATGAACATCAAATGCCTGAGGGAATGTGGTGTGGCTGTACTTTTCTGGTGAATACAGACTCTCCTAAATGTACTGCTGGGACCTTGAGAGAAGGTTTTATTGAAAGCTGCTCTGTGACTTCAGAGTGAGGGAGAGGTTAGAAAGTGCATCTGCAAATGGTGCCGCATCTTATGCTGGTGCTTCTTTTTCACGCCTGAGCACTGGGCAGAAGCCAACTCTCCTCTTCATGGGGATTTTCTTAATACAGAATTCAGAAAAAAGCACTCGACTTGTTATTTGCTGGAAATAAGGGTAGTGTTGGACACTATCCTATAACCCAAAAAGGAAGGAAGTAATTTGGAGAGACTTTCATGCTTTCTAAAGGACTGATAGCTTTAATTTTGTAGTTTTTTGTGCTACTGTGAAGTACTCCATGACTGTGGCCTGAAACAGCACAGAGGATTTCCATGCAACATTGCTATGCCTTCAGTGTGGCTCCCTTATTCAGTGCAACTGTGTCCACAAATGGGATTTGATGACAGCATGTTTGAAGTGCAATGCTGATTAAAATCAAAACCACATATTTCCTTGTATATTGAGTGTATGGCTTTGGAAACACAGCCTGACCTGGCTTTTCTTGAAATTAAGTAAAATGCAGAGTCATACAATGGAGGTCTGCATTATCTAGGGTTTTCACCAGTTGTAAATGACAGGAATTAAGATGCTTTTGAAATGAAAGGGACAATCACAGAATCACAAAATGAAAGGGGTTGGAAGACACCTCTAGAGATCATTTGGTACAACGTTCTGCTAAAGCAGATTCACCTCAATCAGGTCACACAGGAACATGTCCAGGTGCATTTTAAAAACCTCCAGAGAAGGAGGCTTAACCTATCAGGGATGCCTGTTCCAGTGTTCTGTCATTCTCACAGTAAAGGTGATTTGGTCATCTTTTGATCCTTGTCTTCTAAAAAGGAATAAAAATTAAACAGAAACTAAATACAGAGGCACTCATTTGCATGTGGTTTTTTTTTTTTTTTTTTTTTAAGTCTGTAATGCTGACATAGCTAAAGGACTGCAGCCCGGCAGTAAAAGATTGGTTTCTTGGTTTTGTAGTCACATAAATATTTTGGGAGAAAGTGCTAATCAATGTTCTTTGTTGGAGAATGAAGTTTGAATAGAATTTCTGATTTAGGAAGCTACAACAATCCTTTAATTAAGACTAGCTGAATAACCAAGGATACAGCATTGTCATTGGGGATCTAGTAATGCTCTGATGACCCAACTTTTGCTATGCTAACTTCAAAAGCAATATCCTTTTATTGATTTTCCTTTTTCAATGAATTGGGTTTTTGTGCTCAGAATCAAGTTATAGAATATTGTAAAGTGCTTTCACACTGGAGCAACTGCTCAAGGATGGAATTTTGTTTGTTTGTTTTCTTTAGTTTTACCACCATAAGTTGAAACAGTCTAAATCTTTAAAATGTGTGTGACATATTTATTAAATCAATTTCTTTACCTGCTTGTAGCATTTTAAATGCTTAAACAAGAGAACTCTAAGGCTTACAATGTTTCTATTTGTGGTGCCTAGTTGGGATTTTTTTTGTTTGTTTGTTTTTTTCTGTCCTGGTAAATGCATGTGCTTAAAATCTATCATGGACTTTTATTAATGTCACAGTGATTTTATGTAATAAATGCTGTTGCAGAAAGGAAGGAAAAAAACCAACCCTGCATTTGATTAGGACCAAAGCCGTTTATATAAATGCTTAATTTACATTTCATTTCTCCTGATAGGTTGTGCAAAATGGCAGTAACCCAGTCATTTTTCTAAGGTAGTAATCCTGTGCTTGGACAGCAAAAGCCATACATTTAGGTGAAGCTAAATAAAATCTTGAAAAAGATTATAACTGTAGTTGTTTTCCGAGCAGTTTCTATTGTTTTATTCCTAGCTGAGTGCTCACAGAAACAACTTCTAGCAAGAGACAAAGTGTTGCATTATTTACACTGATACTATTTTCACTTAAGGAACCCTTTTGAGTTAAGTGAAGTTATAAGATACTATGATTAGTAAAAGGACTGGGAGAATAGACACCTAAAATAGAAGAGTAGGTACTGTTACAGCTCAGTACTTTTGTATTTGCTGTTCTGTTTTCACTTGCAAATGCCACATAGTTACAGTGCTTTGAAAATTTAAGAGGAGTCTTCTCAGCTGTCTCAATCGTTCAGTATCTAGCTGAGAGAAGGATTGAGACTACAGCTCCTGGTTATGATCTGTGTGGACAGTGAACAGAAAAGAAAGAAAATTTTAGCATTTGAAGATATTACAGATATTGACTAATGTGTTGCAACTTCCTTCTGACTCTGGGGAATGTTATCCTTCTTTTATAGATGATGATACTGAGAGGTTAACAGGCTGAACCAGGAGTCTGTGCCAAGTCACAGCATTTCTAGACTTGGCGTTCTTGTCTCTTGAAAGTCAGCCTGGCACTTAGCAAGCATTGTCCCCAGGTGAAAGGTTGCAAACAATCCAATTCAACATATTGATACGGAAAGTCATTCCCTTGCAGCATAAAAAATTCAGTGCCTCTGCTTAATTCTGGGTCACCACTGATTCCCTGGCTATGTTCGATTTAAATAGAACTAATTATGAGTACATTTCTGCAGGTATTTTGTTTCCTGGGTATATGGCTCTTGCTATGCCATCTTTTTTTTTTTTCAGGTTAGGACAGGGGAAGTGAAGTATTTCAGAATCTTTCTTCAGACCACTGAGTGTCTGCCACTAAAAGCCTTCAGGACATCAAGTTCTCAAGAGTATGATGGGGTTTTTTTGCAGTCAGCACAAGGTGAGAGTGGATGCTGCCTTTGGGTTTCAGCAGTTTCAGCAAGTGCTTAGGCAGGAGTGTCTATTGACTGCAGTCCCTGCTCTAATATCCTGCAGTCAACAGTCTCGTGGTACAGTCAGATAAAGATATAGAGGAATAACCGAGATTCTTAGTCTGAAACAATATAGATAGGTTCTTCCAGATTCAGGTTTTTTGAGAACCATTGCCTCATTCATAAGCATAAGGTTAGTGTATAAATATGTGATTTAATTGTTGTATTCACATTACACAAGTATTTTTCACAGTGACTTGTCAGACTGTATATTAACTATTTAATAGGCAACTTTTATGAACCACCTTGGACGTGTGTTCCTTTGATCTCCTCTGTTAGCAATGATTTGTGCCCAGTTTATTCAGAGACTACTGACTGTGTATACTAAGCTGAAAGTATCTGTTATAGATAGTTTTCGATTAAGTCATGAAATAAAGAAATTGTGAAAGCTACTCTAAATGAAATACAAAAAACTAGGTTGTCTTTCGTGGTATTTTGTAAATAATGGTAAATGATTTACATGAATACAAAAATAATATTCTCACCACTAGAGTTTTCATCAGATATGTTTTTATCAGGCTCTTTTTTTCCTAGAGATTAAAAAAAGATTGTAAACCAGATAGTGATACTTTTCTTTTTTGATGACATGATAACTTAATTATTGCATTATTATTAGCAAATACAATGATCTTCATGCTAGGAGAGAGGAATAGGCTCAAATAAATGGCCTGTTCATATGAACTAGCTCAATGGATTTGTAATCTCTTTGCATAAAGAAAGATTTTTAAAAGGCTTCTGGAAAAAGGATACTCTTGATAACAGGTGTGATGCTAAAAACAGACAAAAAGGAGACAGTGATGTAAAGGGCAAAATCTGACACTAATGGGACATGTACTGACTTAAAGTCCTTTTATATTAGAGAATGAAGAGTGAAGCTCACTTTTGCTTTCTTGAGGAGCTGACCACTTCAGGAATATAAGAGAAATGACTGTAGTGGCTTCTCCTTGCATCTTTGGACAATGAGTCTAAAGAATATAGTATCTACTTGTCAGGTTAAGAGTATGCTTTCAACTACTATAGTCAGCAGTCTTGCTGTATGTTTGTTCAGACTATTTCTGACAGCTCAGGAGCATTTATCCTCTTCAAAATCTGTGTTTTAGACTCTTGGAAAGCATCCTATTAGCTAAGAGAGAGCACCTCTTTCATATTCCATCAATTTAAAATGCATGGAGGGGCCTTTAGCAAATAGCAGAGTGTGATAAGAAGCTTCAGGCAATCCGCTTGTGTGCAGGAACTGGTAAGGAGAGGTAACCTCTCAAATAAAGAAAGCTTTGAATAATAATAATAGTGATGGTGATATGTATCAGGTTTCTTTGGGCTTTATTTGAAACACGCTAAGGGATCTATTTAGAGAAATGGTGAAATACTATAAATCCAACTGGATTTGGGAGGTCAAGGATTTGTCCACAGCCATACACAGCTTAGATGAAAAGCTATTGGTATATCAAGTCATGTATTTGAAATGAGGAAGCTTGAAGATATAAAATCAGTAGGTGTAGGCTCTACTTTCTGTTTTCAAATAGTTGTTTCATTGTTTCTTCTTGGGCTGTGGATGCTGTTACTGCCCATTGCCAACCGATATTGACAAGAAGCCAAAGCTTCCTGTACTTTAAAAAAATAATATCTGTAAGTGCACGCTGCCTCCTTATGCTGATGTGATCTTATGTTGAATTTCATGTGTTATGAAGAACTCATCTGACAAAATTCAAATGCATGTTGACTCTTTAGCTTTGCTACAATGTGCATTGTAGCTGTGCTTGAAATATCATTGCTACTAAACTGATTGATCTGTAATTGTGTCTGACCAAGTGCACCCTAAACCCTAGCAGCAACTACTCCTTTCCTTGGTAAAATCAGGACATATTTTAGTTTATCCTTGAGTTCTTAGTTAAAAACTTACCTGAAAATCTGCAGAAGAGTACTGTAATTTTGAAGAAGTCTCCTTGGCGTGTTTCCATGTGGTAAACTTTGCATTTATCATATGAAGAGAGGGTTTCAGGGAACCAGAGAAACTGCTAAAGTGAGGGAGCTGGTAAGAAATTTCCAAGTGGGAATCTGCACGCTAACAGAAGGCACTGTTAAAAGCAATGTCAGGCCTCTCTCTGCCTATAACGTCGAGATGCAGTTTTGACAAGCATGTATCTTGATGCGTGTCTTGATAATTACGATTGATTGACAATTTGATAATTATGAAAGATCTTTAATTTTTCAGCAGCTTTATCAGCCTTAGCTTCTACTAATTAGCAGTATTCTCCAAGTCCTTGACCTGCATTATTCTTTTTTTTTTGAATAATGCTTAGTTTATCTGTGCTTTAAGGCTTAAGCTCCCAAAAGCAGAAACCCTGATAGAGCTGCAAGTGTTCACTTGTCATCTCCAAGCATATTTTTCTTCTGGATCTTCTTATGCAGGCATTTGACTACAGCAAACATTGGATTTATGCAATCAGCCAAAAATTAAATAAGGAATATGGAAACCTGTTCCTGAATCTGTGCTGCTACTTTCTGCTGGCTTGTCTGGGGGACTAATAAAGGTCCTGCAGGATTGAAGACTATGAAGACAGTTACTCAGAATTCATCCAGTCCTCCTGTGAGACCTAGCACTTTTGATGTAGTTGACTATTGAGAATGTCTCAGAACAATGAATTCCAGGTCTGAGATTGATGTAGCAAAATATTTGAGGTCCAGCTGTGCATGCACACGTAGTGTGTACCTGTGTGGTGTATAGCTGTGTATAGTTCAATGAGGAAAAGGATTTGTTTTCCTCTTCAGGCTGTCAGGACAGATAGCTGAAGACACAGGTATGCATGGGTTTTGAGTGGCAAGTAACATCCTGGGTGCTCCTACAATGTAGCAGCTAGTGCTCATTTTATCCTCCTAGTAGTAACCAATCTTCGTAACACTTTTCCTAGCAAATGTGGAGAGAGGAGTTCTAGTTTACAAAGATTTTTGATATCTCTTTTACCCTTGATTGGCAAGATCAACCAATGCTATTTTTTATACTGAATAAAACAAACCTGTTTTCTCATTGTCCACTTTAGATGCTACCTGAAAGTTGCAGAAATCCTATAACTATTTGTCCAATACTCTTTGTACACATGAAGGAAGGCAAAAAAAAATCATAAGTCTCTGCAGAATTTGAGTACAGTGAAATTTTTTCTCCTCCAGTATCAAAGAGGACAACAAAAGTTATGAGTTCAAAGCTGAAATACTAAGACAAAAAGGAGTCAGGGTCACATAGATAGAGAGCAAAAGTGTATGTGGACTTACGAAATATGCATGAATGTATGGGAAGTGTGACTCAAATCACTTCATCCATCCAGGCAGGCAGGGAGTCTTGACAGTATAAACAGCCTCAGTGTTCAGAATCAGAAAACTGTCTATTTTAGTATTAGCAACTAATTGTCTTAGATATCTTTTTTTTCAAGAACTTTATTGTTGTAGAATGCCTTAGTGGAACTGAGATGAAAGGCACTTTATTAGGCATGGAGGAGTAAGTGGGCAGAGACGAGGGATTGGCTTAAGATGTCTTGAATGTTAGAATTTGTATGACTTCTTTAACCTTCCAGATTTCTTCTACTCTTTACAGTCTAGGGCTCCTTAATACCAATAAGGGACATTGCTTTTATGTGTTTTGTATATTCTGAGTTACATTTGCATTACAGCTCTTACGTTTGCTGATATCCATGTGAGCCCAGGAAATAGCTGAATGAGGGGATAAACTGTGGAGTAATTGTCCCCAGTGTGGCACTGGAAGGCACAGAAGATTCTTTGGACATGGAAACTTCTCAGAATTGTACTCTTTCAATCTTGTTAGAGCAAGATTGTACTTCGAGCAAACCTCCCAGAGAGCAACATGAAATGTCATGTTAAGCCTCTGATGTTCCAGTTGCAAATCTGGTCTTTAGCAGTTAAGGTTCTTGTCTTTCCTGCAGTCCTTCCACCCTGCCCCCTTCTTTTTCTGTTTCATGGTTTTTGAGGAGGTTTTTCCCAGATAAAATCTTCAAGCAAGATTTAAACAGCCTTTGCCCCTCAAATTCTTAACAGTATTGACGTTTTTAGCACTCAGTGTGGATGCTTCATCTTACAATATGTTTGTGACACAACTTACTCATGAATGAATTTCATAAGGCCTTACTATCTGTACACCTAAGGCTGAGAAAGCAAGCTGAGAAAGCTTAGAGCTCTTAATTGACTAGGGAGGGGATTGTTTCTCATCTTGAAGAGAAGCAAACAACTGGTGTTTGCTTTATGAAAAAAGGTTTTTGTTTGATGATGTTGATATCTTCTGCAAAGGCAGCCTGCTTCCTTGTCCTGCAAACAGATGAAAAAAAACAGGGAATAGTTCCTGCTTCTCTTTCTCTGGTTGATCCCATGTGGACTGTGCTCTGAAAAAGGCCTTCAACTCCTGCAGCGAATCAAATCCAGCTCCAGTGATAAACCAAATGACAAAAGTTGATTACAATTAACCATCAGTAGCATGAGATTATCTGTGATGCATTCCTGTGTTAGTATCCCTCTCATTCTGCATGCCTTAAAGTGATGTGAGTACAGGCCTGACGCTTTGTAATGATTGAGCAAACATGGGCGGATTTGTCTTTCAAAAAAGTTTTGACTCCATTAACCCCTGTATCCTGACAACCCAGTGAAGCACAGACAGATTTGTATTTTCTTTTATTTTTAATGATGCTATTTACTTCACTCTGATTTCAGGGATATGGAGTATGTTCTGGTCAAAATGACAGACTTTTTTTTTTTTTTTTTTTTCATTCATTAAAATCTTCTTATTTTATCATAAGTTTTTACTTTACAGAATTTCCAGGCTCACAAGTTTAGTTATGCAATGACTGTTTAGATTTAGTAGTTCTTCTCCATGTATAAAATGTTTTAAACCATGTCATAGTGTGGCACTGGACATGTGTGAAGTCTTCAAACTCCTCTTAGATCCCAAAAATATCGTGTCATACCTGTATAGGCATTTCAATTAAAGAGAAAAACAATTATCATTCCAAACAACTCAGTAGCTCTGCAGATATTTTTTGTATGCTTGAAGAATCATAAAACCTTTAACAGAAAACAGGTAAAATTTAGAAAGTTAGCTTCCAGAACACACTAATGTTCTAAACCTTTTATTTATTTAAAAACATTGATTACAAATACAATTGTACAATAGTAGACTTTTGTTTTTTTTTTTTTTTCAGACATATGGATTTTAACTTACCTCTAAGAATAATAGGTTTTCTATCTAAATATTTTGTGATCTTCAGCATGCTAATTTCATCTTTCTAGATGAACTTTCAGAGTGTGAGTGAGAGTCCAGGTTTGTTATTATGCACTATGGGTAGAAATCCTGGACTGGAATGTCATCCTCTGTTGCTAGTGAAAATAACCTTAAGATTACTTTAACTTGTGGTGGAATTTAGCCTGGGTTCTCCCTTTCAGTAGTTTTCAGAGATAACATAGGGTGAGCTAAAATGTGTATTATCAATTATACCAACTAATCCTTCAGGACTAGTCTGTTGCTGCCATGTTTCTGAAGACTTGTTCTTAGCCTATTGTGCAAGAGTTTCACTAATGCTGATAAAATGAAGTGCTGTAATTATGGTGTTCAAATATAGCCCACATTTTTTAAGCTCACCAGCCTCAACTCTTTTCCTACTCAGGCTTACGTGATTTGCTATTTAACATTTTTATTACTGATCAGTAACCACAAAGGGTTTTCAGTGACATGGCATATGAATAGATAAATGTATGTGACTCCCGAATCTTACACCAAATTTCAGGCTGTGACTTAAAATATTCACACAAGTTCTGAAACTGCTTATAATAGTAACACTAACTGATTCGTGACCAAAGCTCTGTGTTTTCAGTATAAAGCTTTAGTGAGTGAAACAGACCTGTTTATTAGCTAATCCCATGATAAACTGCAATAAAGACAGGAAAAGGAAGGACACTCATGACAGAGTAAAATTTTCATGTAAATGCAGTGTTATGACGCTTCCATTATAAAAATTCTTGATCTAGGACAATCTTGTTACAGTAAATAACAGTAAATCATTTCTGCCCTTGTAAATCTTTCAGCCTTCATCCAAGTCCCAGTAAAAGTTAGTTTTTCCTTCCATTTGGCTTACATAGGACAAATTTCAGACCATCTTGATAGCCTGAACTGTTCCTCTCACATGGAGAATATGAGAAAATCTCTTTTTTCTTACATAATGGAAGTAAAACAACATTGCCAGACAAGATATCTCTTCTACAGTAGTTGTCCCTGTGCAAATTCCCACAGGAAAAGAAGACAGCAATCTTCCCTTGTGCTGATCAGACTGAGATCTAATAGATTAGGTCTTAAGTTTACTATATTGACTGCACTGCTTTAATAATGTTCTTTTCACTCTTTTCCCTCTTCCTATCACCTCTTCTTTGTATCCTTAGAAATGAGAGCATGCTTCTAGTCACAAAGTACACAGTCAGACATTTCTGAAGTATGCTGTTGAATGGAAGCTAGGATGTTTGACCGAGAGCTAATTACAATGGCTGGAAGATGGCTCAGTGACAGGCCAGCACTAGAGAAGTTATTTTATCAAGTAGATCGGTGTTGTAAGTGGTAGCATATCTCTGTTAATTAATTTAAAAATTATGTATGTTAGAATGAATTGTGTTCTGGTAACATTAATTCTCTGATTCATTTCCTTTTTGCCAACACAATGGTATGTTTTGTTTGGCACTGGTTAGGGACATATTCACAAGGAATTAAGTGGAAATACCATTTTTACTATTGAAACTATTCTGTGATGCTTATAAATATTCTAATGAGTTTTATTTTAATAAATTGATTTCAGATATAACAATGTGATACATCAAAACAATAAAAAAAGATACCTCAATCAATTCCATCAATTTTCAATGAATACCAACACAAAGTATGATAAAGCTTTCTAAAGGACAAGTCCTGCAGCTTTGGTATCCTTGATATATCTGATGTGTGTATGTTTTGATGATTTACTGATCTTCAGGAGGTTTCTGTACAGACCTCTGTGGACTGATTCAGAAGCTGGAAGACTTTCACCTGATGAGGTCAGATTTAGCACCTCCATCACCTTCAACTTGTTTGTTGATGTTGTGTTGTTCACTTTGGGTTTTTAAATTAGTTCTTTCTCATCATCAAAGAAGGCCAATTAGCACTTCTTATCTGCATGACCGGTTTGTGTCCTGTCCCCCTAGTCCCCTCAGTTTCAATATTTCTTGTTAAGAAGGAAAATGATTCTTATTCTTATGCTCTCATCTTCTATTAGAATAGACTCTCTCAACATCTTTGACATGTAGTTACAGTAAATATGTTTACAAAGCACTAAAGACAATCACAGTTTGTACGGTGACTTGGGATCAGTCACTTGAAATACATGTCTACCCCTGAGTATTTGTTTACCACTGTGCAGCTCCACTTAAGAACAATGAAAACCGGGTGGCACTAATTCCATATGTATCTGTTTTTCCATTTTGAGATGGAAAATGGAATTCTATGTTTATTTTGCTCACATAACCACACAAAGTGTAAGTATCTTTTTTTTCTAGCTTAGTAACCTTCAGGACAGTTACAGGTTCTGTTTCCTGCCAGGGTGTTTGCATCTAGCTATGCAAAGTGATATTAATAGTTTTATGAGCAGTGAGTAGTAAGGTGAAAGTGGAAACAGTGGAAATAATCTCTATGCAGATTTAACTTCAAAACAGCTTTTAAGGTAGCTGGCACAAGAAGAGATAAACCTCTTGAAATGAATTGAAGGAAAGGAAGATGGAAGCCTGCCATTTTTCTGTCCGTTCATATAAAACTTCTGAAGCTACATTACCTGTATTTTAATTGTAATAATTTTAAAATTACTTTTTAGCATAACCTCTCTAAGAGTGGTTATTCAAGATAACTACCAAGTATCAATGCAATATATCCATATTTTGTTGGTTTTTTTTGGGGGGAGAGAGAAGTGCTGGCATTGGACTTGATAGTGAAAGAATCATTTCCTCTAATAAACAGGTGATACCAGGCAAAATGGCAAGCAGAAAGATGGTAGAGAGGAATGCTTAAAGACTGAGAGCCACAAGAGGAAAATTTAATAGGAAATGCTAGAAGAATTGGTGAAAAAAACTGTGGGTTGTGGTATGTTTAAGAGGCTACTTATCCCATCTTGATTTGATGGTGTTAGGATGGAAAAGCTATTAGAGAGTATTGGAAGACTTACTTGTTGAATGGGTGTATCTTTTGCCTGCTGGCTAGCAGACTCTTGGTCAAATTTAACTTACTGCTGAGTTATTATATGCCTTGACAGCAGAAAGTATCATTTAATAAAACTGCTTCAGCAAACTATTCAAGAAGGTGTTAAGGTTGTTGGTTTCATAGTCACGGGCGTTTTGCTTACATGCTCTAGTCGTTATTAGTTATAATTTATAATTTTTATCTGCTTATGTCACTGCTAGGATTAATGACTTCTGGTCTAAATATTAGAATATTGTGCTGATTTGCATTTTAGGTTTCATCATAGATTAGTAAGAAAGGTAATGTTGAAAGCTGCAGCCTCTCAGATAACATATCCAATCTATCCTCCATGACCTTTGTGGACTAGCTATAAATTTCTAAATGAAGTACAGGGTGAAGCAGTAATGGAATTTTGCTTCATTTAAACTTTCTTGGAAATATTCAGGTTTCCCTCTAGAAAACCTGAAATTATATATTTAACAGAACCACCAAATTAGGTACATATTTTAATTTTTTAAAATGTAGTGTTTCAATGTCATAAAGTTTGACAGTTTATCCAGGGAGTTGTAAGTTGCTCTCTACTAATGCTTCATGTACTCCCTTGGAGTGCTTAGCTTTGTTCTTTATCATCTATGCAAAGCGATGACCTTTGGTTCATTTGGAGGCTGGGCAGGTTTGAAACGTTTGACCCATGAAAGCAAATGAAGGTATGAAGTATATGACAGACAAGTCTTATGAGAAGTTACAAACCACACATAAGAGATAGAGCTTTTGAGTGGTCTCCCATTCATTGTAATGACCTCTTGATCAGATACTCCTGCCATAATTTGTCAAGATGTTCTGCACTGGAGTCCAGCTTCTGAGAAAAACAAGGCAACTGGTGAAGCTTGCTTATCCAAGCCTTTTTGATTGGGGCAATTATGACATAACTCTTTGTGGAAAGATGCAAATCTGTGATTCTGTGAAAAGTTAATTTTTCGAGGCTGCCCAGACTAATGGAAAATCTTAGCATTGAGTTGGAAGGGGACCTCCTTCTCCCCCTACACTCCCTTCCCTGTCACAAGCAGAAAGCAATTTTATTGCAATTCAAAGATTTTGCTGCGTGGGGTGTCAACAGATAGTAAAACCAGACACTAATGTTCCCTCTTATGCCAGATTGGATTGCAATTTAACATTTAAATGGGTTGGTCTGCCTATAAATCTATTTGTGACTATTTCTGATCTTCCCCTGAGAAAAGCAAGGAAAAGTGATTTATAAATTATGCTGTTACAAACATTTTTTATTTTCCTGCTTCATTTTAGGAAGAGAAAAGGTATATTTGTTTCTTCAATTACCCTCACTTATGCTTAAAAAAACAGCTTTGGTTTTATCTCTGTTAAACAGAAATGACCTTTCTGTTAGTAACTAGGCTGATAATGTTGTGTAAGCATTTGGCAATGACTGTGCACTCTGCAGATTGTGTCAGAAGCGGGTAGGTCTGTTCTTCGAAAAGCACCAGTAGAAATGTAATTGCACGTTTGGCAAAATGTAAAAGCAGGCAGGTAAGCTTATCTGCTTTTCCTGTGGCAGCAGCAAGGACGCTGTGCTCTGTTGGAGAGCTATGGGGGGCATTTTCTGGGCTGCTAAGCAGGACTGGTCTTTACGTCCCCTACCAGCTGCCCTCTGCACTTCCCAGTAAAATGGATTGGTTTGTGTTATCTGTACATTTCTATTCTTTGCTTTCTGGCATTTAGTAGTGTGTTATTCCTTCTACCTTTCATAGTGATTGGTGTTAAGAACCTGTGTTATTACAGCACAGTGTTATAAAACTGCTTAATTTAGAAAGCAGAGCTGTGTACTTGGTAGAGCCCAAGGAAGAAAGCACTTGAGTGGAGCGGTCAAAAATGGAATAAAATCAATATTCATTTCTTTAAATTTAGTCAATGCCCTAATAATGCCAGGCTGTGGCAGATTCAGTCAGATTTGCTAGAAGATGTGGAGTGAGTACCTCTTCCCCACTTTCACTGTGACCATTCAGACAGAGCTGTCTGCAAACCTTATGTCATTAGCTGGTGCTAGAGACTTCTTTCCTAAATTGATGTTGAGGAGATTTTCAGCTAAATATGTATTCCCAAAGATGTTTTGCTTTAAGTTTAAAGTTTTATTTCCATTTTTTGAAGATGGATGGCAGATTTTTTATGACTGTTTCAGTGCTCTGTGTCTGTGTGTTGTCCTCCCACCCTGCCTTTGTTTTAGGACAGAAAGTTTTTAGGTACTGGTAAGAGGAAGAAGGAAACCATTTCTCTTTAAAGGAGAAAGTACTCTAACCTTTTATGCACCTTCCATGCCGGCATTTTAAGCATTGTCTGGTTAGTGGCTGTGCTTCAGCTCAGTAGAAGCGTGTAACTGGAGCTTACTATGTATTTCTTTGGTACAGTAGGTCCCTTTGTTTTGACAGTGCTGTTGGCTGTTTTGCAGATGGTGAGTCTGTTTTTCTTATAGGCACATTTCTTAAGTATGTTGAGATTGTGCCTTAAGGCTTTTAGTAAATTAATTCAGTTTGTTATTCAGTTTGTTTGTGGGTTTAGAAATGCTTCAGTGACTAAAGAAATCAATCAATGGAGAAAAGGATAAAACAAACATATGTGTTTGTTCCTTTAGGGAACGAATAGCTGATCTGACAGCAGTAGTAAAGGCAATTGCACTGGTCAGTGCAAAACTGCAACAATTCACCTGAGACCTGGCACAGAAGTTCATGACACAGATGAAGCAGGAGGAAATATGAGCAACAGCAGAACAAAGCCTGTTGTCGTCCATTTATGTTGAGGGTTTAGCTGAAAGCTGGTGTGGGGAATGAGGGTAGCATCTCTGAAAGAGGGGCAAATCTTGCCTTTCTGTTGCAAAGCTTAAGAAATCCAAGCCTGTGCATATTCGACATTAAAAGGAACCAGGAACTGTCCAAGGGAACTGAGGTCAAGTACCGCAGTGTAGAGGTACTTGGATGACTTAGTAATTGTCATAAATTTCTTGCAAGCCCCATGCAGACACTCTGTGCCACTAAAATGTAAGCCAGGGCAGAAGTGCTGGGTTCAAAGCCTCTGAAATGATACATCTTTGTAGCGTGGAAACCTGGCACAAGCACATGCAGGTATGCTTTAGGGTGCAAAGCTGTTTGGGATAGCCTTAGAGGATGGGAGGAAGCCAAAGCTAGTGCAGCCTCTCTGCATTGCCATCTGGGAATAGATCTTGGCATACTTATGCCAACTGAGTTATGTGTGTTCATTGTACTGCGGAACACTATTTCCAGTATGCCAGAACTGTGCCAGGGTGACACCAGAACACTAGGGGTGAGCTGCAGTCCTGTATAAGAGCTTATCCTAAGGACTTCTTTAGGACTCTATAACTCTGCTGCTGAAACAGACCTGCAGAATGTCCTCTGCAAGGTGAGGCCATTAGAAAGGGTCCACAACTCCTGAGGCTTTTATCTTGTCTATGAAGCAGCAAGCAGCTCTGCTACGGTGCAGAATAATTTTATGTGGTTGTTAAAAATAACCTTGAGTTGGGTAACACACGCTTTGATTAGCTTTTGGGAAATGCTGCTTGTATGTATTTTGTCGGTAAAGAAACAGTTGCCATACCTTGAAGGGAGTTGATAAAATATTGGTAAATATCAAGTGGTAGAAACAGGAAGGACAAGTGGGCACTGTCAATGGGATGGTCATCTTCTTACAGGTGTGATTTGGCTTTTGCTCTGTAGGAATTCAGTCATAAATACCACAACATATATAGCACACTTCAGAGCAGAGATGTGCTATTTTGAGTCTGGTTGCACATCTGTTCTACTTCTATGAAAATACAATGTTCTCCTTCTAAATTATTCCTCTTGAAATCTGGTGACTTTTTTTTTTTAAAAAAAATCAATGCTCCATATTGTTTGTTTGCTTTTAGTTTGTATGCAGTTTCTAGACAGAGTTACAACTTGAAAATACAGCCTGGTATTATAAAGAGAAGCGAAATGAAGCAGAGGCAACTGAGTGAGGCAGTGTGAGGGTTTCAGCTTGCAACAGATGTTAAACATTCTTGTACAATAAGTATTTTTAGTAAGTTGATGTGTTCCAGGTAGTTCCCATATGAACTTCTTGGGAACAAATGGATTCTGAATTCAAACAGATAATAAAGGTGATATGTTTGTTACCCGAGACACAAGTGTTCTGAAAACATAGTGGGAATGTGTCTGTTCTCTAGTCTTAATTCCAAAAAGCTGACTGTTCATGTTGATTTACAATTGGTCTCTATCTCACTTGACTTTCCTAGCTTTTTCTTTCAGTTGGTGCTATAAGTTGCGGTGAAAAATTACTGTAGCTATGTGTGAACAGAAGTCGTTGTACAAGTTTCCATTGCCCTGTGAACAATTTGAAAATCCTGCTGAATAAGTCAGAAACTATGAAGCTAGGGAATCATTATTTTTCTAGTCTGGATTCCTTACAACTTTGTTGTTTGCTTTTTTTTTTGTTAGTTTTGTTTTGTTGTTGTTGTTTTAAGTGTCTGTGTCTTAAATCAATTTTCTTTCATTTGGAGAAAGAAATCTTTTTCTTTTAAGAATAAAACCGTACTTGTGTAGATGCAAAAGAGGTAACAAAGCTTGATGACATCTAACTATGAGATTGTACGTTTTCAGAATCATACAGTGGGGCCCATGATGAAAAACATGTGCCAAACCAGAGAAGTTTACAATAAATGAAATTGCACAAAATTGGAATGGGAACTGGAAGCATCCAAACTTCAGAAACTGTATCATATCTGTGATAGCACTTTTTATTTAAGGGAGAAATATTCTAGGAGAGCTTTTTTTAATTACTTTACTTTCAAATCTTTCTTTCACGGTCTTGTGGCTTCTGTAACTCTGGAAAGATTAGTAAATGCATGACTCGGACTACTTCACTCTTATGATATGACTCATCTGTCAATGTTAGCTGCATTTTGGCAAGTCATGACACTCAGATTTCCTTTCAGGGAAGAACTAGTTTGCAAGGTTGTACAACTACAGGACATCCTAATTAATATAATTCTCTTCTCGTATCTCCCTGAAATTGATTTAGATTTTCTTCCAAAAGATTAAGGACTGAAGGTCTGAAAGAAGAACTGAATGTACCCATCATGGAAACAGGATATTTTGGCTTGATATTGCTTTGAAATGGTATTTTTGAGCCCACTCAGATTGCATGTGTACTATTTATTCTTAAAAGGACTGTTGCTTAAAAAACATATCGAAGTTGATATTTATAATTTTTCTGTTGCTTTTTTTTTTTTTTTTTTTGGTGCCACTAATCTCATCTCAAACAACCTAAGGTTTAGTCTGTTGTCATGCTTTCCCTAAATCCAAGACCATGCATTGAAAACACTGATCTTTTTTGTTCTAATGACCTAAAGGTTGGATAGAAGAGGACTAGGGAGTCCTGTATGACATTGGTAAATGTCAAGGAGCTGTAGTTTAACAACTGGCAAATATTTGACTTGAAATTTAATGAGTAAAATATCCTCTACTGATCTGGAGCTGATAAAGAGAAATTTTAGCTGTTCTGCTAGTGGTTGCAATAATTCAGGAAATAATAAACATTTTTCAAGTGACTTCAAGCTATTTTGCTACAAGAAACTTTTACACAGATCTTTAACAGCTTACAAGCTTACAACAGCAAAAAAAACCTTTTTTCTTTTTTAATTGGTTATGACTCTAATGAATAAATCTAAATAACAATTGAATCAATAACATTAATGGTCCTTTTAGCCAAACTTACTAAATATTATTATGATTCTTTCAACTCACTGTTGTGTGGCAGTTATGTTTCCTTGATGGCAATGCAAGCAGTAAGACATTATTAACCTCTGATGCTGATGGACTAATGATGGTTAAATCATGAATTTGTTACTAGAGTAACTGGCAGAGGATGCAGATAAATTTATTTATCTTCTTGTACTTGCCCTATTACAAGCCAAGTATAAAAAGCTTTGTTATCTTCACTTGTACATCTAATATGGAAGTTCCAAAATAAGAATTAGTTTTGTTTGTTTGTTTGGGCAAAAGATGTTAAAGCTTGCCTGTACAAATGCTGTTTTTTAGCTAGTATGATGCGAAAAAACTGTTTTTGTTTAAACAAGTCAAAGAATCACAGAATAGTATGGATTGGAAGAGAACTCTAAACATCATCTAATCCAACCTCCTTGCCAAAGCAGGTCCACCTAGATCAGGTCGCATAGGAACATGTCGAGGTGGGTCTTGAAGACGTCCAAGGAAGGAGACTGCACACCCTCCCTCACCCTCACAGCAAAACTGTTTTTCCTTATGTTTAAGTGGAACTTTTTGTGTTCTAGCTTTTGTCCGTTACCCCTAGTCCTATCACTGGGACACTATAGAAAAAAGGATTGCCTCATCCTCTGGACATACACCTTTTAAATACTTGAAAGTGGTAATGAGATCTCCCTCAGTCTTCTCTTCTCTAGACTAAACTGTCCCAGATCCTGCAGCCTTTCCTCAAAAGGATGATGCTCCAGTCCCTTGATCATCTTGGTGGCCCTGTGCTGGGCTTTGTCCAGCAGTTCCCTGTCCCTCTTGAGCTGGGGAGTGCAGAACTGGACACAGGACTCCAGATGAGACCTCACCAGGGCAGAGTACAGGGGGAGCAGAACCTCCCTTGACCTGCTGTCCACACTCTTGTTGATGCATCCCAGGATACCATTGGCTCATGTTTAGTTTATTATCAACCAGCACTCTCAGGTCTCTCTCTGCAGAGCTGCTATCCAGCAGGTCAGTCCCCAGCCTTTACTGGTGCAATGGGTTGTTCCTTCCCAGATGCAGGACTTTGCACTTGTCCTTGTTGAGGTTCCTCTCTGCAAGTTACAGCTTGAATTAAGTTCCAACTTGAATGACAAGATCAAGTTCTAACTTGAATTACATGTGCTCAGTTGTGTGGTCAGACCATTCAGAAAATAGGACGGTATAGATGGAGGCACCTTGCTGTAGAGGTTCAAGAAATTACGGCTAAGAGTCAGATGGAATAACAAAGGAGACATTTTAAGACATAGCTACAGAATGTAGAATCTCTGAGGGAAATTTTGGGTTTCAATGTTGAAGATTACGTATTGACTAATGAAAAAAAGCTGAAGACTTGAGAAAAGATTTTTTGTTTCCTTTTGATTGCTCCTGCACTTTGCAGAAACAGGATTTTGAATGTTCCTTGTAAATAAAGATACTAGACTCCATTCTGAATGCCATACTTTAAATATTTTTTTCTAATTTTGGTCAGATGCTTGGGTCAGATGTTTGAGTCAGGTGAGTTACAATAATGGTGAGTATTTGCTCAGAAAAGCTTTTTTTCCTCTCAGCTGCACTACTGTTTCAATGTCTCCCCTTGTTATTCTGGAAGACATAAACAGAGACCATTAATGACTCCTGGCAGGTCTGTCACTTCATTTTCTAAATGTGAAATGAACAATGATACCCACTGTGACAAACTTAAACAAATAATCCCCAAAATTCAAGTCAACTACATCATGAAAGATTGATGTAAATGTATTATCCGAGGAAAATTTGACAAATGGGAAAATTTTTCAGCTATACTAAAAGAAAAATCAAATTAAGACAAGGGAGGATCTGCTGTCATCAGCAGAAAATGTAATTGGGAATCTGTTTTGTGGCAAGTTTCTTACATAAAATAGGAATATGTAGTTACTACCTGGAAAAAATTAAAATCAATGAATCACAGAAAAAAAAAGGTTTTATGGCATAGTGCAAGATGTAGCCCTGTGAAGGAAGTCTTAGGATGACAGAAGAAGAATATATAAAGGAAGGGAAAAGCAAATGTCACAGAGAACAAGAAAGCTAACATACAAATTTCACTGCAACAGTGGATTGAATGTCTAAATTTATTGACTGTGGTAGAAAATGAAGGCCATAAAAGGGGCTGGAAACCTGGCCTGCAATGCAGATATCAGGCTGCATGATTTTGTCCTCAGTTGTCCATTGTCTTGTGCAGATACAAATTTAATCTCTGCTAAGAAACAAAAAAAAAAGTGAGAATTACCTGTTCATTTTGCAAGGGTTTTCAAGATTTTCTTCACGTTCAGACTTTCCAATGGTCTTTGAAAGAATGTAGTGATCCTTGGTCACTACTTTTACTCTGAGGAAGACTTCTGTTTTGAAGAATTTTTCATGATGGACGTGTTTAGAAAGCAAAAATACTACAGCAGTATGATAAATAATCTTTATATTAATAGTAGTTTATAAATTATATTACCTATAGGGGAATTTTTAAAGGAAACTGTAAATACAAATAAACATAGACATGAAAGGTCATGATGAAATTGCAAACGTCCTGCTCTAGTCAGACAGTGTTCATGGTTGAAAACTCTTTTCCAGTACCCATACAGGAGCACACTGTTCTAGCAGGGCAAGCTCAGGGCTGAGGGTGAGAAGACCTAGTTTCTCTCTTGAACCTCACAAATAGCAGTGGTCCTGGACCTGGCAGTCTGAGCTTACTATGACTCAGAATATACAACTGTAATATTAAACAGGGATTCTATCCAACTTCAGGATTTATGCATGTGAAACTTCTGGCCTTGCTGCAACCTATATAATTTGCTTTTAAAATGTGTGAGGAAAGCAATCATTTTAGCTAGTCATGGTCATGACTAGCTGTCATGGTTTAGCCCAGCTAGCACAGCAGCACCGCGACAGTCTCTCACTCGATGCCCCCATTCACCCCCACCCTCATTAGGATGGTGGAGGCCCCAGTGAAATGGGAGTAAAAAGATAAGCAAGGTTGTTGTGGATTAAGACAAGGGCAGAGAGGGCTCACTGCCAATTACAGTTCTGGGCAAAACAGACACCAGTACTCGACTTAGAGAGGAAAGTAGGAAAGTTTATTCTACAAGAAACAGAATGGAATAAAAGCAAAA
>WBNH01004785.1:64426-161505 GCA_013401255.1 Urocolius indicus | reverse complement strand
TATCAAAATGAATCTCTGCCACTGATGCGGAGTCTTTAAAGACATGAAAATAAATCTCAGCTTCACCATTTCTCTCCATAGAATGCAGGGGAGTCTCTGCTCTGGTACACCTCCTCCTCTCTTTCATCACTGACCTTGGAGTCCCCATGGTTGTTTCTCTCACTGTTCCTACTCCTTGCACCACCACCAGCCAGAAGAAGGGACAGAAGAAGGAAGAAGCAGGAAGAAGATGGAGGAAGAAACCTCTCCTTTTGGCTTCTTCTTCAAAAGTGATCGTGGAGGCATCTAATTGGCTCAGCCCCAGAAGTGGGTCTGGCTCAGAGCTGGGGAGAGTTGCAAACAACTTCTTACAGGCACCATCTTTACAAAAGTTTCAAAGGTAAGAGCTCTGTCTCCTGCATTTTCCATGTGCTGCTTCATGTACCCATTCTTTAAGAAGCCTGTACACATACCATTTTAGGTTTCTGGAATACTTCTTTACCTTTTAGCCATTGCAAAATGTTTACGTAGATGTTCTACATAATGTCATGAAGGAGGACTAAGGTATCATATTCTAGCAACTTGCAAGAATTGCCCTTTTTGGCAGTTTTGAGTTGGGTTTTTTATTATTTTCTCTTTCCCCTTCCCCCATTTTTTCCCCTTTTTTTTTTTTTTCCTCCTGGAAGGAGAATTGAATTCTAAGAGGTTTTTTTTTTTTGTCAGTGACAAAAACAATGGGCCACAGTTGTTTACACTGAGTGCAAGTCATTGAAAATTACTGAGATTGAACACAAGGCTGCAGAACTAAGCTCTCTTGCTTATAAATAGTTCAATATGGAACATAATGGTTGGTAATAAACAGTAAAATTAATAAATAGGAAAAGCTGACATGACATGAGCTTTCTCAGAGTCATAACTCCAAGCCATGAACTTGTGTCTTGCAAACCTGAAAATCCCTTTGCTCAACCTCCAGACAGTAAGACAGCTTGGAATTTGTCCAGTAATTGCTTAGCCCTACTGAAAATATTAATGGCTATGTAATGTCTCTGGTGGCATCTTAGTGCAAGGGAGAAAATTGAAATGAAAACAATAAAACCAGTCGTGCTACATTAAGGCAACTGAAATTTGTTTTGGATATATTCATAGGCTGAAGAAAGATGTTAGATGATAAAAGGTATAGTGAGCTATTAAAAGAAGCAAAGTTGGATTAGCTGTTGTACTGTGAATCTTGGATATAGATTATTCTTATCCCTGACCTACTAGATTATCCTGAAACGTTTCAAACCCGTGATGCTTACACTGGCTCTTTCATTGTTATAATGGCAATTGAAGAGAAAATGCTGACAAATACATGAAGAAGTTTCTTCCTTCATATTTGCTCCTTCTTTCTATCTCTGGCTCTAGCCTGCACAATTTGCCTAAGTGAGAATGAGTATCATCTAGTGAAAAATCATGCTTTGGGAAAACAATTTAAAATACATATGTTAACAGAAATGCTAGAATGAAGGGGCAGTAGAGAAACTTGGTTTTCTTATGAGTTCCTGTTCAAGAGGACATGGTGATTGCCACTTTATTTGCTCTCTCTGCTGAGTGAGCAGGGTACATTTTGATGATGTGATTCTGGGAAATACCACAGGGCAAGGAAATGATGCAGTCCTGTGGACAAAGGCAGCCTGGCAGGTTACAGAAAATGTTCCCTATTCCAGGTGAAATCAGAGGCATTCATAAGTAATACAGAAAGATTATTTTATCTTCTTTCCAAATGAGTCATTGAAGAAGCCTCTGACACAATCCTGACCTCCTGTAATTTTCCTCTATCTGTTGTTCCCTGTTTGGTATTTCTGCTCTGAAACTTTTGTTAACTGTCTTTTATGTCATCAGTTTCTGCAGAGCTCAAAAACATTCATGTGCTTTTTAATCACTTAGTACAATTTACTGATTCTGTGGACTGAATGGCACAATTTTGTTAAAGACAGTATCTGTGACAGTGAATTATGCTGTTTACCTGTCCATTCAGTTTGTAAAATGGACTGAGCGGCAGGTGTATTTTTAGATCAGGCATCCAGTAGAATTGAACTGTGAATAATGCTTTCACATAACATAAGAAAAGAATTAATTGGAGTGAATAAATCAATCTGCAGTGAACAGTTTAACCAAGCTGTCATTTACAGATATTTAAAAGCTTTAAAAAGCAAAAAAGAAGTCAATCTAGTTTAAACAAAAATAACATCTACATAAATTCCAACAGATGACAATGGCTTTCAACCTTTAGACATTACAAGCTTTCTTAGTATTCTTGATGCATTGGGATGTGTGAATCATCATTTCCAGGATGTCTGTGTTTAGACAGTATATCTAAAGGCAGAATCTAATATAAGCGTTTAATTTTTATATAAGTAACTTCAGTTTAACTGCATTGTAGGTTGGACAGTAACTAATTACTATCTGTGTCATATGTTAATATTATAACATCTATGAAATTTCAGACACTAGTTTAAATTATGAAGCAAACATTATTTTATATGCTGTTTCATTCTGTGGCTCTCACAAATGCAAAGGCTCAAGCAAGCTACTGTAAAATGCATACCACTGGCACATTGACATCAGAGTTGTCTGGGAAGAAATACCATCCTGTATTAACTTTCCAAAGATTCAATTTCTTGCCATTCTGCTGCTAGTTGGAGCATAATTACATTTTTAGTATGGCCCTTGCATTTTCCTACAGTGGACTCTTTATGTTTATAAGGTTTCTGCAGAAGGGATAGAGGGTGATTCTCATCCTTAACTTCACCACTTACCAATTGTTCAGCTGGTTTAGGTCATATACATTTCTTATGGTTTAACCTCAACCAGCAACTAAGCACCACACAGCTGCCTGCCCACTCTTCCCTATCCCAACGGGATGAGAAAGACAATCGTAAAAGAAAAACAAAACTTGTGGGTTGAAATAAGAACAGTGTAGTAGCTAAAATTTAACATCCTCCCCATGTTAACAATAATGATAATGAAAAGAAACATAACAATGGTTTAATAGCTAAAATGAAAATCCCCACAATAAAAAAGTAGCAATAATTATGATGCAAAAGAATATAACAAAAAAGGAGAAACAAAACCCAAGAAAAAACAAATTATGTACAATGCAATAAATCATCACTTGCTGACTGATGCTCTAGCAGTGATCTACCCTTCCCTGCCAACTCCTCCCAGGTTCAATGGTATGGGATGGCCCTTTGGCTGGTGTGGGTCAACTGTGCTGGCCATACTTCCTCCCTGCTTCATGTGCACCCACTTGCTGGCAGAGCATGGGAAATTGAACTCTTCACTGAAGATAAATACTAATTAACAACAAGTCAAACAACAATGTGTTATTGACATTATTTTCACAATAAATCCAAAACACAGCACTGTACTATCTACGAGGAAGGAAATTAACTCTATTCCAGCCCAAACCAGGATGACATTGTAGTGCTTAAGTTAGGTAATTGGAGGCAGGGAAAGTCATGGTCTTCCTATGCTTTAGATCTTTGTTGGTTCCCAATAATAGCTAAGACGGGCAAGATGGGAAAAGTGTGGTTTTTGGAGAGTAAATATTCTCATACTGGAAGGGATATTGTTGCATTGTTCACTTCTGACAACTAAGACAGATGTCAAGGCTGAACAGGTGATCTAAATAAGACTAAATAAGGCTGCAGTTTGGAAGATCCTGACTTGCCTAAAGCCTCTCTACTATCTGTGCAAACTCTCCCATACAAATGACAAACACTTCTACAATCTGTGAAGTATTGCCTCTCAAGGAATCATTCTTCATGCTATAAATGTATTATTTATTTGGACAGTTGTAGAAAATGTTATAAATGCGTCTAAGCAGCAGACTTCAAATCCTGACTTTTTATTATCTGGTTTGAAAACCTGGTTTGGCACCATTCCTTGAAAGCAGCAGTAATATTTGTGTTTAAAAATGACAGTGTCTGGTAAATTAAAGCCAATTGTGAAACTGAAGCCCAAATTCTCACAATGTTTTCACTCTCCACACAAAAAATAATCAACCAGCT
Source organism: Urocolius indicus (assembly GCA_013401255.1). NCBI lineage: Eukaryota > Metazoa > Chordata > Aves > Coliiformes > Coliidae > Urocolius > Urocolius indicus. Next base: position 157,474 of record WBNH01004785.1, on the reverse strand, counting down.
GACCAAATGCAGAAGTCATTCTTGTTCTTTGCCTGTGTAATTTTTGTATTGAAAGAAAAGTGTTGTTTATATTAATTGTTTTCTTTACATTGTGTCAATTATTATAACAGCTTTTTCTTTCCACTTGCATGTTCTGATTACTAATTTTACTTCTCTGGATATAAAATGCCATTTCTCTTTTCTACAGTGGGCAGCTGTTAAATCTTTCAATAGCTTTTAACAGTAACACAGTTACAATCCCCAAGTATTTCAGAAGTTTGATTGAAAAAAATCATTACGTCTACATCCTTCCTACAAGATCAATAACTTCTCAGTAATTTTTCATTCACACCACCCATCATGATTTGCTATTCAGATAACCAAAGTGTACCTGCTGTAACTGAAAGCAAATATTAACACTAGTGTGGTAGTTTTCTTTTAAAATATCAAACAGAGTCAAGCTCCCTTTTGTCTGTGACCTTTTCCATAGCTTTAAATAGAATCCAGCTCTTTCACTGAGTAATCGGCATGAAGAAATAACGAGGCATATGTGAAAGAGTTAATTTAATGAGAAAAAAGACTTTTTATCACAGCAACTAACAGTGGTATTATATCATATGAGACAGAAGACTCTCGAGTATGTGTTTGTTTAGATTTATTGTTGTGTGCTAACACATGGCCCACTTGGTGCTAGTTAGACTAAGGAAAGACAGCAGTGTCATTGAAGAGCACAGTTTTAATGATGTGGATGAAAACTTATTTGTGTATCACTAGCTATTTTATTTTTCCAAACAGCTAGTTGTATATTGGAAAAGTCACAAAACTAAATCCAACACATTTGCCGTAGTTTCCTTCAACAGTTGTTGGACTGAAGTTGGCCATGTCCTCCTTCCTCCCCCAGAAACATAATTATTGTGGTTCTTTCATGATCTTAGTCATTTACAAGTGCATTTCTTCCTCTCTGGGCAGAACCAAAATAAATCCTCCAAAGGCTAAGGGAGAGTAGAACTAGTGGAGAAGTGAAAAAATTAATAAAAAAGTCCTCTGCTAAAAGAACATGAAGAAAATAGTCTCTTCTGTACGTGGGAAAATATACTGCACTGTGTATGCAAGAATTTGGTCCTGGATCATAGAATCAAAGAATCATAGAATCATAGAATGGTAGGGGTTGGAAGGGACGTTTAGAGATTATCTAGTCCGACCACCCCTGCAGAAGCAGGTTCACCTAGATCAGGTCACATAGGAACATGGCCAGGTGGGTCTTGAAGACTTCCAAGGAATGAGGCTCCACAAACCCTCTGGGGAGCCTGTTCCAGGACTCCCTCACCCTCAAAGTGAAATAGCTTTTTCTTATGTTTAAATGGAACTTTTTGTGTTCCAGCTTCATCCAATTACCCCTTATCCTGTTGCTAGCTACTATAGAAAAAAGGGATGCCCCAACCTCCTGACACCCACTATTTATATACTTGTAAATATTAATGAATACCCCAAATGCTCCAGTCTCCTGATCATCTTGGTGGCCCTGTTTGTACTCTAAAAGAAGTCTTTCACCTTGACTTGTTTTCCTTTTAACTTGTATTGTAGAGCTTATTTATTGTGTTTCCCCACACATGGATTGGTCTTGAAATTTTTTTAGTACATTGTGTGACTTCAATAGTTTTCTCTTGCATTTTCATCTAGATTAAGTAGTTTGAAAGCCAGGAAAGGTTTTAAAGAGAAAGTTTTTAGCTTTACAAAGAGAGTGATTAAATTCTTTGTGAAATTTAGAACAGTAAATGGAATTATGAATTCATTTAATTCTTTAATTTGAAATGCCTTCTGGAAAAAAAAAATCTAAGTTCTGTATATCCTTAACATATTCATTGCATCTGAACATCCAAGCCTATATGCACTTATTCTGGCTCACTTTTACTGTGGGAGTAAATTTCCTGCAGCACATGATAAATGAGACAGCACCAGGGACAACAGTTGTTCACTGAAGGATCCCCAGCAGGATGATAAAAACATCTAGGATGGAAGTTCCAAGGCAGCTGACAGTGATACGCAATGAACCAGAAATGAAGATATTTTTTTTGGTGTAAATCTGAAGCAAGATGTTTTATTTCTATTGACAATCATCAATTTCAGGAAAATCTTCTATATTGCGAATACCGTAGCTTTTATTCTTTTTAAAAAAACTTTCATAGGAAATTTTGGTCACATTCTACTATCTGTTAGCAGAAATACCCAGCATCAGATATGCAGGGCTTATATTGCCTCAGGCTTCCTAATGTCCATGGCATATGATATTATGTATTCTATTCACTTCAGTTTGGAAAATGTTGATATATGTGTCTCAAATCGGGTACTTAGAAAACTGGGGAGAATACTTTGACTTCAGCAGCCTAAGGTATACCTGAATTATCTGTGACAGATGCAGGGATAAACACTGCAGAAGCTGAATTACTTTAACTATAGGACCAATTTATCTCTTTGTGAGCACACTTCAGTGTGCCTTTTTCAGTTTCTGCTTAACAACAACAACAACAAAAAAGAAATATGAGTTTTGCAGGCTGTCATAACACATTTATTGTTGTATTTATTCTGTATTTATTTGTAGTGAACTCAGATTTAAAAGGTCTACATGTGGATGGAGGAGGCAACTACTTCTGTTGTGCTGACAATATGAATCCAAGCATTTTTGATATCTGTTTATTTCATGTTACAGTCTTAGTGTTCTGCTGAGATATAAGCCTTCCTAGATTAGAAACAATTAGAAGAAAAATTATCATGCATTACTATACTAGGAGACTTTGAGCTGCATCCAGAATCTTGGACACATGTTTAGAACTGAAGACTTGCTGGAATAGATGCTAGTTATTCATGTGGATCTGGAGGCTTTCAAGGAAATATTGTTTTTTAAGGAGATATGAGACGAATGTTGGAAGAGGAATCTGTAGTGTTACGAAATGCATAGAAACCATCTCTGGTATTGAGAATCTCTGATCCACAAATTATTGGGCTTTGGATAGTGGCAGTATAATTAAACAAAGACAGTACCTCCGTTTCATCATCTCTCTACATTTTTCTCAGTTCCACTTCTCTTGTTCGTCTAATTCACAACTCTTAATTTAATCCAGATTGAATCAAACTGGTCATATGTACCTTTATTGCAACTTGGCTACCAGCCATAGTAAGGCTTATTTTCTCTTATTTTTCATGCTAGACAACACAGCAACCCTATTAGTTGAAACATAAGCTACAGGAAAAGTACAGCTTTCCTATTTCCAGGAGCCTTCCTTCCTTGAAAGGGATGGCATTTTGCTCTGCCAAGATGGCACATGCTGATACACAAGAGCTGTGTGCTTGGCAAAACAGTACAACGATAAATCTGAGGAATATCTTCTGGAGAGATTTCTTTCTTCAAGACAAGGAAAGGGCTAGCATTTTTTTTCAGCAAAAGAGAGCCAGACATTTGAATTAAATGAGGCACTACTTTTCCTCTACTAGTTCCTTCTCAGAATGAAGGAATGATTTTAATTGAAAATTTTCATATGCTATTCCAAGGCACACACTTTGCACAGGAAATTTTAGTCCAGGCTCTTAGAAGGAAAATTATTGGCATTGAAAACTGATCTTTCAGTTAGAAACTCTGAGACAAGTTTTTCTAGAAGTTACCATGTCTGCAATACATAGATGGAAACAAACACACTAGAATAAAAGTGTATGTTGTCAGTTGAGGTGTTTAGTGTCTCATGAATTGCAAATAGGAGAGGAGTATTCCAAGTAAAATGTGGTTGTTCTATTCCAAACCACAAAAACTGTATTATTAATAAACTGCTTCAGGGCTTCCTGAGACCTGTCTCAATATTTTCTGCTTGAATATTATTGACTTCTATAAATCTTGCTTTCTGTTAGGTTCCTCTTTGCAGTGAAACAGAAATTTAACGTTAGTGTACCACAAAAGACAACTTTATTTCAATGTCTATTTTAAGATTTTTCAGTTGTGAGTGAACAAATACTCTAAATGACTTATTATTATACTTCAGAGATTCCTAAAAAGATGAATGACAAAGTTAATGTAATTGGGTTAAGTAGAAGTAAAGACACAATTCGGAAATGTAAAATTAAAAGGAAATTGTACTTCTATGAACATTGTTGCTATAACATATGTTGCTATGAAAATTACTGTACTGTGAATGTGCTTCCTCCTGGCCAGTACAAGTTCAAGAATGTAGTCATCAGACAGGACAATAGAGATAATTTAGTCTTGATGATTATTCCATCGTGATTGGTATCAGAAATGCAAAGGAAATTATTTCTCTGCACTTCAGGAGGGGAAGAAAAAGAAAAAAAGAGCAGAAAAGTATCAGCAGCCAGGGGAAAAAAGATCAGAGGAGTCATTTATTCCAGTCATTCTTTGCCTTTTTCTTAGATGGCTCTTAATCTATGAGAAAACTTTTCATTTTGTCCTATGATATCTTTAGATTATTTAAGAGCATTAAAGAAATAAACTGATGAAGAGGAAGGAAAAGGGATAGTGAGACAAGTGTAATAAGTAGAGCCTAGGAAAGTTCAGTGCATAGACAATGATTTCATTGTTCTGATATAAAATCTTGAGAGTTGAACAGTGATGTGGCAAAATTTACAAATGTCACAAAATTTTCAAAGCAGTCAGATGAAAGGTGACTGTCAATAGTTTGCGTTATCATCTCTTTCTGCACATGGGTCAGGAACTTTCAGCTGTCACTATCCAGGAAAGATCTTGACATCAGTATTCTTTTCACTATTGAGTCATTTCAGGGCTTCACGATAATAAAATGATAATAACAATAAAAGCATTAGGAAGCAGTAAGAAAGAAGCAAACAGAAAACCTCAGGTTATAATTATGCCGTTTTCTAAAACTATATCTCATCCATCACACAATCCAAGTTCACTCTTCTCATCAAAGAAGTTTAAACTGCAGACAGGTCTTCAGTGTGGAAGGGAGAGGAGGTAGATCCAGGAAAGGAATATAAAACTCTGCATGTTATGAAGTCATAAAAACAATCATAATCCACTGCTGAGTATAAGGACTATCCAGCAGCAGGTTTAAATGAACCTGAATTTTTACACATGATATCTTGGCAAGATTTTCCACAAGGCTTCAGAAAAAGAGAGAGGCAGGAGCAGTTGAGCAAATGAACATTAGAAAGATTTCTCAAATTCTATTAGACACAATGGTATGATCTCTGGCTTGGGAACCAAGAAGATATCACTCAATTTACTGTGTTCTTACAGACTTTCCCTGCTGGGAGATAATCATCACAGATGGCTTTTGGTGATTCAGTTAATCTCCACTTAATGAAATGAGGTGAAAGAAAATGAAAGAAGATGGAAAAAAACCTCAATCCTGTCCTACTTCATAGATCCAGCAATAGAAGAGAATTCTGTCTTCCTGAATATTGCAGTCATAGAAGCCATTGCATCTTACAGGTTAGAGTAGGGAGAGTAGGAGGATGTAATAGCCAGGCAGAGTGTTTTCTAATAATCTGCATGTTTGTATACTTTATCCTATAAGGCAACAGCAGAAATATCTTCGAAAGCATGCAAAGCCTATTTACGTGTGTACCTTTGTGCATCGATGAAATGCTTCCAGAAAACTTGAACTATATGCTAGGAAGCTTGTACTTTTTCTGCTTACAAACTTAGATTTGCATTATGTCTCTATTATTTAAGCCCAAATCCATGGGGAAATATACATTTTAGGAAAGCACGTTGGGGGTAGAGAAGAAACTTGAGCCTTCTCGGCTTGGAACTGTTGTGCCTAGACCTGTAGTGAAAATGGGTTTGGCAGAACATTCATCTGGTCTCTTTCCTTATAGAACAAATGGGGAAACGCCACTCACAAGACCAGAGTACTCAAACACCTGTATGACTCTACTTGCTCTTTTTACAGATCTAGGCTTTGAGAGTGGATGGGAAATGAGCTTTGGGATCAGGAGGGTAGAAAGAATAGCTACCTTCTCTAATCGTCCTTAATACCAATGCAGCACTAAGAAGCAGGCATTCCTTTTTTGCAGTGCTGGGTGCATGGGGGTTCACTCCACCTAATGTTGATGCTGTATGTTGCATCAGCTAAAGCTTATGTTAACCTATTACATACACATAAGTTAGATTTCCTGGATATATCCTGGATAACTAATCATCACATTTACATAATCGTTAAGGAGGTGGCCTAGATGTCTGGAAGGGTTCTCTGGTGGTCCCTAGTGGTTGCTGAAGAGATGTCTGTCTTTGTCCTTTCCATGAGCCCTTTGAGTTTTTCTTCCATATATGATATTGTTCTGTCTCATCGCAGGATTCGTAGATTTCTCTAGTTTCTAATCTTGGTCTCAGTTGGTGTCTGATGGTTTATCTGCACATCCCCAGGATCAAAGGACACACCAGTCACAGTTGCAAAAATTATGTCCTTGAGTGTGCTTTTGTCTGAGGCATCTTATAACATTTTACTAAAACCAATCTTATTTTCCGGGCTGGTTTTATGCATATAGTCTCAATGTTGTAAAGACAAGTAAGCACCTACAAGAACATCTTAGAATTTATTTTGTTTAATGAAATTTGCTATGCAAAGTGGAAGTAACCTCTTGAAAAGAGTAGCTGGTAGTAAAAACTGCTGTCAATCTGAAAAAGGAATGGATTTGGAAGGAATAAAATTCTTGCCCTTTCACAGAGAAAGAGATATGAAAAATAATCAATGAAAACATGTAACACTTCTTATGAGTTCTGTTTTTCCTCATCCAAGGCTAATTGTGGTTCATCTAAAGTGTGAAGATTCTCAGTCTCTTGTTCTCTTGTTTATATGCTGTATCATCTAACACATCCACAAGTAAAAATGTGATCTTACATTAGGTAGTTTGGAGCAGTTTCTCTTGTGTCAACACATGCAGTACTTCATAGTGGCTGTTTATGTGCTATCTCTAGACTTGTTTTTGCTTTCACAGCTGTGATTAACTTAAGGAGGTTGAATTAAATCCCTGACCACAGACTGCTGAAAAGGACAGCGGGAGAGCCATTGTAGCATTCTACATAGTTGTAGAGAACTTTGTTTCCTTCCTCTCTTCTGCTCTCAGTCCGCTGAGGTTGTTAGGAACCTGTCTGCTTCCTTGTCTGTGATGAAAGCTGTTTCTGAGCTATCAAATAACTTTGTGCTGTTAAGGCCTGTGGCCTTCTCCCCTTCCTGTGAGAGCTTTCTGGCAGTCACCCAGATTCTACTGCAGCTTTGTCACTGACATTTTTTGTTCCTCTTACCTATAAGGCATTTCAAGGAAGCAATATGGACAGAGAAATGAATACTGAGCTGGTTAGAAAAACTATAGGAGCTTAAGTGAATGTAAGGCCTCTTTGGAGCAGAAAATTTCCATTGGCCTTTTATTAAGAAGAGTAGACTTGGCATTTTGTGTGTGTTGATGCTATGGAAAACTGATTGTGATAATCTCTGTTGAAAAACAGCTTAGATTTGGTCCAGAGCATATGTGAACATACTGTCTCTCAGCAATTAAATCGGTGCTCATATGCTCTTTTTATGACAAGCAAATTTGTAAATATTGGCAGTCTATTATGAAACAGTTTCGGGGAAGAAAGACAGGCTGGCATAAGTATCTTGCTGTTTCACTGGCAAAAATAATTAAACATTAATTTTAAATTAAATTATTCATCTTTATAGTTTCTACAGAATTCCTTGGTGTGGTATTTAATCTTTAAAAATGTTTAATGTTTTCTGCTTTATTTGATATGGAGTTCACGTATAACTGTAAAATGATAATTAGTTTTGCTTATGTGATGTTCCTTAAACAGTATGTTTGAAACTAAAGTTGACTACTGTTATAACTAGGGTTATAATAGTATATGCAAACTGCATAGCATTCTATCTAAACTTAGTAAAACTATCCAATATAAAGATCTGATAATCTTCATTGGTATTTAAAAAACAACATAGATACAAGCAACTTAATGTTGATGCCAGATATCCAGAACAAGATGAAGTTTAATAAAACCTCAACAACTGAGCATGTTGTTGCTCTCAAGTGTGGTTATGTGGTTCATACAAAACTCGCATGAAAAACCTTCAGACTGGAATAATGATGATGTGCAGTCGTTCTGATCTGGGTTAATATATTTATCTGAGTGCACTGCGAGGTAGTGAGGCAGTGGACAGATGTGTGGTGGTAATCTGCAGATAAGTCATACTGGCTTAAAAATATTTGCCATCTAAATGCCTTTCAACACGTAATGTGACAGAGGAAGTGAAATTTCCTTCTTTTGATTCTACAGATTTCAAAATTGAAACAGAGTTTCAAGTGGGTTCTATGACAGGCACCTGAAAAAGTAAACATGTCTTGTAGTCCCAAAGAAGCAATTTCATTCAAGAGGTGCTCAAGAACCTCTCCATTTGTGGAGAAAAGTGTTAATTGCATTATTAATTAGTTATAATTACTATTACATTTTTTCCTTCTTTTGAAGTGGTCTACACTGCTTTTGCTGCTCCTAAATCAGGCTGTCCCAACTCTGTCCTGAGCTATTGTGTACCCTGAAAATTTCATTTAAAAGAATTTCTTACTTTATTCCTGTTCTCTGTCCTATGTCTTGTTCTCCTTCTGAGCCATGCAACCTAATGTCATCCTCTGGGACTGGTTTAGAGACTTCACAGTACTGGTTCTTGCAACAATTGTTCTCCTTAAAGACCAAAGCAGACAATACTCTTTAAGGACAAAGAAATCAGAAAGGAATTAGTGGAATATTCAGAGAGATCTCAAAAAAACCCAGTCACACTCATTTATGTCTCCTTCTTGTGGAACTTATTAACTCTTCTTATTTAGCTGTATTTTGGGCATAGATCTTGAAGTACTCCCTTCAGGTATACCATTCTTGCTTAGGAAAAAAACTTTTTTCACTTGCTTCTCCTTTGTGATGTTCTGGAGGCTTGTGCTGCCCATTGCAACTACACAGTATTACACCACTGGGATTTTCTGCTCTATTTTTCTTGAGTTGACTTGAGGCTCTCTTTAGAGTCTGCTAAAAGTATGAGGCTAAGCTTTCAAAAGTAGACTTTATAAATATTTCAGAACTTTTTTATCCTTCGGAATTATTATTAGCATCTTATGGCACCATTAGAGACTATCTCAGAGGGTAGACAGTTTGACTGCATTTCCTTCCCTGTCCTCCCCTTCAAAGCAACAAAACAACATTTTTAGAAGAAAAATCTTCATTGATCTCCTTTGCTATTGAGTCATACTATGTAGCAGTCAGTAGCAATTTTTAAACTAACACATCAGACAGACTGTAATTCTGTGATAATTTCCAGCCTTCAGTTTTCCCAGGAATAGTCTCATTCATGTCCGAATGAGTGTGTCCTACATTACTGAAATCTTTGATATTGAAGACACGGTAAATCACAAGGGTTGGACTAAGAATATTAAATGCAGTACCAAACAAGAAATGGAGCTATTCTAGAAATGGATTTCAAGTGGAGGAAAAAAATCAATAGCCCCTTCATCTGTACGTTTTGTAGGAGCAGTGATAGATAACAAAATATTTAAAAACATAGCACATATTGCAGTTTCTTAAGTATTTTTAATGTGTTGTTATCTTTTTCTATTTTTGGAAATTCTGTGTTTTAACTGACAGTTGAACCCATTATCAGATTCCTTTGTATTTTATTCTAGCTTGTGAATTGGAAGCTTGTTACTTAAGCAGATCTGACAATCTTTCATGCCATTTTAGTTTGGGTAAAATCAGAGGCAACTCTCTCCATTGTTTCTGTAGATATATATGCCTAAAGATGGTGAAGTACCTTCCAATATCATTTTGAGTGGAATAATAATAATGATGATAATGATGTCACAGATAAACCAATAATAACTAAAAACAGCCCTACCATGATGTACCTTTTTTATAGCAAACTGCTTGGACTGCTTCAAGTACTGTACTCCTATGCTGTTTTTTTTTTCCTAATCTTGAAAACATGTAGTTCACATATAATGAAGCTTGTCTATATAAGCACCCTCTATTGGTATCCTCAGCTATTTACTGGCAGCACTCTTTTCCCCCTTAAAAGTTTAATTTAGAAGAATTCCTACATAAGACATACAATGATACTACTTAAAGTGTTAATAACTCTTGGTTACGTTTGTTGTCTGCATTGTGGGATCAAGCTGATATGAGCTTTATTATCATTTTTACTCTTAAGTCTTAATTTTGGGGAACTGGAAAAGGGAGTTGAGTGACAGGAATAATAGGGTCAGTGGGAGACTTTATAACATTATATCAAAACTGAACTATCTTACGTGATGGCTGAAGCCTGATCTAACCCTAACTTGATGTGGGAAGAGGTACAAGGATATAAGCCACACAGAGTTTGTTTTGTTTCTACTGCTGGGAGTTGGGAAGGAAAGGAAGATGGCTAATTTCCCTAGGAGTAACTAGCTTGGCTCTGTCAATGGTTGCTATTCCACATGCCCAAACTACTCCAAAATTTAAGAACTGCATATGCAAGCAAATAACATACTTTCAGAAATTCAGCGTACATAGCAACTCCCTCTAGAGCAAAATAACTGGTGGACAACAAAAAAAAGCATTAAGGTAGCTCTGCAGCATATTATATGATTATACTGATTTGATTTTAAATTAAAATATGTTTCTTTCCTGTTCTTGCTACTATTTAAATAACATAAATTTATACTGATCTTTTAACATTGGCAGGTTTTGGTAATGTCAAATGCTCAGGGAAATTTAAACATGTAGCTCAGGCTTTTAACATTATGATCCTGACTGCTTAACATTATAAATCTCTGATCCAAGTATTTTTGTTAGAAAACCAGGGCAAATATCTAAGACTGTGGAAAATACAGACTGATTTGCAGGACATGGTCCTGCTTCACAAAGATCACTTTTAAGAAGTACTAGTTAAATGGAATTTTTGTCTCTGGGGAGAATAGAAACATTTCTATGGACAACTTAATTGACATCTTTGAACTGCATTTTAGGTACTCTTCCTTCATGTGATTATTGATTAAATTTTGAATGGTGATGTACTAAAAGCTGTGTAACTCAATAATGAGAATTTCATTTTATATAAACTGTAAATGAACATGAACACTACGTTATACTTGTTCACTAGTGTAGATCCAGATAAAATTTTCTTTCTTACAATTCTTGTCTTCAAATTATCAAAACTAAACCTGTTGTAAGACAGAGAACTGTTAAAAGGCAGTAGGAGACTTAGATACTGAGAGATTCTTCTGCTCAAATATTTGGATAGGCCTATCTTGGAAAAAGGGAAACAAATCATAGANGTCCTGTTGCTAGATACAATAGAAAAAAGGGATGTCCCAACCTCCTGACACCCACCATTTAGACATTTCTAACTGTTAATAAGGTCTCCTCCGAGTCTCCTCTTCTCTAGACTAAACAACCTCAGTTCCCATTTTCATTTCAGTGGTCATTTGCTGTTGTCCTTCATTTCTCAAATGTTGCTGTGAGAGAAATTATTAAAAACTTTGAATGTATCCTGTTTTAGGGGCATTATAGACAATTTATTTCATTATTATGGTGATGCATGCTGCTATGGAACCATCAACAGTATAGGCACAAGAAGTTATCTGGGTCACTTAGACCATATAGGGCTGCAAAAATATCTGGTACAGGCAGTATGTAGTCCTTGAACATTCTAAGGGCAAGTGCTGCTGTTGCTGCAGTGTGTGGGAAGATGGATAATGCTTCCTCCAATTGCCACAGCAATTGCCTTTGGCTCTCCAGGGTTTTCCTGTTATTCATGGTCACGCTTCCACCCTTTTCCAAGACAGAATTAGCCTACTCTAATCTCCTCCTCAAGGAGGGTTTCTTGTTCTGAACACACAGCTATGGAAAAGCATTAAAAGAAAATCTCTAAGGAATTGCAATCTGCGTGGAAAAATTCAGCAAGAGAATGGCAAATGATTAGAAATTTATCTGGCATAGACTATGGAATTTCTACATCTCTCAACTTCTCTCTGTAAGCACAGTCAGGTTCACATCAGCATTCACATAATTGTGTCTTAACTGCTGCTGCTTCTTAATAGAAGGAGTTCAAAATGTGTTTTTCTTATCAACCTTCTCAGCAGATGCTCCTATGGCACTAGGATCTGGGAACCTTGACATTATGAATTAGTCCTCCCCTCCAATATCTTTCTAAACCAAAGATATAAATTTGGTATGAAAAATTTCACTATCTCTTTGCCCTTGTGCATTCTCTTTTTCTCTAATGTTTTTATTCTTCAGCCTTAGGAAAAAGCTAAATAAGTTTTGACATTGTTTGTAAATATGTTGGTTTCCAGCAAAACAAAAACTGACCACAAAATACTCTTTTTTCCTTCCCACTCAGATTCTTTTGTTTACTTGTGCTTGAATGAATCAGTAGGAAAAAATACATACACATTATCCTTACTATCTTTCTGTAGTTCACTAGAGGAACTTGGAACTGGAGCAGGCCAATGACTGAATGTTAAACCTCTGTTTATTCTCAAAAGGCAGAACAATAAAGTACATAATTCTTGCCTCTATAAAATTCCTGTGATCCATAATAAATACTCAAAATGTGCAGAGAAGCAGAATCAGCAGCTATTTGCATCAGGTAAGAAAACATTACTTTGTTAGGCTTTTGCAATCACACACAATCAGATATCTTCGCTAGAAATAAAAGGTTCTTAATTAAGCATATTTCAAAACCAGAGCTTTGGAAATGGAGTAGTCTAGTGCAGCTGCTTAGAAGTATCATAAGGAAAGAGATTAACTTCATACTTTCAATTAACAGGACACTTTTTATCACCAGAGGGCACTATTCTTCCAGGCTAAGACTGAACTATTGTTAGATGATTTTACATCTTGGGAGCTTTTTTAATTTAAGAAAAAAAGCCTCAGGCAATAGTTAGTTTTATTTTTCTTCTTACTTGTATATTTATATAAATAAATACTGTCTGAGAATCTCCTTTCCATTAAGTTGTTCATATATATATATAGGCAAAATATCCAGAATGATGTTAGACAGATTTTTAGAAACCCAAACCAATCTTGTAGAAAGTGCAATAGGTAAATGTTCTACATTGACAAGTACTTCTTTGTTGCAGCCAAGCTGCTATTACAGGAAAAGATCTGCTTTTGAGAAACTGGAGGGTATTCCTTTACGTTTCTCTTCAGAGAAATTAATTCTTCAGGCTGCTGGTCTGTTCCCGTTCACTCTCACCAACCAGTGCTTTGGTAGCTGATAGTGGAGGTGGCTTGCAGACCATGCTGAGCATGCCCCAGCATGAAGCATTCCTCTTTGCTGGTGGCTTCTGCTGGGATTTGTCCCTTGCTGACTGCTTTGTACCAGTGACTGGTTCTGTCACTGCAAGGACTCCAATTGGTATTAGCTCTCTTCTCAGGGAGGACTCCTAGAGACAGTATGGGAGAAAGTAAAAGCCTCATTTGTTGTAGTGTGGCCACACAGCAGCAATAGATTCCAGTAACGTGAATCTAAGGTGGTGTTTCCTCATAGCATACAATGATATTTTGGCTTTTTTCTGTGTAATATTGTATAGTAGAAGCAATAATTCATGCTACGAATATATGTAACATATATTTAAATACTATATTTGTACATTTCCCTATCTTCCTGTAATTCTCTTATTAACCAGAGAAGCCCTTATTTAGTCCTTTTGGACTACGGACATAGTCCTTGTTTGTGCCTTTACTAGCTGTGTGTCAGTCCCTCTCAAGTTCTGTTAATTCAGTTGTAGGAGTGTGGCAATAAGACAACATCTCTTAGATTTGCTTGACTTGCATTAGCTATTTTAGACACTGGACTGAATTCCCTTCTCAGATATTCCGAAGGTGATGATCTTCAACTGAAGACATTAAAACTCTCCTCATTCCTAACAATGATGAACACTCCCGGCTCTTGCTTGGAACGGGATTGTTGGAACTGACAAGTTATCAATTCAAACTTGTGATTGACAGAGGAGACAATAGTGCAAACAGTTCAGTGATCTTTGTTGCCTTCCACTTCACTGCAGTGCGAAATTTCAAGTAGTGATGATAAACAAATGACTAAGAGATCCCAGCTCTCCAATATTATTATTTTTCATTTTGCTCCTAGCAGCAGACTGCACACCTGGAAGGACTACACCAAGTACATCAAGTGTAGGCTGTTGGGAGCTTCCACCATGGAGGTGCTACCTGTGGGATTGCTGCCTTAGCTTCCAGTCCCACTGTGTTTATTCTTGACCTGGATATTGATGGCTTCAAAACAGGGATAAAGAATGTTGCTGTTGGAGCTTTCTGTAGCTGCAGACCATTGCATAGGTGAAGAATGGACACTAAGAAAATTTGTTATCTTGGTTGACTATAATTATGGACCATCATTTAAGGGCAGAAGAATGATTTACTTTGTGGAAGGAGACTCTTATAAGGAATTATCTGAAAGGTAAAACCCTACATGAAACAAAAGATTAGAAAAATGAAATGTAATTCATCTCTGCTGCCCTATGAAGATTCCCACAGTGTTCTTGCATGTGTCTTTCAGTAAAGCAGATCAGATAAAACCACCTTTCCTCTCTTCTCTGAGTATGTCCTGTTAGCATCAGGCCTAGGCATGCCATTTATACCTGCTAGGCTTCTGTGACTGACCTCTTTCCCTACCCAGCTTGATCTGCTTTTGACCTGTCAGAGTGATAGCTCTGGTTCCTGATGCCAGAGCTGTCACTAACCACCATGTACAGTCACAGGGATCCGCTTGCACAGACCAGCATGTGATTTGTTTTTCCATGGGAGTTTTGCAAGATTAAAATAACAAATCCTTAGACACATGATCTTATCTAAATTTGTCTATTCTTTGCAAGTTTAGGCAGATTCTTTCTGCCCAGTTGCAATCTGCTTCTCTGCAGACTCTTTTTTTCCCCATGCTGTGGCTTTTCAACTGTTTCCAAGTTCTGTTTAAAGTTTCTGTCTAAGATTTCCCGCATAGGAGTTATTCTGTATGCCTTTAATCTCCTTGAAGAAGAAGCTGTAGGAAAACATCAAAGAACATATATTTTGCATATGCTGCATGATCACATCCCCTCTTTATCCAGCGGCTCTCTGAGAGTAATGTAAGACAATGCAACTCCTTGCTTAACTCTTACCTAATTACTGTAATCACAAAACCAGTGGACACAACATTTGTTCAAAAAAATAAAGCCTACATTTGTGGCTTATGGGTGTTTAGAGCTTGAAAATATATTCTTCAAGTGCAAGTAGAACTTGCAAGATTTTAGCAGTCTGGCAAGAATCAGAATTCTTTGTCAGAATTAAAATGAAACAAACTCCAACTTTGTACAAAGGTATTCTTGAATCCTGACATCAAATTGCAACTAGTAGCTCACTTGTCAGCAGGGTTGTCTTCATGCCATTTGCACCAATTGCCACTGACCTCTGCAGCAATTGGCCTGTATGGATGCAACTACAGTCTCTGTCGTTTTATAAATATCTGTGTGTGTCTATGTGAGATATATATACATATATATATGGATGTATATAGTTAAATAAAAGTTGCCTTGCTCAGTTCATGAATGTAGCACTATAAGGGTACATGATTGAAAAAAGGTGTTTGGGGAAAGTCCTTTTACTGTTTAAATGTCATATTGAGGTAGGCAGACTTTAGATTGAGAGTTCAATCCTTAAAGACAAAGTAGATTCATTAAGTAGCATCATTACTTTTCTTTCTCAAAAGGGCAGCAGTGTTAAAACCTGCTTGCTGTTTTGGCATTTAACAACAGTTTTGTGTTTATCAGTAAAATTTCAGTTCGTCACATGTGAGTTCTTGGAGCATGCCACAGAATTGTTAAGGATTTGAATACTTAATGGTGGAAGCTTTCTTCTGTCTTTGTGTTTTCCTGTGGCAGTTAGATATTGTTGATCTATAATCCATCCAAGGACAAAACAGCTGAGTCTGAGACTGTGCAGCTTTCAGTATTATTTATGCCCTCCTTGGCTTTAAATGAGGTAACTTGGGTATTTGTAAAAATCTTGCTGCAGTAGCACAAGGCTTACCATGGGTAATTTAGTTTTCTCAGAAGCAGGATAAATTATCCTCTACTGAGCATCACGTTACCATGTCTGGGCATATTCTCATACTTCGGCTTCCTCATTTCCAGCTTGTTCAGGTCACAGAATCACATTGAAATCTGTGGGATAGCTATATCCCTTTGAACTGATTTTTTAGTAGAACCAAAGCTGAATACTAGAAACGTAGTTTGGAATGGCAATCAAAAAGCAGCAACCGATGGGTTGTTGTCAATGAGTAGATGCTAGAGGAAGCTTCGCTGGTTTTACAGAAGGTCACTGTTCTATTTCTGATGTGCCTCTACATGGAACAGCTACTCTATTTGTGAAAGGCATAATTTAAAGCAAAATTCTGGATAATCCAGCTGCATTAGACAAATGTCTGGCTAAAATCTGACTGTCCTTTTTTGCCTGCTTGACAGTTTACTTTGTGCAACCTTAGAGGAGATGTCTGCGGTCAAAACTGCAAATTGAAATAAACAGTTAAGGTTATGGAAGTAGAAAAAGAAGAGAAAAAAGCAGAGAAATATTGCATCCTACTGCTAGTGCAGATCTCTGACTTCCAACCCACCCACTTTCTCGATTGGCATTCAGATCTAATGCTTCATATGTCTTAGAGTTCTTCTCTCTCATGCATATTATTCAGTTATGTAATAATAACTATTAAATGTGATTTGCACAGCTGCATAATTGACAGCTGAACTGAATTTGTCCCACTACTGAAGAACAGATTAATGTGCAAATGTGTGTATTGTTACTACATCTATTCCTTTGGTTTCATCTGTTACTGTCTTGCTCCTGTGTTTTGGGCAGTCTGTGTTTTAAAGATAAGCACTGCAAGGATTATTTATGGTCTGAAGTAAAAGTTCTGGTGTTCTTACAGGACATGCATTTGCGATTTATTTGGGACAACTTGGTGTTAATTGTTGCTTCTCTAACAGCTCAGGTGAAAGAAATACTGACACCAGTTCTTCAGAACACTGTAATTCTTAATTTCTGTGTGTCTGCATAGCATCAATAATTACATTCAGATTTTCCTGGTTTCAGCTGGGTCAATTTTCTTCCTAGTAGCTGGATTCTGGCTGTGTTTTGGATTTGTGCTGAAAATATCATTGGTAACAGAACAATGTTTGGGTTATGGTTAAGCAGGTCTTGCATAACATCTTCTGCTTCTCACCCTACCCTACCATCAAGAGGGCTTAGGGGCGGGGGGTGCACAAGGAGCTGGGAGGAAGCATGGCCAGGGCTATTCCATACTGTAGAACGAGTTAGTGGGGAGGGGCATATAACTGCTTGATGATGAGCAATTGCATTGGGCATCACTGGGTTTTGTTTAGGGTTTTTTTCTTAAAAAGTTTTCTTAAAATATGAGTTTTCATTACTATTAAAATATTTTTTATTGTATTTTGTTTCAGTTTAGTTATTAAACTGTTCTTATCTCAACTCATGAGTTTTACTTTTTTTTTTGCTCCCCATTCCACTGGGATATGGGGAGTGAGTCAGTGGCTTTGTGTTGCTTAGTTGCTGGCCTGGGATAAAGCTTGACATAGAGTTTTCAGCTCTTGTGGAATGGATCTTCAAATAAAATCTCAAATATCTTGTGAAAGCAAATCTGGTTCTGAATGTGTTCTCTAACACAGGCTTTGAGTGTACAGAGCCCTGATCCTTCCCTGCCTTTGCCCATTCAATTATTCACATCTCTATGGGGACAGAATATCTAGTTGTTTTGTGAAGCATTTAACTGAATACCCATTAAAATGATTGCAGTATGTGAGGCTGTGAAGGGTCAAGATTTTGGTACTTAGATGGAAACCTAAAGTTTTGGAATAATATTTCTATGTCTCATCATTCCACCTGCACAGCTCTCAGGTTGTGACATATATGAAATATTTATTTAGCATCTCTAAAATTAGAACAGAATGTGTGCTGAATGTCAAAAGATTGTAGAATAACTCTGCTAAAAAGTTCAGGGTGAGATTCACAGTTCTTTGGCTTTGGCATACTACCTCTAGTCTAAGGGCTTGTCTACACAGTGGATTTTATCTGCTGCTGAATTGTTTTGAATAAAAAAGTTTTGTCTGCACCGGACAATTCATTGATAATGTAGTAACTGGTGCCATACTGTGTTGCTTGGAAGCAGCAGTTAACTACATCTTGTGATTTACTATTGCATGCTAATGTTTGCCTGCATTGCACAGTGCTTTGGCAGGCCATGGTGACTTGGCAGGCCTCCATTTGCTCTCCCTGTTCTGCTACCTGTGTGCCTGAAGCTGCTCTGCAACCATACAGATAAAATGTTTGTTCTGTTTTTAAATACGAGGAAGCAGAGATGTTCGGTTCCTTCATGCTCACAGACTCTAGCAGTCTATAGAATTATTATGGTTTTGTTTTCCAGTCTTTTCTAGCCTGCATCCAACTAGTGGAAGAACAGCAACAAAGAGATCCCCAGAGGACAAATGGATTGGAGGTGAAGTAATTCCCCCAAACACAAACATTATAATGTGGTGAGGATACTAATGTTGCTAATGGGGATGGTGAAACAGTCATGACCTCAGTGTACCTGTGGTATTGTGTCAGAAATCAAGAACGTGAAACCATCTTGCGATGAAACCAGACATCTGCCTTTTTAGGGGAGCTAGATCTGTGAAGGGTTCAAATTCTGCTGATGAGGAACTAGTACAGTTTTAGCACAAGGCTGTAGTAATTGACTGTTTCACCTTTGGCAATGCTGGTGCTTACAATAAAGGCAAGGACTACGGACAGAGTCATGATTTTAGTTTAAGATTATCTGGTAGTCAGGAGGCAGCCAGCACCTTGACATTTTGTCCATGTCATAGCCCTACAAGGCCATCATCAGGTTGGCCAGAGGGACTATTAAGCATCACGGCACTGGCTTCTGCTGTCAATCAGTCCTACAACGAACAACCACACATTTTTCACTTTCCTTCTTGAAGCCAGAGACACAAAGGATCACCCTATAGTGTGCTGGCTTTCTCCCTTCTTCCTCCCAGCAAGTCCTGCTTGGCCAAACATTGTGTTCAGAAGCTTGCTGTACTGGTGCTACAGGAAATCTTATAATAGAAACGTGTTTGTTGAGGCCATGCCATTCTATATTTCTGTAATAAAATATGAGGTACAAAATGTATTTTAATTAAGCTGGAAATTAATTATATTAATCAGTGCAAGTCCACCCGCTCTCTCTTTGCTAATATCCTATGCTCCAACAATATGGAAACTTGAGATAGGAAAACTGCACATTGTTGTTAACAAAACACTAATACTGTTAACCTTTAGTGTGCTGAACACTCATTGAAAAGCAGCATTCATTGAACAGAGATCTCTGTTAAAGAATGAGATTCTTAGATATATGAAGTATTTACTTTGGCCCAGACTGTTCAAGATCAGGGTGTTTCCACCTTAGCAAAGCTGGCTAAATTCTCCAGAATGTCAGAGGAGAAACATTTCAGTGACCGGTAGCAGCTGATGTCAGTTTTGCTCATTTATTTGGGGAAGCCATATGCAATTTTTTTTTTTTGTGTGGTCTTTCTGGTCTTAACCTGTCACAGATGACCAATATGTTCCATCCATTCACTTGGATTTCATGGGTAAGCACTTTCTTCACTTTGCTGACTGAAGACATAGGCCATGGATGTGTCCTCTAGTGTTAATGGATCTGCATGTGATTCATTGCTTGTTTGCCTGCCTTCAGCATCTGTATCACTCCTGACAGCACTACCAATAAATGTCTTGGCCATGTACTCTTTAAAGCTGTGGCTATAGACCCATTAATGTGAAATGAAGTTTAAAAGAGTAGCCATCCAACATGCCCTGAGTTCAGTATGACAGCTGACTTAATAGAGTGTGCGAACTAGAAAGTTCTTATTGCAAATGCTGTCAAGCCCAAGTTCAAAGAAATTACCCATTTCAGTTGGCTGAAATAGAATATTCTAAGAACCAAGAAGAGCAAATATTCAGTGAACTTCTCAAGTGCCACATAACTCAAGGTACAAGATGATTTCTCAAAGCCGAGAGACAGGAGGTGAGACCAGAGACACCAGATGCCTGTCTGAGACAGTGAAGTGACGGAGAAGATTTTTTTTTCTGTGAACAAGGAAAAAGAGGAATAACCTCTAGTGTCAGGGAGACCACCAGAGAAAGTAGACAACACTAAGGCAGATGCTAGGAATAAGTAGGTGAACTTGGAACATATATTCTGCAGAACCTGCTATTCCAGTGAATGAAAGTGAACTTTTGTTGGGTCATAAGCTCAGGAAGATGTCCCATTTTGAATCCCAGTGCCCATAGCCAGAACCTTGAATATTTTGTACATTTTTTCTTAAGATGAGTCACTATACGGTCTCTTACATAGCTCTGTTGCACAAAGTTGCATAAAGCAGTTTATTACTATCACCAGTTTCCAGATAATTGTTCTTCTATTCTTCTGCCTCAGTCTCCTTTCTGTAAAACATTTAGCTGCATGCTTTAATTAATGGTTTTTGAGACCTGTAGCTATGGGTGAATGGCAAAGGCTATATGAGGTGTCTGGGATTTGGCAGAATAAACAATAGGCCTCCCAAGCCTTATCTGTCTGTCTTACTGGTTGCTCTTTGTGATGCACTAAAAGAGTACTGTAAGACTAAGGTGTGTCTTGGTGCTGAAGGGATACTTTGATGGCACAGAAACACCTTAACTCTTCCTGCCCCTAATTTTTGCAGCATAATAATTTTTAATTGCTTCCAATGTTCCTACACATCTGGGAGTTCCAGCAAGTGCTTACTTGGAGTTGTGAGTCAAGCTGCGGCAGGGTTTTTTGTAGGTGTCTGGATCAACAGAAGCTACTTACACATTTGTCTCTGTGTGCAAAGCAGAGCCTACATGATCAAAAGATGGAGATGGCTTTCTGTGGAGCATTTCCTACATTTTGCTGTGTTCCTCTGTCAGGCTTTTCTTGTATGAACAGAGTGAGCTCTGCCTTGAATACTCTAAACTCAAGCCTAGTATTTATGACTTCCTCATCTTTGTATTGAGTTAGGCTGGAGGGTTTCCATTTGAAGCACACAGAGTAAAACACTGTACAACCTTTTTGATCTGACATATCATTAACTTGATTCTGGCTCATGACAGAAACAGATAGGTAGTTGTGTTGGTTTCTTTTTTTTCTTTTTAATGGGAAAACAGTTAGTTTTCTGATAAAAAGGTCATTTAATAAGCGGGTTAATGGTTAATGAGTTCTTACTTACATTAGGCAAGAGATAAGAACTGCAAACAAAGTATAAAGCCTCCTGATTTCATAGCTGTTAATAGAACTCCACAGTCATTCAATAAGTTGTATTACAAGTCAGAGAAGAGCTTTTTTAGTTCTGTATGATTTTTACTGACTGAGCAATTTATTTTGTTTTCATCAACCTAGACAAACGTGAAACAGCAATAACACATTAATTCAGTGTTAAATTTAAACATGGTAGAATATACGTGCAGTTTCAGTGATCAAAGAAGCCATTGGGAGTGACAGATCAATTAGCCTGTTAATACTTGCTGTTATGATAGGGATCAAATTTTCAAGATTTATGTATATCATACAATAGTGTACCCAAGGACTAACAGACATCATTGAACAGGAAAGCTAGAAGATGAGTGAGGAACAGGACCTGAAACTTCTTGAAAACTCTTCTTTCATAGATTTTTTTTTTTCTCTAATTTTGTCTTAAAAATGTATAAAAAAAAGGAAGCTGAAACAGAAAAACAGCTTTGAAAAGATATTGGCTCTGGAAGTTACAATAACTGCAAGTACTCACATCTGACTAATATACCTGTTTTGTTACCACATTTTCACCTTCCACTTGTAACAGCAGGGAACAGAGACATCAATATTGTTGTTGCTCTACTAGGATCATGTTTTTTACCCTGCAGTCCTTTTGATGATCTTCAACTTGCTCGCTGACACTTGTACTTACAAAAGTTTGGGGTTTTTTTTAAAGAAAAAATTACCTACTAAAATTACTTCTTTCTCATTGTCTAGTTTGAGTGAAAACTTTCAAAGACATGTCAAAATGCATAGTTTCAGCACAGCTGTTAACCTCTGTGTGATAGTTTATCCTAACATAGCTAATGTAACATAAATTATGAAATCTGTTATGTTACTGCATCTGACTTGTGGGTAGGGAAAAAAAATTTCCATAAGGAACCTTGATATCTGAATTTTTTCACTATTTTCAAACAATGCTGCTGGTGTCACTATTATCTATCTGATTTATGATCTGTTATGATGCTGAAAATACAAACCAGGTTAAAATGATTAGGAATGAGACCTAGGGCAAGAAGAAACAGCCTCAAGTTTCACCAGAGGAGGCTTAGATTGGAAATTAGGATGAACTTCTTCACTAAGAGGGTTGTTAAACACTGGCAAAGGCTGCCCAGGGTCCAGATGGGCTGTTGAGTCTCTTTCTCTAGAGACATTCAAAACCTACCGTTTGAGTTCCTGTGTGACCTACTCTAGGTAGTCCTGCTCTGACAGGGGCATTGGACGAGATGATCTCTTGAGATCCTTTCCAGCCCATAAGATTCTGTGATTCTGTGGTTGAGTCACCATCCCTGGAGGTATTTAAAGACTTGTAGATGAGGAGCTCAGGGACATGGTTTTGTGGTGGATATGGTAGTGCTGGTTTTACAGTTCATCTTGATGACCTTAAAAGCATTTTCCATGATTCTATCAGTCTACAAAAATAAAATTATGTATCAGGGATACATCCAATAGCAGGAGGATTTTTTTTCCCTGCCTCGTTCTTTTGTGTTGTTTTTATTCTAAACATAATTGAAGATTCC
This sequence comes from Urocolius indicus, assembly GCA_013401255.1. NCBI lineage: Eukaryota > Metazoa > Chordata > Aves > Coliiformes > Coliidae > Urocolius > Urocolius indicus. Next base: position 134,598 of record WBNH01004785.1, on the reverse strand, counting down.
TCTGAAGAAAAAGTTGGTGGTTTTAGTAGCTTTTTTCTTTTGTTTTGTTTTTGTTAAAATAATTTTTATGCCTTTTGAACGTGACTCTACAGTCTTGCAATAGCACAGCCTGATGCTTAATGAAGAGCACAAACCAAGCACAATCTTTCTTTGTAAAACAAACTAGTTCTTAGGGAGTCCAGCTATTGTGAGACACAACCTGTCTTGAAATTTTGGATATTTTTGTGAATTTTCTGTTTATTTGTCTATCTGTCTGCCTCTTGGAATGTGCATGGCACTGACTAAAATATGCAACTCAAGTTTAAATTAGTTCACTCAATACAAGTAAAATAAAATGAGTTTGTGACTTTATTCTCCATTGTACTGATGGAAAGAAGGTATGTTATTTGAAGTTCAGTTCTTCCTGATGTAATCTCTTATCTTAAAACAGAAAAAGAGGAGGCTATAGCTCTAGTCTCCTGACTTTACTAAAGCAAAACCAGCCAGGAAATCTACTGAATATTCAGGCTGATTTCTGTAGTGAAACATATCAGATATATTAATGATTAGGGATGAATTATTTTCATTATTGCAATGTTTCTGTGTCCTTCAGGGAGGAGAATGGTAATGGTGTAAGGGGGATGGGCAAGCCAAGCCACGAATGTGCAAACCTGTTTGTGCATTGAGGCATTTTTCATGATACAAGTTCTAATATCTCTTATAAGGTGATCTGCTCTGTTGCTGTTCTTGTTAACATCCTTCACTCACATGCCTTTCCTACACTTGAGAAGAATCTCTGTTCCCTCCCCTTGTGCCTTGCCAACAATAGATACTCAGTGGATAAGACAGTTTCACCAAAGCAACTAGAGTCCAGATGACATCAGTCAGTGTCAAGCATTTGTTTAAATGCTTGTATGCAACGGAACATTAATTTGGATTCAGTAAATAGGTTCATTTAAAATGGACTAATTGCTATCTGCCATTCAGAAATAATAGTCTTCTCCTATCTGTGTTAATTTACTTTAAGATTAAATAAAGCTGTATCTTTACATGTTTGAATCTGAGGAATTTGATTGAGTACAATTTCTTTTAGATGACAGAGGTAAAAGCAGTAACTTCTTGAAGTGTGCTGTCTTAAACTGTCTTGAGATCACTGGTCCTTAGTCTGGCTTCTTTTTAGGATAGTGTAGAGTAGTTTTAGACAGATTAGCAGTCACTCACAGCTGCTTGTGACCTTTCTGGCATACAGATGTGTTGTGTGGCTGTATGGGCAGAAGGAGTAAACGCTTTCCAAATATCTCCATCTGCTAATTGCTAACTGTTTTCAAAAGGAGGACTCCTGTGGATTTTTTTTTTGTGTTCTTTTCGGTATGATAAGAATAGGAAAGAGCAGGAGCAAACAAAGGATTGCTTTCAGAGTGTGCATCCACTAGACCAAACATAGTTATAAAGTCTTTAAAAAGAATATATGAACAGGTTGATAAACTACTCCTGGAAATACTTTGTATCTCTTCAGCTAAACCCAAAAGTTCAAATAAGGACTATCCCTCCCCATTGTGATTTACCATTGCAGCTCTTGCTGGCAGGTTTGGAGAATAATCTTAGAAAGTAAAAAAAGTAAAAAGTTGGCTCTTGCCCACCCTTTTTTTTGTAGTTCTTATCCAAATAAAAAGAAAATGCACTTTGAAACCAGTATTTGATATGTTCTGATTATGTCAGATGCAAGTCACAACACCAGATGCCTCTGAAAATATATTGGCAGGCACTCAAGTGAATCATAAAACAAGATTGGTAAAGAATAACAACCAAATAAAACTAGGAATAGCAACTCTCAGGGCAAGATACATTTGAAAAGTCTTAATTTGTGTGGATCAGATCCAAGAGAAGGTACAATATGTCTGCCTTCAAAAGTATATGTCTTCTTCGTCCACTAGAAACATAGATTTCAGGTGTGTCATGAGTGTTAATACACTCTGTGTTTCTGTTTTTCTCATTTGTTACCTACTTTGGCCACTGTGTCTCAGGAATGTTTTATTCTCAGTTGGTTCAACATAGATTTCAGATCCTATATGCTTGTTTACACAGAAGTGTTGTCAGCTTGATGTTAAAGCTAGATAGGGTTCTTCCTGGTTTTGTCTCACCTTTTCCATGTTTAAGTAGATGCTAAAACAAGATGAAGGCAATTGTGTTAAAGAGCAGAGAGAGGTGAATTCTGTAGTCATTCCTACTGAGCCAACTATTGGTCAGATAGCACAGTTGTGAAGATGGATAAAATTCTCAGCTCAGGACTGAGCACACCACTTTCAGACTTGTCTAGGTGAACTCTGGAGCCTGGGAAAAAATGTCGGTGGTGATTTAAACAGATCTTTTTTTGCATCTGGAACAGAGTAAACATGCTCACACTACTGCCTGAAGCCATTAAGTGTTCTAGGAAGCTGATTTTTACTGCTTTCTGGCAGAAACACAACATCTGATTGTAAGAGTGAGTATGGAATCAGCACATGCTAAAGTACCAAATGTTGATGCAAAATTGCTGGTTTGGGAGGTATGCCATGAGGGAATTTAATTATACAGACAGCATAATTGTACAGCTGTTACAGATATGCCTGTAAAGCATAACTTAAAACAGAGGGCTTCAAATACATGCTGCAGTTCTTTTCCTTTTTATACCTTCTGAATAGAAGGCAGCATGGAATAATCTTGTAATTTTAAATACTGGGAAAAGCATTTGTCTCTTTTATTTGTCCATTTCTTTGGATTGTATACGTACTCATGTAACTGATTTTGGTGAAAGTGATATATCCAGGGTGGCAGATAAAACATTTATTAAAGTACATTGCCACAACATGGTGTACAGGGGCCTTAAGCAAAGGCTATATATGTTAAGTACTAGTTTGTAATATGTCTTATAGCCTCCGGTTCCTTTCTGATGCAGACTGCCTCCAGCCAGAGAAGGCCTAGACAACAGCACTCAGTATTGATAATCTGAGTTTTCTTTATCAAATATTATGGGTTCTTGTGATCCAAATTCTTGAAAGTTAAGGAGAAATATCTGTTAGCTGTAAGATTAATATGTGCTTTTTTCACTTGTAGATCTGGTTCTGGGAAGCCATTCATCCATGGGCCTGCTAGTCTTTCTGGTTAGGGCAGTAGTAAAGTACTCTTTTTCAATACAACTGCCATCTGTTCTAGAAAGGTGTGCCATGAACATATGTATCAGGCTAAATTGTGGACTATGTGTCATATTAAAACGGAAGTCAGGAATTTGCTAAGAAGAAATGTTAAGCTGGTAGAGTACATTCCTAATATTACAGGGATATTTCTGTAATTTAAGCTATTCCCTTAAAACAAGGGATCATCTGATCCCAGTGGAGCAGTTGCAGTTTAGGAAAAGAAAAGGGGTGTGTGTGGGGGCGTGGACAGGGGAGCCAGAGGGTGGCAGTTTCTGATCTCCTAGTAATGATTTGCACTAGTATTTAAAAGGGTGTTATTTAAGGCAGTTGATCCATACTGTATCCCAATGTGATCCTCTGTGCACAAGTGAAACAAACACATTTTCAAGGTTTATTTCCTCTTTTTCTATCCCAACTAAAGCATCTGAAGGCAATCAATGCTTGATCACACTGCCTCTGAGAATGCAGCATTTAATTGTCATGCTGAAGAGACAAATGCAAGAGGAACAAACAATTAGATAAAAAGAGGTTGAAATTCTGGCAGAAGCTCAAATACTTTTTGCTATGTATAAAGATTCCAGCTGACATTAATTTAGTCACATTATCTTTTCATTGCAGATGTTTAGGGATGGCTTTTCTAATTTCTTAGAGAAATGCTTTTATTCTCTATAAGCCCCCAAATGTTATCATAAGAAATATAATTGATAGCATGATAAAAGCTTTTGATACTCAAATATCTGTCAATTTTCAGGAGAAGAAATTATTCTCAAAGACATTTAACTGAAGGGTGAACACAATGACACAAACCAATCCACTTATGTTTCCTCTGAACTGAAAATACTTACGAACAAATGATTGGGTTGAATGAATATTGTCTGATGACATACTGGTAGTCAATCATAAATTGTTCATTAACTGTGTTGCTACCACTAGTGATAACTAGGTAGCAGTATAAAAGCTATAATAAGATAGTTTGGTAAATGTATGGAGCTCCTAAAAATTTTATAAACCATTCTTGCAAACAGATCAAAGCAGGTAGAAGAGTAACGTGACCACACATGATGTTTTTTCCCATCTCTTAGTTATTGGCAATGTGACCTTCAGCAGTGGTAAAATGTCTGAGGGATTTAAACCCTTTTTTTATTTGCTATTTTGGCTACAGGCATGATCTTAAATAAAAGCAAAGTCTGCACTTAAAATTTGTTATCCTTTAGAACAAATAGGTATAATGGTAAGCACAAATGATAAACTAGGAGTTAGTCTACAAGTATACACAAGCTCAAGCTAAGTGGAAGCATGGAGCTCCTGGGGGCTAATTTGCTCGGTTTCAAGGTGTTTAGGCTGATTCTGTTGGAAGTACCTTATTAAGAGCTTGTTTGGAGACCTTGAGTTATATGCTAGCATGCAATGTAGGTAAACCATTAGTTTAAGATTTATGATAGTTATTTTATTGCTAATTCTTTAGCAAGGCTCGTAAATCTGTGAGTATAGTTTATGGTTAGGACTGCACCTGATCATGTGTCTGTCAAGATTCATTCGCTGGTGTGTCCACTGCCTACCCTTGTAAAACAGATGAAAGTCATATGATAAAAATTACTTTTACTAGTGATATAAACTAGTGTGGTACACAAGTTTTTATGACTGAAAAACTGCCTTACCATTTGATATAAAACTATGAAAAAAATTCGTAAAATACTGTAAAAATATTTTTCCTTTTTTGACTGAAACTTTAAAATAAACACCAAGAGACGGAGATTAAGCCCTCACACTGTTATTTGGTGTCTTCAGTTCTGCAAATCTTCAGGAGTTTAATACATGACATTTATCATGTTAAACACAGAGTCAGCGGAGCTGTTGTGAAGTGAAGTGAAAGGAATCAGATTGTAGGTATGAGCTCACCATGTCTGCTATACTTTTCTCATGCCAGAATCTACATGCAGCAGTAGGAACTTTACAATATTGCCTCAGGGAGAGCATAGTGTTTCTTCATGTGGGCATGCAGTGTGCTTTCAAGCTGAACAAAAGAGGCTTGTAACCAGGTGTAGTGTATTAGGCCTGACAGTTTACCCTTGATAAAAGGAAATACTAATGAAACTGGACTCTCATGACCATCTCCACCTCCACCTGGGGGCAGATGAGGTCTCAGGGCAAGACTGGCATTTTCCCTCAGTTTCCATATACTAACTACCATGTTGACATAGGTCACAAGAGGAATAAGGAGATTGCTGAAGAACAAAAGTTGAAAGATCTAATCTACCTTTGGACACTCTCTAGCTGGAAACTTTACAATGGAAACATCACCAAGGAAGGCTGTGTCTCTTTGGATCACACATGGAACAGAGAAATATTTGTTCAGTATACTTCATAGAGGGGATCTAAGCCTTCTGTTCAGAGCTGATCACATTTTCTAAACAGAACTTGTTTGTATCTTCCCTCCTGAAGCTCCATATAAGGGAGGAAGAAAGAATAATCTTTACAGGTATTTTTTAATTCCTTTAGCTTTTTTAATTCTTCACTGAATTAAATAGACAGAGTCCAGAATCTTCACATTTTCTCTTCTTTCCTTTGTCTTTTTTACCTCTGCAATTTTTAAACATTGACAATAATGTCAAGGCAGTAGAATGAAACTGCTGAGAAAGCTATCTAGTGGTTTTTTCCCACTATTTGTACTTCAAATTCCCTTAGAGGTAAAAAAAAAAAGAAAGAAAAAACAAGGTGAGAACAACAAAATATGCTCAATTGTTTGGCAGAAAACAAACATCCAACTTGGAAAATGTCCAGCTTTTAAAAACTTAATCAGATGAAAGGTTTAATGTTAAGTAAATTAAATGTTCTAGCTTTAGTATAATTTTCTTGTGTTTAGTTAAGTTATTTGAGTAAATCTCGTCTAGGGGAAAGAAAGAGAGAAAATGTATTTATTTTATCCATTCCAATCTTTAAGAAGGATGCCCTTAAGATCATGGCTCTGCTTTTCTCCTTAAATTCCATCTTGGTGTTACAGGAGGTTGACCTTGCTTTTGTTTCTTGGAGTACCTAGTGGAAATAATGAAGAAATAAAATCCATGAAGAGCCACTTGGCGGTACCTGCTGGCATTTGTTATTAGTTCTGTGTGAGTCTGTGCAGAGTAAAATTTATATTGAGAGTACAGGGATGTCAGAAATTTCCACTGCAAACAAAGCAAATAATTTATTTGTGAAAAGTGGCAGGCTTTTATGAATTTGAATCTGTTTAAGTTTCCTGCTTAAAACTAGTTTTGAGGTGCTGGCTGCTGTTGTGCTTCAGTCTGCTTCATGCTAGGTTTTAACAAGCAGGACTCAGACTAAGTCTTAATAACAGCTGCAGGAATAAGGAGGTTATGCTCAGGCAGGTATGAAGTAGAAGTTATCCCTAACAAATGCACTAAGGTGTCTATAATTTGTGGAAGTTAATGGAAAGATTTAAAGAAATTCTTTAGAGTGTTAGAAGGGCATTCAAAAGCAGTTCTTGAATACCTTCTTTCACTCAGCATCCAAACAACTGTGTTATATAACTCAAACAAAGCTGGGTGGGTGTTTTGTTTTTTTTTATTTTATGATCTACTCCAGGTTGGTTAGACCTTAGTCTCCCACTGAGAGAAATATCTTCCTGATTCACATGAGTTATCAGCTTCATGAAAGACAGTGACATTTTATTTCTCTTCTAAAGCAATCAGTAAAACTGAAAAAGGTCACATTTTATTTTCAGCAGAGGTACCTTTGTTTCATAATTTAAGGTAAACAGCAACTTCTAGCTTCATGCAGAAAGACATCTATATGTTATATCTAGTTTCAAGGCAAAATGTTAATTTCAAGTGCAATAGAATTTAGAAATTCAAAGTACGTGTTTCTGAATTATTGCTCTTAATCAATTTTTGTATATTTTTAAATATTTCTGTATAATTATTTTCTGTTATTAAATAATTCCTAACATATTTTTGACAAAATTAGAACAATTTATGATGATCTCATGAGAAAAATGATGTATTTTACCAAAGAAGAAAAACCATGTCATATTTAGTTGTTGGAGCCATGTAACAAGACAAACTTGACAATATGATCCTTTTCGAGATGCAGACCGTATATTCTGTGTTAAATAAGATGTTCCACAGTTCTGGCAGCAGAAGGATTGAGTGAGTGATAGACCAGGAAAACAAATGGCGGATTTTGTTAAACTATGTTGCATCATCTTGCTGTAGTCATCCCAGACTTCAATGAACATTTTTTATTGTAGAAAAGTCATTGGCTACTTTAGACTCTGTAAATCTAAAGTTATTTACTGATTTTCCCCATTTATAGATCTCTTTGCTCCTGATTTAGAATATGATTTTATAAACACTTTGAATGCAACTGTGACTTTACAAATACAGGACTATTGCCTTGGAAGAAGTTATTAATACTTCATTATGTATTCTGTTTTGGGGAAAAAAAATCTTTTATGAACAGAAAATTCATGATGAATGTTTATTAAAAAATGATGTGGTTTGCCTTGAGACATACTATTTTTTCCTTTGTTGTAGTAGAGCCATATTTCTGAGGTCTGAGAGGTCTTTTGTTGTTTACAGATAACTTCATTTGCAACGGTTAAAGCAGATGAGACGTTCAGACTGACTCTTATTGCATCCTGTGGGATTCAATCTAGGCTAGAACAAGACTTCATATGGATGCTGGGAGAATGAGACAGGATATTAATATACAGTCTGAGGGATACTGTTCACCTTTCTGCAAAATCTCCACTCTGCTGCAGAATGCTCAGCAGATGCAAACCTTTGGATGATTGAGGTGAGAAATGTGAGAAGGGAAAGGCAAAGAAAAATGTATATTTTCTAATGAGACTCGGAGAGAAGTGAGGAAAATGTGGTAACAAGGTACAGTTAGGTTGTTCCAGATGGTAAAAGACAGGGAGTAAATGAGCCTTGCCAGAACTGAGAGAAACAGAAAAAGCTTTTTATTGCCTCATGGGCACTAATGCAGAGCAACTGGCTTTCCTCCTACTGACTGAGGTATTTTTATGCTGATATGATATAAGTGCAGTTGGTGATCTAAAGTGCAGAAACATGGCAAAGCTGGTCCAATATGTGGAAGAATTTGAGCACCCACTGAGAAAAAGCACTTAGTTGCCTTATGGTGAGAGCAGGAGCATGAGGCAAATAAGTTATTCCTTCTCTTGGAACTCCATTTACTAGTAGGACAAGAAAAGGGAAGAAATATCCTTAGATCTTAATGAAGTATACTTGCTCTCTCACTGCATTCCTGGATATGTCTCTCTTTTTTCTTTCCTTTTCCCTTCCTCTCTTTCACTCTCTCTCTTTAGAATCATAGAATCATTACAACTGGAAAAGACCTTTAAAATCATCAATTCCAACCACTAACTTCCAAGCTTGCCACTAAACCAAACCAAGTCCTGCAGAACCTCATCTGTGCATTTTTCAAATATCTCCAGTGATGGTGATTCCACCACCTCCCTGATCAGCCTGTTCCAATGCCTAATAACACTCTCAGCGAAAAAGTTCTTCCTAATGTCCAATCTAAACCTCTCCTGACACAACTTGAGCCCATTTCCTTGTGTTCTATCATTCGTTACTGGAGAGAATAGATTAACTTCCATCTCACTCCAACTCCCTTTCAGGTAGGTTTAGAAACTGATCATATCTCCTCTCATCCTCCTCTTCTCCAAGCTGTGTCCAACTCTCTCAACTTATAAGCAACTCCTTATAAGGCCTGTTCTCCAGACCCTTCACCAGCTTTGTTGCCCTTCTCTGGACATGTTCCAGCACCTCAATGCCCTTCTTTTAGTGAGGGGCTCTTCCTCCCTCTCTTTTGCTCCTTCTCTCTCCCTCCCTCTCTTTTTTCCCTGTAGGTGCCTGACTGACACATTTGGTTCCTTCATTATGGCTGAAAGTTGTATGCATCTGATGTTCATTTTCAGTTAGAACTGTACTTCACTGCTGACTCTTCTGAAATCCCTACATTTTCATAAACATTCTTTAGAGATACACATTTTGTTTGAACTGCTTGACTTAGTTAAAAATAATCAGGCACTGAAGAAGAAAAGAGAGTTTGAAGAGTTCTTTGAAAATCTCAGTTAGAAAGGATTCTGTTACTGATAGCTGGTAAGCATCTGGTATTCTTTGTAGCCTGATAGTTTAAAAAATAAAATGCTAGATGTCTTAGGTGCTTTGCAAAAGGATCTGCCTTTACAGCTAGCTAATTTTGCTAATTTATTGCCCTCTTCTCCTACCTTCATCTTTTTCACAGAGGTTGTATTTTCATAATTTAATCTCTGTTTTTCAGTCCTTTGGTACATCATCATTAACACACACAAACACACACATACCCACCCTCTCTATTTTTAAAGGAAAGCTTTTCCATTTTAGGGCCAAATTTGACAACATCTAAAATAATAACAGAGAGGATATAAACCAGTGGTCACAAGATTTTGGTCCTAAATCAATTTCACTGATTACAGCAGGAAACCATGAGTGGAGACTGATTGCCTGAGAAGCTCCTCAGTCTGGCTCACTGTTTTTATTTCCCTGGTAAGGGAAAAAATAATATATTTCCTCTTTGTATTTATGTAGCATAATTCTCCACATCTTTCTTCAGGACTAGTCAATTCTTTTATATTCCCAGTCTATAACTTGTTCCTTTTTCTCACAGCTAGACTGTGACTGGGAAATGAGACTGGGCAGGAGATGTTTGAAGCTTTTAAATTGTTCTGTTAAAGAACAAACACATGTAAGTGCAAGAACTAAAGAGTTTACTTAGAATATGAGGGGTACATAGTTACCTTCTTTGCAGGAAGGAATTAAAATCAAGCCCTCTTGGACAGAGACATTTTCCTCATATGGCTTCTTGTTCTTTGTGTTGTGCTGGATCATGCAGAAGGATTTAGTGATTGCAGAACATCATACTGGGGCATGGGGCAGCCAGGTTTCAAGGTAAAATGTTTGAAGTTGAGCAGGGTAAAACAAAGTCTAGAGCTTAACTAAGAAACTTGGACAATTTTATTTTCAGTGCATTAGTGCATCTTCCTCTAAATTCTTTCACAGCAGGCTATATGAGTTTATTGACCTATTCATCAGTACATGAAGGAACATGTTTCTCATCTTCTGTCCCTGCTGTACTGTGCAGTTTGCAACATTGAGCACTTGATGTTGCACAGCCTCATAAGGGAAAGCAGCCATTTTCAATCATTTTTCTAGAATAGTGGAGTTAAGCACTGCTCTGCAGTGTAGCAGTGATGAAGACATGCAGATATGGAAAGAATCTCATGGGAAAGAAGTTTAAACTCGAAAGAACTTAGTCTCTTTAAAGAAAATGTCACGATGTTGTCGGCTACCATGTTTTGAGGAGACACTGTGTAGAGCAGCACTATAGGGGCATATAATGGGCTTTCTTCTTACATAGCATGTATTTGTTTTGTTCAGTTTCTCATACTGGAGTTGTTTACATGTCATAAAGCTATCCTTAACTCCTGTTAAATCTGAATTGTAGTAAAAGAGCTCTTACAACAGTCATTCACAATACAGTCTTTAAGATGTGCTCATCATTTGCAGTTGTCTTAAAAACAGAAGGATCAGATCTTCAGCATCACTCTGGATTTTCTTTCTGAGCGAGGAAGAGTTTGGTGATTTCAGAGGGCAGATATCTCAAACTTTTTATCCTTTGAAATTGATAAAGTAGTAAACAGTTCTATTTTGACACTTTGCCCGTGCTGAAAATGCTTTAACCTCATAATATGAGGCCAGATGTAAGATTTCTATGTGAATGTTACCACAGGCATTGGAAAAATACAATAACTTCTGTTTATTTAACTTCTTTAATTTGCAGTCTGACATTTCTCAACTGCACTCAGAGCCAAGATTCATTTGTAGTCTTGAAGCACTTTTTTTTTGAGTGAAGATATTTTATGGAATTATGTGAGGTTTTGCAGATTGCTTTTATATTAAAATCAAGAAATTATTCAGAAAGGAGGATTTACTATAAAAATTCCCACTGGTGGGAAAACTTATTGGAGCTTATCTGCTAATTTTGCTCAAGACTTTGGATAGTCTTTTATTTGTCCTGAAATTGTTTTATCCTATAGATGCTGAAAAATCCCCTAGTAATTTATTTGGCACAAGAAAAAAAACCTTCTGTGCAATCCCCCAAACCATTCTCAAAACTCAGTGACTTAAATGGGTCCATGCCATCTGTTACTCTTCACTTTGGCAGCTTTGACTTGACATCTGGTAGTTATAGAACTAAGTGTGATCTTGTAATTGTAATTCAGGGATCATGACAGAGATCTCATGTTCCTTGTTTTCTTAAAACTTCCCTATGCTATATGATGTTGTATAGATACTGAGTACTGTTGTATCCAACATGCTTGTATTATTTTTGATGACTCATTAGAGTATTTAGAAAGAAGCAGCTTTATACGAATTTTTCATGTACTTATTTCTGTCGTGAATAGAACATGCTTTAACGATGACACTAGAATTATTTCTGTTGGTGTTATAGCCTCGCTATTTCTATAATCTTTTCTGGATAAAAAAAAGCAATATGATTTCTTCCACTGGGAGAGTTCTCAGCTGAATGATATCAGGATTAATCCCCGAGGAGGAATTGTGTTCATTTGTAGTACATAAACGGCTGAGAGACTCTAAGAGCAAAGCATAAGGTATTCTGGGACTGACAGTGTTATGATCTACGAAACTGAACCCAGTTGCAGTGGAGAAGGGAGGGGAGAGAAAAATAAGAACAAGCAGAAATTGATTAAAAGATGAAGTGAACTGGTAGGAGGGGGAGAAAGGAGAAGGTATATATAAGAGAGACTAACAAATCAGCTATGCAGCTGTACTTAATTTCTTGTTTTCTATAGGTACGTCTCTCCCTCTTCACTCAGGATTTCTGTTCTGAACACTTTCTGATAGGCCTTTTTTGCTCATTTGCCCTTATTTTAATTTGTGTCACCACTCGAAATGATTTGAGGAGTATAACCCTACTTCAGTGAGGAAGGAGATAGGTGTTGGATCTTTGCTTCAGTTAACAGCTTAAACTTAGTTCTGCAAGTATCCTGTGGATGAACTCAAGCACCTGAATTTGACTGAAAACCCAGGTTAATGTGCTTCTGCTGCCATTCAAACCTCTGCTACTTAAGAAAGCTAATAATTTCAAAGAAATTCTCCCTACTCTCTCATTCCTCACTCTTCATGTCCCTGTACTGCTGTACTGAATTAAAATAACCTCTCAAAGGCAAAGTACATGATGCTTTTTGACGTGTTTATTTCCCACTGATTTGTCACGATGCTTCTTTTACAAAAATGGTGCACTTTCTTTTTGCAACAGCTTTTCATTTAGTCCAGACTTGGATTTGTTGATATCCATTACAGTCTGTTTCCCTTTATGTTTCTCATGTAGTTCTAAATTTGAAAGAGAGCCATTATCTTGACATTTTATTTGGGCTAGATTTTGAATAAATGTAATTAAGCCTTGTCACACTTCTTTTAGACAGTCAACACAAAGTTATTTCTTTCCTCTTTCATACAAGATCTTTTGAAATTGTTCCCTTTTAATGACTCCCGAAGATGTTAATATTTGAATAAGGCTGTAAATGTCAAGTCTTGATGAGTCAGTCCAAAAATGTTAGAAAGCAAGCTATCTCCTAATGTTCTTACTCTGTCCCAATCCTTGTGAAATACTGACAACTTCCATGTAGGTGCTGATTGCATTTTTGCATTATCAGAGACAGGGAAACCTGAAATTACCTGGCACTTTGCAGCACAATCCTGTATCAAATACCCTGCGTTAACCCCAAATATACCTAATCTCCATACAAAAGAAGCTATGATGCTTTCCAAGAATTAAGTATCTCATTATAATTGATGTCTTCATTTTTGAAAGGCAGAGCTAAAGCCAGGTTGCATTTTATGTATTGGTCCCACATTGTCATCTATTTGAAGATAAGAATTAAATTAGCAAGAGCTACCTATGTAGACAGTTACATCCCTGCATAGAGGGATGTTGATGAGAAGTACATGAAAAGAGAACTATAGAGCTATAAAGGTGTTTTTAGATATGTGTACTCATGCTAGCTGTGTTCAATACTTTATGCTATCTGTCTCCTCTACTTTGAGCTGCACTGTGGCATGTTAATTAGAACCCATATTTACTTGGAAAACAGATGTAGAAAACGGTAGTAAGTGAGGATAAACAGCAGACCATGGGCTTGATTTTACAAAGCTCTTCAGTTTCTAATACTTCAGTATTTCCAGAATGCTATATAATTATTCAGATTCAGGATGCAACCTGATCTTTCCACAAAGTCTTTAATTCTTCTTCCCTCTGTCCTATTTCTTTTACAAACATCTATTTCATTTACAAAAATCTGTCTTGAGACAGGTCTCCTTTTGCTCCTGCCACTTGAGTCTCAGGATGTGCTGTGGGTATTAGAGGGAGAATACCTACAGGACCATTCTTCTTTCATAAGCTTCTGGTGACAAAGAAAATACTTTCTTTGAGTTTGAACAATTCTACTAGATTCTGTTTTCGTATGGAGAAAGATCTTCAGCCTTCCATACTGGTACAGTCTTTTTTGTTGCTTTTCCTCAAGATTTTCCTTTTGCTTTAATAGACAGTGAAGGACTGGGAAAGTGGAGTCAAGCCAGGGTTCCTAATGGAGGAAAACAGTCTTTCATTCCACTTGCATCTGTCCTTCTACATATTCCTGATATTTTTTCACAGCTACTTCAGAAGACAACTTCTGAAGTTCGAGCTCATGCAAGATCATTGCAATGTGTAGCAGAGAAATCCAGGTTAGTATAAACCCAATTTGTTTTGTAGCTACATGACTATTCATCTTAGAGTTTAGAATTCAGCATTAACTTCCTGTCTCTTGATTCTGCTGTGGCTGCACCTTTTTCAGTTTGCATGCTGAGATGTCTAACTGGAGTTATCTCTACCCTCTGGGCCTGTGCTAGCAACCTCATTATCTTGTCACCTACAGTCTCTGCGTTGATTTCCAATCAGAAGTCTTGTTAATATCCCTGTACCAGTATCTTTAGCTTGCTGATGTGCCAGCTATGAGAAGTTTTTATGGCCCAGCCTCTCAGTTTTGCAGGTGGGTGGTAAGAAATTAGTCTGTGGGTTTGATGGGTTGCAAATTTTCATAATGTTCCCATGTGCATATTGAAAGAATAAATTTTTTGCCTTCCCCGTGTTTCCTATGCAATTATGCTTGTCTTTTGTGTTACCACTTTACAATGCCGATTCAGGTTTAATATGCTGTTCACAGTAACTCTTGCCAAACATTATTTTCCAGATGACAGCCATTCGATAGCTTTGCTTCACGCTATTCCTTTTGCAGTTGTAATGTCACTGTCCAAGGTGACTCTCTTATATCACAAATTGTCTTTCTCACTTCAATCTCCAAAGCATTTGCAGCTATACTTTTCTTCCAGTGTAACTGTGATTGTCCACTCACAGACATTCTAAGCTGTGTGTTTCATTTTGTTTATCATTAGTAAATTATCAATTTTCCTAGAGTCATGGATACCTTCCACCAGTTCAAGTTAAAGGCTCAGCATCCATTTACTGTTTTGTCCAGTTTGTTAATATCCTTCCAACTGTATTGTGATGGTTTAGCGCTAACTGAACAATAACCAAACCACCCAGTTACTCACTTCTCCCCAACTCAGCAGGATGGGGAGGAAAAGCAAGAGAGAATTGTAGAACTTTCTGGGTTGAGATAAGGACAGTTTAATAGAACATCACAAAGAGTAGGCAGTTACAATGATGGCCAAAGGACAAAGAAAAGTGAGCAATGCCCAATGTAACTGCTCACCGCGCTCAGCCCGCCGCTAGAACTGCAGTTCCCGCACTGGCCGCAGCGCCGCCCCGGCCCGGCTGCTGCCCTGATATCCCGAGCATGATGTCACGTGGGATTGAATAGCCTGGCTGCGCCCAGTTAGTTAATTCTAGTTAATAGTTACTTCTATCCCAGCCAAACCCAGGACTTGTATCTTATCAAGTTTATTTAAATTTATTTTGCAAGTAAGAAAGTCAGGACATAGTAAATGTTAAAAATGATGATGTTTGCCACTTCATATTGTTGTGCTTGGTTTTAAAAGAATGAAAGGTAACCTGTCTTCAAAGGGTAACAAGTTTGAATTGGGATGGGAATTATAAAGACAGAAATGTCTAAAAAAATTTGAACCAACATTCTTTATACAGCCATTAAAGAATACAATTAAGTGAATGGGGTTGGTGGAAATATCAGAGCTTAAATTGTTAAACTGTTTGAGCACTGATTCAGTAGAGGCAGACACTCTCCAAGAAATCCTGGGATGATGGCCAAAATACCAATAATGTTGAAGAGAGCAGAGACAATACCACAAAAGTTTTGTTACTATTGTCTAGCACTTCTGAATATACTCCTTATTTTCAGTTTACAGTCCTAGCACAGGACATGCTTCCTGGCTGAAACACTCAAGTTGTTTTTTGCTTGCCTCAGCTTGAATTTTGAATTTTTTATTCAGAGCTTTCTTACATAGAGAAAAAAGAAATTTTAAGTCAGAGAAATTAACAATAGTGTTGTTGATATTGAAATTCTCTGTCATCTGTTTATTTGATTGAATACCATTTTGTTTAACTACTTCAGTACCTTGCTTTATGTTTATCTAATTAATATTTGTCAGGTGATATGGTTGCTACTGTAAGGTCTTGGCAGTCCCCACCTTTCATAGCCTGGACTATGAGTTTCATCAGCAAACTGTCTCACATGAGGCTTCATCTTCTTTTCCAGACTATGAATACATAAGAGAGAGAAGGGTCTCAGTACTGATTCCTGTGAGATTTCATTAATGACTACTTTCATTCCAAAGCCTGACCATTTCCTTCTGTCTTGTTTCCTAATTTCTAAGGAGCTTTCCCTAACTATTTATTTACTTATTTTAACCCAAGTGAGAACTTCTGCCTCATTGTTTGGCTTCTCCAGCACAGTGTGGAGAGGGAGACCTTATCAAACAAACTGCAAATTCAAACAATCTGCATGTCCTATTGAAATGCTGATTGGAGTGGCTGAATTGTTTATTAAGCACGGGGCAGTTTTCTCATCAGACTGTGCTCTCTGAATGGTTGTTTTTACAAACCTCAATTCTCTTGATAGATGAGTCAGTTTGTCTGCAATCTCTCTCTAATTCTCTGAACCAGATCTCTGTCCTAGTGACCTAGCTCAGCCAGAGGTAGGGCTTAACATTTGTACAACTTTGCTGATGTCTCAAATGGGAGGTCTATTTGGAACCACTGCTAAATCTTGTTCGTCTGTATGGTTGGACTCCACATACTAACAAGATCAAACAAAGACTTTTCCCTTTACTTGAGAATGTTGTTTGAGACTATGTAATCTTGCTGCTGATCTGTATGTGTAAACATAAATGTAAGTCTGTACTGCAGTGAAGGTCGATAAGGATGGCTGCATTTAAGGGCCAAGTTATGGAGTGAGATACAGAGAAAACTGGAGTAGTCCTGTGCTAGAGTAGCTTCACATAGCATGACATGGTGCAAATATATCAGTGTGGGTCCTCAGGGTTGATCCCTTGAGTCCACATGGCAGTGAACCTGAGCTAACAGTCTGCTTCTTCAGTGATGCACAAAAACACAGCTCGGATATTTCTGGTTCTGAAATTACTTTAGTCCTTCTTACGCTGGGGTTCCTTACACAGCGTACAGTTTTTATTTGTAGAAATGTGCTGGGCTTCCTGGAACAGCTCCCAGAAGTGCTATTTACATTTTGTTCCAGAATGTTGCATATAAAAAATAATGTAATTTTCTGTCATATGAAAAGGTAATTGATTCTTCTGTTGTCCTTCTAAGGTAGAAACTATGCCTATATAGAAATTCATACAGCTCTGTTGAACGTTGATGTTGATGTTAAGTTTCATCCACATCACATAGCACATCTTGCATTAATCCTCCATTCATATAACAGATTTACAACCATAACTTAGTGCAATATTCCATTTTTTTTTCCACCCATGTTTTATACTAATGTCAGTGATTTCTCTGACACACTCTGTTTCCTCTAACTGGTTGAAGAAATTAATTCTGACACTTTTAATATACTTATATAACTACTCTCACTATTCTGTTGCTTGTGAGACTGACATTCGCATTAGAAATTTCCTGTTGAGGAGTGACTGTCCCATTACTTGGGAAAGTTTATTTTAGTATCCCTTTGATTCTGAGCATTCTGGGAGACTGACATAAATGTTTCCTAAACATGTCATTGCTTTTGTTTGGCAAGTGTTTGAATAATAAGCAAGATTAATGAAATTGTGTACTATTGTTATTTAATGGTTTACCAATGACTAGGACATTTACCACTTTTGTTACAAGTAATTGTATATCTGCATTTGAGTCTTAATTATTGTGTTGAGTGACATCAAGCCTGAAAACAATCTCTGAATAATGCTACTAACATACTGACTTGTAAGACAAACAACTTTTTGATATCTAACTATTAAATAGTTCTCAGTTTATTTCACATGGGACAGATTATTCTTTTCTAGTGCTGATTCTTAAATGAGATCATTGCCAGTTAGAGTCAAATATCATTCCAGACTATCATATATACCCATTGTCTTTATAACTCATGTGGTATCATACAAAATTTACCAATTTATTTGAATAATTTTGGCTGACATACATTATTATTCTGAATTTATTAATTAAATATCATATGAGCTTTTCTTTATTTTTGCCTTGGTTGAATGACAGGCTAACAAGCTTATAATTACCTGAGTGAGTGCCTTTATTCTTATTAAGTGTCTGCAGAACACTAACATCCTTCCATCCTTCTTGAATGTCCCTGCAATTCTGAAACCAGAAATACAACTATCCAGATGCTTTGGGTTATAAATTACCAAGACCTCAATTCTAAAAGTATCTATACTTCAAAAGACTATCTAAAATTTCCATTTACCTGTGATCTGTAAATCACTTCAGCATCTTCTTTTGTGTATCTCATTCTGCTTCCTTTTTAAGCACAAAACAGAAAATTAAATAAACACTTGTACTTTTCCACATTATTGTGACTATTGAAAATCTATTTAATGGTGAGGCTATATCACAGAGTCAAAGAATCTTAAGGTTTGGATGGGACCTTGAAAGACCACCTAGTCCAAACCCCTGCCAGAACAGGACCACCTAGAATAGGTGTCACAGGAACTCATCCAGGTGGGTTTTGAATGTCTCCAGAGATGAAGACTCAACAAACCCACTTGGGCAGCCTGTTCCAGTGCTCCCTCACCCTCACAATGAAATTTTTCTTATTACAGTATATTTCGTTATAACTATACTTTAAAAAACTTTCATTCTTATTTACTTTAGCTTTGCCAGCCATGAGTTTTCCCAGAGATTAAATTCCTTGAACATTTTACTCCTTTTTAATTGATATATAAAAATGCCTATTATTTCAAAGATTTTAAAAATTCCTACCTTTATTGAATATTTCTTTTCAGCAGCTATGTACATGTAGTCACATCTTTGCTTGATTATTTTTCTTCAAATTGACGGTCTTCAGATTTAGAAGATTAGGTCTTTTGAAGAACCTGGTTTGCATTGGAACTGGAATCTGTCTTCTGTTATGAAATTAAAATCATAGAATCATAGAATGGTAGGAGTTGGAAGGGACCTCTAGAGATCATCTAGTCCAACCCCCTGCGGAAGCAGGTTCACCTGAATCAGATTGCATAGGAACATGTCCAGGTGGGTCTTGAAGACCTCCAAGGAAGAAGACTCCACAACCTCTCTGGGCAGCCTGTGCCAGGACTCCCACATCCTCACAGTGAAATAGTTTTTCTTACATTTAAATGGAACTTTTTGTGTTCCAGCTTCATCCCATTACCCCTTATAGAAATCAATACAATAGAAAAAAGGGATGTTCCAACCTCCTGACATGCACCATTTAGATATTTGTAAATACTAATAAGATCTTCTCTCAGTCTCCTCTTCTCTAGACCAAAGAGCCCCAGTTCCCGCAGCCTTTCCTCATAAGGAAGATGCTCCAGTCCCCTCATCATCATGGTGGCCCTGTGCTGGACTCCCTCCAGAAGTTCCCTCTCCCTCTTGAGATGAGGTGCCCAGAAATGGACACAGGACTCACCAGGGCAGAGTAGAGGGGGAGAAGAACCTCCCTTGACCTACTGTCCACATTCTTCTTGATCCCAGGATGCCATTGGCCTTCTTGGCCAGAAGGGCACATTGCTGGCTCATGTTTAGCTTATTATCGATCAGGACTCCCAGGTCCCTCTCTGCAGAGCTGCTCTTCAGCAATTCGACAACCCAGCCTGTACTGGTGCATGGGGTTTTTCCTTCCCAGGTGCAGGACTCTGCACTTGTCCTTGTTGAACCTCATGAGGTTCCTCTCTGCCCAATTCTCAAGCTGGTTGAGATCCCACTGAATGGCAGCACAGCCTTCTGGGGAATCAGCCAGTCCTCCCAGTTTGATGTCATCAGGGAACTTGCTGAGGGTACACTCTGTCCCCTCATCCAGGTCACTGATGATGATGTTGAACAAGACTGGTCCCAGAACCGATCCCTGTGGAACCCCACTGGCCACAGGCCTCCAACTGGATTCTATGCCATTGATCACCAGCTCTGGGCTCTGTCATTTAGCCAGCTCTTGATCCAACTCACTGTCCACTCATCCAAGCCACACTGCCTGAGCTTTCTGATGAGGATGTTATGGGTGGCAGTGTCAAAAGCCTTGCTGAAGTCAAGATAGGTGACATCCGCTGCTCCTCTCTCATCTAGCCAGCCAGTTATGCACTCATAGAAGGCTATCAGGTTCGTCAGACAGGATTTCAAAATCATATTGTGATTATTGATTCTTAGATATCCACCAAGTTTCAGTTCAAGGATTAATTAATATTTGTATATTATGTGATTCTGATGAAAACTACATCATGCCTGGTACAATGTCATTTGCGTTCGAAAATTATCATCTGCATGATTTAGCTAAAACCTTTTCAGATTTTGGATTCAATTATGGAACATGGTTACATTAGTCTTTTTGACAGAAAAAAACACTGAGTGGAGATGTGAGTCAGGCTCTAATGGAGATTTGAGTTCTGCGCCATAAATCCCTTTCAGATTTTGAGGTAAGAAACAATATAATTTTTACTTATGCCTTGAAGTGTCTGAACTCAATAAATTGATATATTATTGTGGTTTGAAAATATGATTTATATGTGTTTGATTGTCTTAAATTAAAATTTTGGGAAACTTTATTACTGCTCTTGAAATGTATAAGAGTCACAAAGTGAAAAAGTAAATTATAAATATCACAGCAGGGGTGGTGTTAAAATTATGTTAAAACTATTTGCTAATTTTTGCATTTTGTCTTAGTACAATTGATTTGGATGGACATTATTACCATAGCAACCAATTGCATGTTTGGAGTTTTTTAATTCACTAAGCCGAAGTCTGTTCATTGTTTGTGACCTCTGCATATGGATGCATCCCAGGTCTTACTCACCAGCCACTCATCTGCACTTGTCAGTCTGTGAAGCCAAGAAAGGTGAGGATAACCAGAGCTTACTGCCAAGGCACTGAGAGGTGCAGCTGATATTGGACATGGGTGACAACTTTAAAGCAAAGTCTGAATAGGTGGATTTATTGACACATGCAACTTTTCTGAAGAATGGGAATTTTTGACAATATACTAAAGATTTCATGTCCCCAGTCATTGCAGTGGTTTAAGGACATCTTAATTACGTACAAAGTGAACAGTGAAATAAACTATAATGTTCTCTTGGTCTTTTGTGTAACTGAAACAGAAAATGTAAGTGACAGAGTCTAAAAAAATGTGTAGGCAGAGTGAGTTGCCTATTCATGATATGGGATGGGATGTTCCAAAAAAATTATCTTTTATATAATAACATATTCACTGAATTTACTAAATTGAATAGATCTTATACACAGTTCTAGACTCCATTGACATGACAAATGTCATCTATATCAAATGCCTTTAGAACAGCTCATTCAAGTCTGTTTCCTCAGGGAGAGTTTTTTTTTTTCCTATGGAATAATTTATTTGTCACTGGCGTCCTCTGCTTAATACAAAGTGGACATTAGATTGAGTTGAAACACCTGTATAGTGAAGGAAAGGCTCAAGATTCTATCAAAAGATAAGGATTAAGAATTGTTAAGCAACAACCTTGAGTGCTCTTTGTCTTCTGAACTAGTCCAAAGCAGTCACCAGTGTAAGGATAATGAGTGCTGCTGATTTTTGTCTCGATCTTCTTTATAGATCTGATTCAACTAGAAAGACCAAAGCCAACAACAGAAAAAGAACTGAGACAAGATTAAAGAAAAGACCACTCTATCAATGACAGAGATGCAATTCAGCTGAAACCTGGCCAAGATAAGAATGTCTATAAAGTTAGTTAAGTAGATTTAATTTGTAATAACAGCTTTAGATAAGACAACCATACACACAGACTTGTTTTTAAAATCCTTTTTTTAATCTTATACTTGTTTTTAAAATAATACTAAAAACCCCTTTTCTTACTTGTCACTGTTTGTGTTCTGGATAGAAAAAACAATAGTGGCAGTATGTACCAAATCCTAGGGAAAGATTTAAGAAGTGAACTCAAGAATAGGAAAAGCAGAAGGCCTAGCACTTGAGTGACTGAACTCAGTGAAACTAGTCAAAATGTCAATGACTTCGAAAGAGTTGCACTGTGCTATGTGCTACATTCGAAACTGCAATAGGTGCAACTGCCCCAAGAGGAGGGAGAGTTTGCTGTCTATAGAGGTTGCTCCCTTCCCAAATTGCAAGGAAACAATAAAAATATGTCATGCATTAAAAAAAGAGTATTAATAGAACAAATCCTAAAATGTATGCAACATTTCCTCCTGCAAGGACCTTCCCCATCTTAAAATCTTTTACATAGAATTGTATTTTTGCTCCCCAAAATGTCACCCATCTGCTGGCTTTGGCAAATCTGAATTCAGTATTTCTAGATTGCATGAAAAAATAATGAAATAAGCTTAAATCCTTCTGTTAAGCATGAAATAGTTAGTGCAGCCTGCTTGGGTTTCCTTATGAGTCAGAAAATTTCTACTAAATAAGAGCCATGAAATATTTTTGCTAAAGTGAGTAGGACAGGATGATAAAATTAGTGAAAATGACAGCAGCAAAGTGTACATGTAACTAGCAAATATAGCAGCTCTTCTTTCAATAAATTTGTCAAAAACCCAGCCACTCATTTTTTATCACACAGCAGGGGTGCTCTACAGAAGGCAGTAGCTCAGCTTCACATTCTCATTGTAGAGAAAACCCTTGTTTTTTTGACCAATGAATAGGAGTAAAGGCGATCCCTCAATAACTGCCCATTCACAGATCTGGAGGAAGTTTTTCTCAGACTCTCTCATGAAAATGAGCATACATTTGTCATGGCAGATACGGAAAATAGGGTTCCATGTAAAGGTGTTATTATGGGATACAAACCCATTTCTGAGCGAGTAGCATGGTAACAGAATTGGACAGCTTCTTCACAGGCCCCTCAGGATTCATTTGCCCTGATCTTTGACAGAAAGGGACCACACCGGCCTCTTTAGATCTGCTCTTCTTCCCTGCATAAAGCTTCAGGCATTCATTAGCTCCAAGACAGGGGCAGGGTCAGACATAAGCTTTTTGGTGAAGAGAAGCTCTACCAAACACCAAGAAGTAACCTATTTCTGTAATTACCTAGTCTATTGCAACCACAGGAACAGTACTTGCAATGAAACCTCAATGTGGTGCCTAGTTTTTGATGCCTTTAAATATCCCCTTAGGGCACCATAAAAATATCAGGTCAGAAACCCATATTTACTGTCCTGGCAGGTCTAGTTTTGGCACAAATTTTGATCTCTACTTCCTTAATCAAATCAATGATGTTTAAGATGGCAGCTGCTTCCACCTATATATGATTAGCAAGCAAATATACCTAGGGAAGCCTAGAGTTATTAATATTGTTAAACCTTCCCATGAAAGATAGTGGACTATTGTTCTTATTGTAAAAAGATATATATAAGCTTTTCCAGGGAATTTTTCAGGGTATTTAAATCAGTCTCAGAGGAACCCACCTCTTCTAAACAGAAAGCTGAAGGAGCTAAATGCAAGGAAATATGGAAACTTACTATTGCAAATTATTTTCGCTTGTAGAACTGACTTCAAAGAGCTACTCTCATACACCTAGTATCACAGAAGTGGGGCTTTGCAATCATGCAAACTTTTCTTCTCCCAGGTAAAACAGTACTTCAGATTACTGAATTGAGCTTTTTAGTTGGGCTTTTGATTTACTTTAATTCGATTCAAATTAGCTGAAAAGGAATACTCAGAAGAGATTGTAAACATTTACAGTACATAGCTTAGAATTAGGATAGCTGAAGTAATTTTTCAATTTTATCACTTTCTGACATGCCTCACTTATCTACTAAGTGCAGTCTGTTCACCGCAGCCTTGATGGATGAAGCAACATACTTGTAAATAACACATATATTTATATTGCTTGCTGATCAGGAAAGACACACATCATTGCCACAGCCACATATCCATAGCAGCTTTAAGGCTCTGTCAGTACTCTGAGATCAGTTTTTCAGTTTGTGTCCAGAAAGTTTTCAATTTTCATGTATTTACAACATGACAGAAAATAGCTAGGCTATCAAGTGACATCAAAGTTAACTTTAGTATTTACATTTCTGCCTTTTTTTCCTGGTTTCTTGTAAAATATATTTCCCACAACAATGTGAGAAAGCTCATTTAGGACAGAACTTAAATCCAACCCTTAACTTTGTGTTTCAGGCTCATCAATATGTATTTTCATGTAAGTAACTTCTGTTCTCTCAGTCCAGTGTGAGAGAGAAATCTAGAGGTCATTCAATTAGAAAACCTACATTCATTTAAAAAGGCCAAGATCTTGAAGACCGTGTGAGTAATTATAGTTTACTAAAATATAGATTTAGAAGTCTAAAATATGAAGGCTACCTTTCAGGCATACTAAACAACAATGTGGAAAATTATAAGACAACAGTTAATCTTGAAACATGCATATGTGCAATTTCATGTTTAATAGATTTCTAAATGAAGAAGTTGGTTGAGAGTAGGAAAACCAAATTTTTCCCAGTGAAAAAAAATTTGTATTCTCTTGAATGTTTTTCTGATTCAGAACTTTTGAGGAATAAGACCAAAACCAGAGTTTTCTCATGTATAGTTCACATGCAGTAGGTATTGACAACTTCAAAATACTTTGCAGGTTTCATGGAACCATCAGCTGAAATTTGTAAGATTTTTTTCTGTGTGTCTTGAAGCTGCCATTTTCCAGCTTAGAGAAGGAAGGAAAAAAGAAACTTTTCTACTAATGGCATTAATACAAACTCACTAAAAAGGGGATGAAGGCTCTGAGTGAGGCAGAGGAATGCTGTCTAGATCAAAGACTGGACAGCCGTACTGTGTTGCTGGGGGTCTAGAACAGTGTATGTTTATTGTGAATGCCTGGGCTTACTAGGAGAGCATGACTTCCCTGCCACTGGTGAGAGCCTGGGTCAATGCACAGCTGGCTGCCCCAAGGAAATACTCTTCAATCAGTATTAGGCTCTTATTTGAGTTGAGAACTGGTAATCTACTGCATTAATGTATTTCATTTAAGACTATAGACTGGTGTCTTTTTCTAACATGTTCCTAGATAAATGAAAGGAAACTATGACTCTTACCTGTCTGGATCTTCTGAAATATGTTGGTGGTCTAACCAATAGCTTGCAAAGGAAAAGAAGTGATGAAAGAGCTTTTGAAACAGACATTTCCTAATTTACCCTAAGACATTAAGTCCTATTGACTTAACAATAAAGACATACACAGTCTTTATTACACATCCAATTTAACTCATTGTTATTATTATACAGTCATTACAGTATTGCATTGTTGTTATTGTATTCATTGGCTTTTAAACAACCTCTCAAAAATTGAGACGTAGTTTTTTTTTTCCCCCCCCTCACATTTAAAGTCAAATTCTTTTCTTTTCTAGATGAAATTTTACTGATCAGAATGTTTTGATCCTTTGACTCTAACAAGCAGTTGGTGTCCTCAGATATTTCAGAGATTTTTGCTTTCAGCGGTAACAGCTATGAGTTATTTGCCACTTTATTATCACACTTTGAGAAAAAGTCTCCGGAAAAAATGTCAAATGTTGATCTCTGGGATATGTCCAATTTGACTTGAAGCAAATCTGCTCATTCTCCATATATGCTTTGGTTTTCACTTTGAAGCAGTCTCAGTTGACCCTTTCAGTATTCTTTTTGTCTTCTTTTGGATGAAACTGAGTTGTGAGATGTGCTCCAAGAGTGATTTCACATGCAAATTTTCATTCAGTCCAAGGGGCTAGGCTAGCATTAGTCCAAAATTTAAAAAACAAACCAAACCACCACTGGAATGAGTATAGTGTGGACAATAAATCCTTATCACAGGGTATTTGGTTTTATAGGTCCACCATGACTTGTCTGCATTATTTTCTAGCTAGACATAGCCTTCATGAGACTGTGTTGAATATTCAATGCTTACACCACTGAAAACAATATCCTAACAATTCAGACATATTTTATTACAAGCAGATTCCAGATCAATGTGTACCTGTAAAAATCCAACTGCATATCTGTATTAAAATATAGTTGTGTTTGTACTGTAACATTGTGATATAATTACTGAAGTGGCCTGAAAATTAAAACCTACATTAAAACTTATATTAAAAATCATCATTGTTCATGAAATAAGGAAAGGTACAAAATCAAGAAGGATTACAGAGTGAATACCGCTGCTGCTGGTATGTGAGGAATCCACAACACAGCAATGCCCTGCAAATACCACATAGTGTGGAGCAGAGTAGGGGCTCTGTGGTCAGACTCTGTGACGGTACACAGGAAGGAGGCGGTCCTCTAGAACTCAAAAGCAGCACTTTTGGTACCCCGAGCCAATGGCCTGTCAAATCTTGACAAAATGCTGTCCTTACTGCAAATTTTGATCATTATAATGTCATTATAACACCAAAATACACCTCCATCCCAATGACTACCCCCTTTCAAGGTGTGACCACTCCTCCTTGAGTCTGTACCGTTAATTGTTTGTAAGCTCTACCTTTAAATGCAAGGTGAGAGAATTTTACACCAATCATAATAAAGGTAGTTATCACTAAAGTCACTCAAACTCTACCTTGAATGTAAAAAAAGATATAAAAATGGTTAAAGAAAGGGGCATATTGGGGGAAGATACGATTGTGAGCCAGCCAAGGGAAACTGACTCCTGGGATCAGCTGATGGACTGAACCTTTCTTCCTCCTCTGGGGACACCTTTGGTAAGACTTAAACTAAGCACTTCTTTGGAAAATATAGAAATATCTCTAGAGAGTTACTCTTTAACTTTTTTTTTAGAGCCAGGCTGTATTTTTTTTTTATAGCCTCACATGCTGTATTACTTATATATCTATTTGTGCACGTGCTTTTTTGCCCACAGTCACTATCACCGGCAATCTATAAGAATCTGTTCATTTGTTACATGTTTAAAAATGCACTGTTTAATTAGCCAGTTGTCACAGTTTCTCACTGAACACGACCTAATCCTAGAGTGTGGCCATGCTAGTTCATGAGCAGCACTACACTGCAGGTACAGCCCACTATCAGTGTATCCAGAGTTGTGATAGTTTACAGAAGGTAAATGTAGCTGGACTGATTGTGGCAAATTATGCATCACTCAGAATTTAAACTCAGCCACACCTAATGTCCCACCTTGGTGGGGAGAGTGAGAATGCAAGGGGGTTCATTTTCTGCCAAGCCACTCCGTTCCCTTTTAATGCCACAAACATAAAATCTATGAGAGTGCATTTTGTTGATATTTCATAGAAGGAAATATTTAATAGAGGTATGTTAATAGGAATGTTGACATTTTTCTGTTACTCACTGCAGGCATTTAAATTAGTGATTCCTTGTGATGAGTTTTAAGGTAATGTTTCTTATTAACAATGGAGTATCTGAAAGTTTTGGATTCATAAAGGGTTTATAATTAAGCAATGAAAATTAATTTAGCCATTTAGAATGGATTGTTAATTAGTTTGCTAATAGGGCTGTCACTTCCAAACTCTCTGCAGAAGGTGAATGTTAGGTTAGTTCTGTCTCTTGAGATTTCAGAGAGTTTTATGACATTCCTTATGAAAGGTATTACTGTCCAAATTTTTCTTGTAAAGAGAACACTTTCCTGCAAAAAGCTTATGGATTATTATTTTGAATGACAGTGATTTCTGTTCTGCCATGACTGCTTTTTGGTATCTTTTCCTGGGTAATCAATGACTTGTCTCCCCTGTGTGGTATTGATTACCACAAATATTTGAACAAAGTGGAAGTAAAAGAAAATCCTGTCTAAATGCTAGAATAATCTTTCTGTACTCTGAGCCTGGACCATACAAAACACCTTCTAAAAGAAGATTAATTGATTCTCTTTGGGAAGAGCATATTCCAGAAACAAAGTTACCTTTGTTACAGAGATATTTGATGTAAAATATTATGCCAGCAGTACTAACTCCTGAAAATGACAATGAATATCAGTTCAGGACTATTCCACACAGAGGTCAGAGTGTATATGGTGTAACAGTAGTTTTCTAAATGTTCCATCTATAACTAAGCCCTTTGAAATGACAAAATGAGATATTGCTAAAAAAAAAAAAGTCATTCTGGTCTTTGTACAATAAAAGTATTTCCCTTGCCCCTCTCTCATGTTTTTTAGTGCATGGTATCTCTGGTGGCATTGATGTGGTGGTATTATAGGTTTCATCACATAGACTGAACAGCACTGAGGCAACTGGCAGCTTAAATATTTCTGAATGATGATCCAAGTTTCTTCAGATTCTGTCTGCCATTATGCTGATTTTAGGTACATTTGCATAAATCTGTCACTGTAGCCTCTGGAAACTTTATTAAGGCTACAATTAAAACACAAGCTCTACAGAATCTAGTTATAGACAGATATTTTTTTTCCCTCTATAGTTACTGCAGCGAAATGGAGGATCCTCCAAAGCATGGAATCATTCTAAATAAGAATGACTAAGGCAGATGGCTCAGATGAGAGCACGTCTGTTGCCGCTGCTGGCAACACTACCTGACAGTCCAGACTGATCTCCCAGCTCACTGACTGCTGAGGGGAAAGGATCACTGCACACACGGTATGGATGATGCTCAGTTTCCGCTTTATTGTTTATGTTATGCCCTTATATCTGCTGGCATAAGCACCTCCTCTCACTCTGCCCATGCCAGCCCTTTCACTTCCTCCTCACTCCTCGTGTTACAGTCCGAGATCTTCTGGATGCCTGCTACACATGTCTAACCAAAACCTTATTAATTCATAATGGTTATTTTACTGGAATGTCAATATGCCACTGTCTGTGTCACAGGTATGCCTGGTGTCAGAGCGGAGAAAGTGATTAGTTTCTCTTGTTTCTGTATTTATTGTCAGTGCTGGCCAGTTTATGGTATTTGCACTTTATTATTGTTATGGCTGTTTGAAACTAAGAGAGAAGAAATTCCTTAAGCATGAAATGGAGAAAATCGTAATGGATTGTTTTCAACAAATAATTTATTCAAAGTAAATAAAATACATCGGGTTTTATAGAAGTCTTGCTGAAGATTTATTAACTTCATAAGGATTAATAAATGTAAGAAGTGAAAATCCTGGAAGTAATTTGAGCCTGCTTGCTAAGGCTACACTTGTTTACTAATTTTGGATTCTTTCCACAAGGGAAATATTACTATTTTAGAAATTTATATTTTTCATTCTGCCTTAATCTTAAAAGTATTATTGCTTTTTAAATTGCTTTTCCAAAGATTTCTGTAGTCCTTATAGAAGATGATGTATCCCTGAATTCTTTATTTGCTTCTGAAAAAATAGCCTGAGAAGTAGACATTTTCTTCAGTCTTTTTGGTAATAATAAATACAATTAGACACAATGATACACAGAGTTGTAGAGCCATGAATTTAGAGAACTAAACCGAATATAAAGTTCATTTATAAATGAAAATAAATGTAGGTCTCAAATACTCTGGTTTTCAAGGATGATTCTGGACACAGCTGAAGAAAATTAATATATTGATAATTCCTATGTCACCTGCCACAGAAGTAGTTGTTTGTTTGGTTGTTTTTCTGTTTTTTTTTTTAAAGAAGCCTTGCTAAAATGTATGAGATACAATTGTTTATTTGGTAATTTAACTGAAATTCTTTAAAAAGGGCTGTAGAGAAAGGTGCTAATAAAAGATTCAATGTCCCTTTATCATATCATGATTAAGAAATCTCGAGTCTCCAGCTCTCAGCTATTCAGTGGCAATAAGACAGTTGGGTTGTTAAATTATTGATATTCAAAATGGAACCTTAATCCCTTTTATTTCCTGGTCTATTAAATAAATAATACAGAATACTAAGGCACACAAATTCAGGTTTGCTAAATTCTTCAAAAGCTTCAATTAGCTGTTAGCATAGATATTTTAACTTATTCATTTAGAAAACTTTACGAACATTGTTAAATAAATGTAGCAGATTATCCAAAATATTTGTAGTGACAGTTGAGTAAGATGATGTCGCAAGGAAGAAAAGAGTTACTGAAATGAATAAGAATTCTAAACAATTCCTTTCTGTCACATCACTTCTGCACAAGGCATTATCATTCTCTCTGATATTTTCAGAACTCCATTGCAAGGTTGAAAACCCATCTGTATCTGTATTCTTCCTAGGCCATTTCCTATGAGCTGGGGCATAAACGAGGTACTTCTTTCTACTAGGCCCAGTCTTTTTTCAAATCCTGCCTTGTCAGTCTTCCAGATTTTCCTTATTCACATGCAGTTTGATGAAAAGATGCTTTCAGCCCTTCTTCACATCTTTCTGCAGCTTGATCCACCACATTTTTACTGTGGCAGTTTGGCTGGCTTTGTCCTTTGTATTTGTCCTGGATATTTTAATCTTCTTTTACAGAAAAGAGTGGAAGGGGTTTTTGAACTCTCCAGATTATCTTTGCACTTTTTATTTAATCCTTTTAATACCTAATCTTTTCCCTGAGGCACTTGCTTTGAGAGACATTTTAGATATGCCTACACTATTCTAGACTGTAAAAATCTTATTTCCTATTGCACAGATTAGCTTGCATGCTGCCATAAAAATGAGATGGACAATATTACTGACTTAAACAACCCAATGTCTACAAATCTCCCACTAACCTACCTCTCACTGTATCGGTTGCGTCTGGAGAAGGATGAGGCATGGTGACCTTGGGTTCTGCTATTTCCATGTACAACTCAGTAAAACTGACATTGCAAGGCAAGGGAAGTAAACTACTTTCATTGTGGCTTTTGCTGAATTGAGAGTAAGTGGAATGAATGAGCATTTATGAGGGATTTTGTTCCCTTTTATGAATTATTAATTTCTGAAAGCATTGAATTGTTTAACATTTCTATCTTCTAACAAAGGAAACAATAGCTAGAGGTGTGTAATGAGGATATTTACAGTAATCCATCTGTAAATACAGAATGTGTATGGTATAATCTATTTGAATTTAGAAGCAAAAGATAATTTTGATGCTTCATTTACCTATGCATTTATATACAGCCACATTTTTATCTGTCACTGACAGTACAGACATGGAGTCCTTTTGTATAAACACTTATTAGTAAGTCTTTTTTCCTGTAGGTTGAGATGCTCATCTGAGCAAAGGCAGATCATGGACTCTAGAGTGAAACATTATTTTTGACTGAGTTATTTTACTGTAAGAAAACATTTGCTGAACTTAGTGAAATAAGATATAGCTTGGTGAGACAATGGGGCTACCATCTGGCATTAATTTACAATAGGTTTGAAGGCAGCTGTACTACAAGGTTAAATTTAGAGAAAAAAAAAGAGCAAAAATCTATGAGCAGTAATCTCAAATACAGTCTACTTTGAATTGTCAATTTAAAATATCAATGGAAAGTCTTGTACTGAAATTATAGAATTTTTGAATATGAAATTTGATTTCTTTGCCTGTCAATGAAATTCTATTCTTTAAAACTGGTATGCAAGAAGACAGTGTTCTGCTCATCTTTTGTCTTCTGCATCG
Organism: Urocolius indicus; assembly: GCA_013401255.1. Lineage (NCBI taxonomy): Eukaryota > Metazoa > Chordata > Aves > Coliiformes > Coliidae > Urocolius > Urocolius indicus. Next base: position 103,289 of record WBNH01004785.1, on the reverse strand, counting down.
TTCATATAGTGACTGTCCTTTAGAAACTTTTAAATTGTCTTTGTAACTACTCTAATGATCCTAGTAATGTTACTAAAGGCAAAAAGTATGGCAACACACTCCTGAAACAGCCCAGAAATAATAATTAAATGTTATAATGTGCTATTTCCATAGGGATCTAATTTTGGTCCAGATGGCAAATGCTGTTTAAGCTATTTCATGAATTAAACAGAGGAGGGTGATTTTCATTGTTACAAACAAGATGTCTCTGAGCACAAAAAGAAAGTCAAATAGGGTTGTATTGTTTTTTAAACAACTGCTCTGAAAAGTTTATTATCAATTCTTGACACTTCTAATAAGAAAAGTTTCCTTCCGTACCTTCTGAGAAACAATACAACTTCTCTATCCATAAAAATCAAAGACTTAACATATGATCTATGTGTGAATTATCCTGGAACACATTCACCACCAAGGCTACCATAGGAGACCATATGTACCAGCACGCCTCTCTTTCCTGGGCCTAAAAGAGAAGATTGACAACAACAAAATCTTGTATACTATAAGTTGTTCTATTTAGTGTGAGATTATATTTGATTTGTCATTTTCTTTCTCAGTTCTTGGTCCAAGTGCAGTTGACATGAGAAAAGTAACGAAAGCATTTCAATCAGCATAAAATTACTGTTGAACTCATATGTACAATACAAATGCTTTCATTAGCCTCATAGTTATTTTTCTGTTTAACGTAAGGTAAATGAGAAACATGGTTCATGCATTAAAATGCCATTTATTTCATTTAAGTATTCTTTATTTGTCTTGCTAAAGAGTTTTTACAGAGAAGATTAGTGCCTTTGTGGAGATTTGTATTTATCTTTTTTTCATTAGCCGTTCAATACTTTGATGTCTAGACTGTCCTGGGTTTGGCCAGGATAGAATTAACTCTCCGCAGCTGCCGCTGGGGCCGTGGCCAGGCTGTTCAATCCCACGTGACATCACGCTCTGGATATCAGGGCAGCAGCTGGGCCGGGGGCGCTGCGGCCAGTGCGGGAACTGCAGCTCTGCCGGCGGGGCTGAGCGTCGGGCTGAGCGGGGTGAGCAGTTACATTGGGCATTGCTCATTTTTCTTTGTCCTTTGGCCATCGCTGTAACTGCCTACTCATTGTGGGGTTCTATTAAACTGTCCTTATCTCAACCCAGAAAGTTCTACGGCTCTCTCTTGATTCTCCTCCCCATCCTGCTGAGTTGGGAAGGAGTAACTGGGTGGTTTGGTTATTGTTCAGTTAGGGCTAAACCACCACACTAGACCAAGACTGGAGCCTTTAGGTAAATCAAATCTGCCAAAGAAAGATGTCAGAGCAGAGGAAGAAAGGTATATTCTGTCTTTAGCAATCAATAGAAGCAGAATTAGCTGCTATGAAACACTCATTCAACATCTGGTTTGCATTTAGAACTAGCTGAAAAGAGAGATAAAGTATACAACTAGATGCTAGTCCTATTAAAGCTCAGGTTTTAAAACATTTACTTCACTCAACCATGACTTTAAAGACAGGAGCAGTTTGATGTTGAGATTTGAGCTCAGTTTAGCCTCTCTGGAAACATTCCTAAAGATTAATGATATCTGATCTTTTAGAGTTGAGTTTCTACAGTTACATTTTTTTCAAGTGTTTACATTGTTTATTCATGTTTACTGTGTAAGAAGATATGCATACTATTACTTCTGCCTTGGTACTTTATCTGATCTACGAGTTATTCATGTATGTTCCTCCATGTTGTCACCTCAGAAAAAAGTAATTTAACTCCTGACACTGAGTCACAGATTTTCTATTTATTTTTATCTCCTGCTACAATCCAAGGCAGATGACCTTCAGATTATTTTTTTAAAACCAATTTCTGAAACCACAAAGTTTTTTAAATTTATCATCCTTGTCTAAGAGGAGCATGTCTGAATTTCTCTTAAAGAAAGATACTCTCAGGGGACCCTTCACTGCAACTGCTCTTGATGGAAACATCTATCTTCTAAGTATGTTTGGAAATCTAGGTCAAAGGTATATAATCCTGACTAAATCTATGACTGTCTCTAAATTATTCCTTTATCTCATTTATAGTCTACTTCTTTTTCATTAATTTCTCTTAGTGTGTGATGGAGACGCTGATTCTACTTGGCTTCTGAACTAGTTGTATATTGATTTTTGTGTCTTGCAATGGGGGCTTATGTTCTAATTTCTTTATTTTTTTAAATATGTTTATTTTTTTCTCTTGTAGAAGTACCTTCATTTCACATGCTTTCACTTTCAGAAGAGAGAAAAACAGTCAGTCTTTAGAATGCTTAGAGGATTTCTTTTGGGATTTTAAAATACCTGCAATTAGATGGTCATTTGAGAGAGTGGAAATAGTTGTGAAACATAATCTGCATGCCAGGTAGGGAGAGTCCCAGGAAGAAGGATGGGTGGAGGGAGCTGTTTTAAGATTCTTTTTTTTTTTAAATTTTCTCATTTTACTACTCTCCTTTGATTGTTCATTAATAAATCAAACCATTTCTCCCCAGGCTGAGCCTGCTTTGCCCATGGCAGTAATTGCTGAGTGATCTCCCTGTCCTTAACTCGGTTTATGAACCTTTTATTATATTCCTCTCTCCCCTGTCCAGTTTAGAAAGGTGAGTGATAGAACGACTTGGTGGGTGTCTGGCACCTAACCAGGGCTAAACTGCCGTATTAGTAGAAGAGAAAACAGAATAGGAGATTTGCATATGATTCTGTGATTAAACTACCAGCATGTCACACTGAACTGTTAAATGGCTCAGAAAATCATGGAATAATTGAGTTGTTTTGATTGAAAAAGACCTTTAAGATCATTTTACATATTCCATAAAACAATCACTGGCAGAAAAGACAATGCAGCCGTACAAAGAAAGAGAAAGCCAATAACTGGTTCTGACTAGTTCTGGCTTGGTTTCTGTATTAAAACAATTGAAATTGGAGTGTAAGAGCTGCTCAAAAACTTTATCAGGGAGAGATCAGGAGGAACTTTTGTAATTAGCTAATTTGATTGCTTCTGTGAAGAATATATCAGTATTTGTCTTAATTTCAGCATTCAACACAGTGTCTTATTTGACTTATGACCTGATTAAGGTGAACTTGCTTTAGCAGGGGGGTTGGACTAGATGATCTCTAGAGGTCCTTCCAACTCCTACCATTTAGCGATTCTATGATTCTGTGACTACAGCATGTCTCTTGGAAGAATATCTTGTCTTGGTTTAAATGACTAAACACAATGTATCAAATTACAACCTGTATGTCTTATTGTGCAAGTAGCCTCCCATTACTCAGTTAGAGGAGCAGATGCAGAAATGGAGAAGGGGATGAGCAGGAAAGATCTCAAATTTAGGACTTATTTTTGAGGAGGAAGGAAGAAGAGGCTGGACAGAGAATAGCCCATGTTTTTGACATCTAACCAGCAGATTAGCAGACTATATACTTCCTAACATATTTGGTTTAAAGACATAATTACATTGGATCGGCTTTTGAAAAAACTTGCTTGCCTAAAACTATATCCGTATTCAGAGAAAACAATGATTTAAAGCCTGTTATACTTGAGCGCTGATCACATCAACTGGAGAACAGAAGTTCTAGGAAGAGGCAGTAAATGCCTGTCTTTTATAAGATGACTCTTGAAAGATATAGTTCAACTTTGATCATAACAAGATAGACTGATTCAAATTAGAATGTGGAAAGTCAATGCTTGATGGATATAAATCCTAAATCTATCTGAAGAAAGGATGTAAGGGACTTCTGGGTTTGTGTCAACTCATGAAAAGAACAGAAACAATCAATCTATTCTAATCTTTTGCTATCCTTACTACTGGGAAGGTTATCCTAGTAATTAAATTTGCTGAAGCTTTTGCTCTTTTTGCTAATCTAGAGCAGATAAAGAAGTTTCACTCCCTTAATCTGAGTTTTCTGCATGTGCCTTTCACATATCTGTCCATAATATATCCCTTTTTAGGCTTTCCTTTTATAAAGTAAAATGTTATCCTATAATTTATTTCCTAATAGTCTTTATCATAGTTTTCTGATCATTGTGCCCTTGAATTCTTCTGGACTCTGTCTAGGATTCTCTTGCTAAAGCCTGAAGACTGGAAAGATTATTTTTCATAACATACTGACAGAAGACTTTTTTAGTGCTTCCCAACGTCAAGTCATGACTTAGCTCTTGCTCTAAAGAACTGCCCAACTTGTTTTTTTTCTGAAATATGTGTTACTTTTCTCTATGTTTCTTTAGGTTTTTCACAACTGTCCTTAACTCAATTGTCCTGGACTGTTCTGTGTGCATAGAATCTCTTTTTTTGATAACATCTTCTAAACATATACTTTTTTTCATCCAAGTAGTTACTAGCAAAATACTTGACTTTTTTTGAAACCTGGAAAAGACAAATGCCTTAGAGTCTCTGCTTTTAGAGTACTCTCTTGGTAACTATTGCTTTGACGTGTCTCATAGTAATTCCATTTGTATTCTGCTGCCTCATATTGTGCAAAACCATGCTGAAAGCCCTCATAAAATGAGGGTATATGGTATCTACACTGTAGCCCTGCACAGCTGCCCTTTCACAGGAAGAAACATGTATTGCATTGAAAGCTAAAGAGCGGGAAGCTTCCTATTCTCTCCTTCCTTTCAGTCCTCTGAAGTGAGATACAGCATAAAATTATATTTTTTAATATTTTGTTGTTTCGTAAAAATTTCCTCTATGTAATTGGCAGTGCACTAGTCCTTTCAGAGACTATTGTGTTTCCTTGCTACTTCTGTCTCTTTTTTTCTTTTGTATAAAGAAAATACTATATCAATAACTGAAAAGAAATAACAGATTTTTTTTTAATTAAAAACATTCCCTTTTAAGGTAAAAATATCAGACAATATATATGAATGGACCATGTTGAGCAGCATGGTTACTTCTGTTTCAGTTACTATGGTTCATTAGCTTGAAAAGGCACTAATGTTGATTAACACATTTTCTTGGAGAAAAGCAGCCACTTCAATAGAAAAAAAAGACATTCTAAAGTGTGTTTTCATAGTTTGCAATAGTTTATAGAGGAAGACAATTTTTTTTTGGTACTGTAAGAATAACATTTAAAAGGAACAAGTATTACAATGGGAGATATGAAAATGAGTGTAATGATACTTGCTGGTACTCATTCTTGCATTTTTTGGTGCCATGTTTCCATTTAGAAAATTTCTACAGATTTCTCCCTGTCCTTTCTTCATGCCAGCAATGCATACCTCTTAATGACAGAAAATCAACTTGGACAAGAAATGTACCTTATACTTGTTCTTTCTGAAGCCAAAATATAAAACAATTGCTTGAGTTTTCCTTTGAGTCTGACAATCTAAGAATAAAATGCATTACTTCTGAGAATTTGTGAGATGTCTTGCCATAGTTTATTAATGGACACTGAAGTCCATGACAATTTTAGTTTCGGATACATGAATATGCCTGTCTTCTCTTTTGTAAAGTGATGAGCCCCATCAGAGATGTTTATAACTAAATGCTCTTTTAGCATTTACGGAAAGAATATCTGCTACATCCTGTCCAATCAGTGGGCTGTTTATCATCTTGTTATGGTTTTGTTCACAGCATTGGAAACAAACCCTGAGCTCCAGTTTTTTTTCTGCTGTTTAACAGTTCATTTAGATATTGCATACAACACATTTACATGAAAAATTCAATTGTACTTAGCCAGTTAATGGTCACTTAATTCAACTGCTGCCTAAGTGAATTTGGAAACTTGTGATTTATGACAACAAGTTTCAAGAGTTGACAAAGGCTTAAAGCAACTTTACTAGCATAACACTGAGACTGTTGTATAGGAAAGAGGAAAGCAAGAAAAAAAAAAGTTTTAGGAAGTTTTACTTCTCCTCTATGCATCATGGTGTAAAGCAGTTACTTTAAAAGGTGGTTCAACAAATATCTAAATGTGACTGCAAATGCATTACTTGAAATGTGGATGAATTCCACTCTAGCCAGGGACAATTAGTTCAGAAGAGGTGATGAAAACCTTTAGCAGATGAAAGTGAAACTCTGTCTGATATTTCTTTATCAGAGCCTGAGTTTAAAGAATTCAACTTCAGAGCACCAAGTTGTAGACAGTGAGGGCAATTCAGAATCAGCTTTCAGTAGTTTACTGAAGGTTGAACCCTCAAAAAAAAAAAAAAGGAAATTGTGTCTTCTTTCACCATAAACTCAATTATTTTAGTCTGAATCATGATCACTGGTGCCTCAAATGGAATGATTTTTAAGCATAGATTAGCATTTCAGATAAGAAGCTAAGAAGCATCTGGGAATCTGATCAAAGTCTCAACATGAATATGCAATTAGAGTATTTTACAATATATAAACTACAAAATTATCAAGTTTTATTATCATTTGAAAAAAAAATTGCTAAGCATCATATAGTTCAGTTGTCTTCTTCCTTTAATTCCAGACAGTTGACAAGATCAGATGTTACTTAAGAAGTCTGATTGCCTGGTAGAAGATACTACCTTTACCTACAAAGCTTGCCTGGCTTGTATCTTCTCGATATGACACCTACAATCCAACCATTATTTCCTATTATTTCAGTTCCTAAATGGAAGATGAATGGGCATTTAATTTCTGATCTGAATTCTTTAGGTCTGCTTTTTTGAGTTTTCAGAGGCAGGATCTAAAACCAGTGAATTGATAAAAAGTTCTACTTCATGTGTCTCATAGGAAGCAACTTCATTACTGTAGTTACTGAAAGCAAAGATAGTGATTATTTAAATTATCATAATATCTTATCATAGTATTATCAATTCCACAAGAAATACTGAAGGAATAAAACAGAAACCATGGTTGCAGCAATTGAATTTGTTTTGGAAAGAGTTTTTGAAAATAAAAAAAAAATGTATTTTTTTTACTAGAAACATTATAATATTAGAAGACTGAATAAAAATGTATCAGAAAACCTGAAGTTAAAAAGGTAAATAACTATATTGTTGATATGAGAAGGAGCTCCAGTCCATTTTCCCAGATTCTGAGTGGCTTATCCTCTGCCTGGATTATGAAATCATATCCTAGTCACTCAGACACCAATATAATACCTTACCCAAAATATCTTGCAGCCACTAATACTTTATTTGTATTAATCTTTCAGTATAATAAATTGGAGTAGAAATGTTGTCCCTTCAACCTAGTGTATGTGTGGCATGTGCTTGTTAATCATTCCTCAGGATGTGTGCAAAATATGAAAATAAATTGGTTGCATAATGAATCAATGAACAAAGTACCTTAACTTACTTGAAATTGCCATTTTGAGAAAAATCTAATTAGGTTAGTGAGGGTTTAAACCTTCATTGAAAACCTGAAATGTTCTGCAACTTAATAGTTAGTGGAAAAATTCACATACTAAGAAACAGATTTTAAAATGAGAGATGTTTAGGAAGGAATAAGTACAGGAAAACAATAATAACTTGGAATAATGCAGCATCATTTTAGAGATGAGAATACTTATTTTGGTGTTCAATTCATATGAAATCTACAGGAAAAATATGAAGAAGACAAGAAAAATATATCTTTGTTTAAGATTTTGTATATTCCTATATCCACATCAATATATATGGAGAACTAGGTCTTGCATGTGCTTCGTAGACTATATTTTTTGTATCATCCATTGATAAAATTAACTATATTTTAACTTAGAAGCATGATGCAGCACAGCACACATGCAAAACTTGTCCTACCTTGAAGCTGTTAGAATATGTAGCTATTTAGTGATGCTGAAAGAGAAGCAGTGAGATCAGACAGGCCTCTAACATTGTCTCAGAACCCCAGAGCTACAATTAAGAAGATCCAAGTCATCGTGGGCCAAGCACTTGATTTAAAATATATTAATGAGAGATTAAAATCAATATGATATTTTTAAAAGAATATTTACCTTCTGTTGTTTGAGCTTTTAAAAATATGTATTTTCAAACTCTTCAACAAAAGAATGTCTTTTCCTCTCAGTCGAGCCTCCTACATTATGACAAAGCTCTGGTGTTTAAGACTGTCAGGACAAGTGCCAAGTCCCTCAAACTCACAAGACAGTGAGAACTAGCACCTGTAGAAAACCTGTGTACAGAGCTTAGGTGTGCAGTTTGCAACATATGAAAAATGGCTAGGAATATGTGTTGGTTTACAAAATTTACATATAATTTGTTATGTTTTATTCGTAATGTTTGCTGCTATTGACTCATTTTGTGTCTGTCACTTGGATATGCAAGATATCAGCTTTCAGGTTTTGTAATGACACAACAACCTGAAAGTTTTCACCTGCACTCCAACTTTAATTGGATATTGTCAGTCTAATGACACAGGTCTGCCATGCTCGAGCTTATACAAGTTACATGCAAACTTGACAATATATACTACCCAGTCTAACTTTTATAACTCATAAGGCTCAGTGAGTATATCATAAAAATTAGAATCTATTTTCTTATTTTATCTTCTCTAAAAGGAGACAGATAATTTTTCCCTTATATCCTGTACATTACCAGTTTTCTTTTTCCTCACTCTCCATATACTGAGATCATACCATTGCAGCAGCTGTCATGATCTCAAGATGTCAAATTGTCTTTTAAACCTGTTAAGGGACACCGAGCTAAATGATGTAGTGGCATATTGCATTGCATTGTTAAGCTAGGTTCAAAACCTAATTAGGATGCAAACAAGAATGAATGCATAATGGTTTCATTCTAGAGCTAAGTAGAAATTTGACTGCAGTAGAGTTAGGCAAATAATTTCCAATGAATAATTGATTTCAATGTCGCCTTTTCAGTTTATGAACTATCCACTAGCCTATTACATATTTCACTGTTTTTTTAATTTTATACAATCTGTGTGTTTTTAAATTATTGGTCATTTAAATGACTGTTGTAAATGAACACAGGCAGATAATGTGTGCATATTTCTCTTATCTGATGACTGAAGGAACCAAACAGTCCTGTGAAAAGTAAAAATTCTGCAAGTAAAAAGTGCTAAACATATGTTTGACAGATATTTCTGGATTTCAGTTTTCAGGCCAAGAAAATCTGAATGGTAAATTTGAATGGATAACACTGCAGTACTTAAGAGTTCTTTATAAACTGTCCACAAGAGTGCCACAAACAAAATGAAAAGGAATTTTGTACCTTGTAGATTTAGCTGACAGTGCCTTTCTACTTTTTGCTTTGTGTTAATTCATACCTCAAGCCATCAAAACACTCCCAAGTAATTTTCTGTCTGTTGTCTGGAACAACAGAAATTTTTTATCTTTCCATAATATACAAAATACTTTCATCAAGGCATGCCTTACATGTTCCAAAATGGGATTGCAGCTGGCTCTTCAAATAGATTCATAGGATAAGTTTGGCTAGGTAAAAGGCCTTGCTTCTCTGTGCATATCCAGCATGAGGGACTGATCCTCCTCTAATCCTTGCTGCAGATCAGGTTGCTCTCTTTGCCTTCAGGATGTATACTAAAAGGCAATTTCTCTCATCAGGAAGAAAGTGGGCTACACCATCCCCATGTGATCTCTTTGCTGTATGCATTGTCAAAATCAGACAGGTTTTCAGTGCTCATTACAGGGTATCATGACCCTCAATTAACATGGTACCTGATGCAGAATGCTGCTGCTGCACTGTTTACATTCAGAAAGATGTTAAGCCAAATCTGTAAATCAGTACAGATTTTTTAATTCCCCTCTTCCTTTGACTTCCTATTTATGTGTATGGATCAAGCTGCTGACATTGTTCCCCCCCCGCCCCTAAAATACTTGAAAATATACAATCTGCACAACTGCCTCCTTCATCAGTGGCCTGATAATAAGTCTAACTAATCTTGTTTTTAAATCAGTATAACTTCACTAATTTTAGGGAGTAAATCAGTTTCACATGAGTGGCAAAGAGGAGTCTTTTATCTCCTTCAGAAAACTGAAGAACAGCGATATCACATTCATAACAAATGCTGTGATTAGAATAACATTTGCTAAGGGAAGTCCTGATTTTGAAACTGAAGTATAGCAGTACTCCTTTTAAAATTTGTCATGCAGAAGTTATAAGGCACTCAGAATAACTGAGATTTTTGGCCCATGTTATATAGCTGCCAAATTTTTGGATGAACATGCTAGATACAAATAATTTATGTGGTTTCTAAAACCAGTTGGATGCTATGGTAGTTAGACTTTTTCCTGTACTGCTTTACAGACAGTTTTTTTGTTATATTTAGCTGTTAGTTGATAAGAGATATTGCTTGGCAAATAACATATCTGTCTCTTTTTGTGTTGTTAATGGCTTTTTAAAAAATGGCCTTGTATTGGCTAAAACCTACACTCTCTAATTCTAAAGCAAGCAGAAGCAAGATGCATTAGCATGTTAATAGACCTTTGCACCCTAAGGTTCTGGTTTATCAGATATTAAGAATGCATTAGTGATTCACCAACAGCGATAGACAGGATTCATTAGCATGCTAATGCTACCTGAGATATACAGTTATTATTGTGTCAACCATCAAACAGTATCAGTGACCTTCTTATTTTAGTAGGCTTTCCCTATAACTTTGTTTGATAAAACACATTGCAATGTTTTTGAAGATGATGATTATTTTAAACATTTTAAAACTGAGGTATTATCTTAAGACTCCTTGAAAGGGCCAGATTTTCAGAGATGCTCATCTTTAGGTTATGTGTCATCTAATCTAGTGATAAAATAGACATTATGTGTCATCTAATCTAGTGATAAGCTAGATGCCAAGTGATTGGTATCATGTACCCGTAGTGAAGATACCTGAAATCACTAGCCATTTCTGTTTCCAGTAGGCCTGTTTAACCTTTTGGTCAACTTCTGCAGATAGAATCTGGCTAATGTTGGTTTCCAGCTCTCTGAGAACACCTTCCAGTCTACAGTAATATATTGTGGTTTTGCTGCATAAACATGTGGATCAGGCTATAGAAAGTGAGTCAAGATAGGTGAATTTTAGTTAAGTTATATTTGGGATCCAAAGCTCATTGGATATACAGTATTTTTGCATAGCCTCAAACTTGAGCTGAGCTTCATTTAGCGTTATAGTTTATCTGGCTGAGTGAAGGAGTTTGAATATACATAGATAAAAACCAGCACATTTCCATGAGATTTCCCAACACTGTAATGAATGATAGATCTATTTGATTCATCTACATGCTCAAAGTGAAATTAATAGTTATCTTAGGTTAGAAATGGATAGATTTATCACTGTGCTTTTAGTATTTGCTCTTCTTTATTGTTTCTTTCTTCTACTGTTTTGATTCACAGCACACCTAAAGTTATCAGCTCACAGACTTCCACTTGCATAGATAGAGGCTACTCTGAAATGCTTTTGATAGGTTTATGTGAATATGACAGGGGAAAATGGTTATATAAGTATAAGCCCTAGTGTAATTGTTGGTAAAAATACAATTGTGGATGTGAGAGCCTACTAAAATGGCTGATTGAGCATATCAACAAATAATAACAATGTAGCTTTCACGTCATTTATGTAGATTAACAATTTCACTTGGCATCTCTCCCATAATTTAGAGGCAGGAAAATTCCTAGTCTTCAAGTGCAGTCATGCAATTAAAGATGACATTGCCAGTGAACCAGACAGCTTAGATCACAATATAGCCAGTTCTTGATACTTCATAATAAATCTCCATTTTACAGTTACCATCTTAATATTTTCAAATACAGGCTTATCTTCATACTCAGCTCCCTGTTCCCTCACCTCATCCTACCCCTTCAAGTAAAGACTCCTGGTGTTTTCTGAAGAAGCAACTGATATATAATACTTATTATATATGTAACTTACTGTTACTTATATAATACTCATGTAACTTATCATATAGCACTACATGTCTGAATAGAGCTAGGGATCGTACTTGACTTTTTTCATCTGGGTAATGCCTTGGATAGGTATCAGTCATCCACCTCTCAGATTGTGCTGATCTGATATGATTAGGTCAATGGGGTTCATATGTCAAAGTGGCAGTATCTCAAGGAGATTCCACCTCCCTAGGTAGCTTCTTCTAGCACTTAACTCTACTGCATTAAGTACTCATGAGAGAGCTGATCTAGATCCAGGAATACTATAGCTACATCAAGAGGGAACAATAAAAAGACTTTCTGGGATCTATGGACTTTTAGTATCTGTTTTCACAGCTCTCTACGCTTATGAGTTCCATCTGTTCTAGTTGAGCTACCTTATGTATATGACATTAAGTGACACAGTACACCTGTAATTGCAGGGGCTTTTGAGATGCCCTCAAGTCTTCTATGGGGAAAATCAAGTAGATTTATTATTGTTTTTTTTCCCCAGACAGCTAAGACAGTAATTTAGGGTGATGGGAGAGGGGAATCTGCGTATTATATAACATGTGAAGGTCGCTTGTCTCTCGAATATAACCAGCCTCTCTGGATCTCAATTAGCACAAAGCACTTCTGCTAGAACCCAGAAATTCAATGTGTTTGCTGCTACATCTATGCCACCCGGACTAGCATGGAAAAATCATGTGGAAGGATATAGGCAAGCATTCTGTATTATACATGCAGCTGGGAAAAATTATTAATGCTATTTCAAGTGTTATTATTTAATGGTGCACCTGTAGATCAGAAATCACAGTTATGTACAGGGTACTTTATTTAGTCCTCCTCAGCTAACTCTAACCATATCATATATTAGTGAAATTCCCTTTGGTTTTATTACAGTAGCGCCATTGGTATTGCACCTGTACTTGGGAATCTATTCTTGTGATCACTGTCTTTTCCTAATAAGTTCTGAGCAATTAATTACCATGAAAGTAATAGGAAAGTAAGACTGAGACAAAGAATAATGTATAATATAATGTATCTAGAGTATTATTTAAAACATATTAACATATTGCTTTTTCATTTAATATTCTTATGTTGAAATGCCCAGAATTTATAGTCAGAAGAGGAAATCTGTCATTCCATCCACCATAAAAAAATCCTAAACCGAAACTTTTTCTTCCCTCAGAATGCACTAATAATCATACTCATACTCAACATATCTCATCCACAGGTCTCAAAATACTGTACAAAGAAGTTTAAAAGTAGTTTAAAAAGTGAATTTGAAACAGGCTCCTGTTTTATGTTATTTAATTTTTTCCTTCCTTTCTTCAGTTTAAACTTTTGACATTTATCTCATACAAACGAAAGCTAACTGGAGATACACAACCTTGAATATTGGGTTAGAACACTGGGTTAAGACAAAGTTCAGAACTTGTACAAGTTCCTTCAGGCTTTGACTCAAAGCAGAGATTTGTGCATTTGTAGTGAGATCTTTTCAAATCATTCAGTGCTAAATGTAGCGAAACTCTTAGCTGCAAATAATTAATATGATTAGTTCCAGTCTTTGTTTTTTTTTGTGCTTTGTAAATAGACCTTGGATCTCATTAATTTGTTTATTATTCGTTATTGATTGGATGTATCAGAAGAACAAATTTCAATCTGTGTGAACAATGTTTATTGGCCATATGGACTGCTCAGAATTACTGCTCTCACTGATGTGTAGGATTGGTCATTCTAGCTCTACAGTTTTGTTTTTCTCTCTTTACTGTTTTGTAGTCAAAATATTAGGCCAGTTGCTGCCTTGGGGAAGGGAGGTGGTTATGCTGCTGAGGTGTTAAAATCAAGGAACTCTTGCTGAATAGTAGGATAGATAGATAGATAGATAGATAGATAGATAGATAGATAGATAGATAGATGGCATCTAAATGCAAAGCTGGATTAAGACTCTTAAGACTCTGGCACCAAAGGTGTACTGCCATTGAGCATGGATCGAGCTATTCACACTTGCATTTGCTCCTTATTCCACAGATGGACCCTAAATGGTTGACTGAAAGTAAACACAGTAAGCTTGCAAACAGAGCATGAAGATTCCAGTGACTGAGGAAGAGAAGAGGATGGATAGAAAGAGTGAGGTAAGCAGGAAAAAGCTTCTGTTAGAAGAGCAGAGCTATAAACAAGATAGAGGAAGAATTACCGATTTCTTTCACTTCTCAATGCTCTGCTGTGCAGTTGCTTCATTTTCTTGACTTGTGTCAACACTGTTGAGCTACTCAAGTAAGTAGATTTTTGCTGTTCAGAACTTCCAGACTGACTTTCTTAACACTCAAACAATCAGCTTTTATGCTTCTATTGCACATACAGGATATCATCATAAATTACATCTTGTCTCTAATGTCTCCTATAAATAAGCTAAGGAATAAAATAGAAGAGGAGTTGATTGAGTTTGAGCAAATATAACCAGTGTTATCCAGATTATTTTTTAATTTAATTTGAAGCCATTTTTGTTGTACATGTATGCCAAGACTATGATTGTACTAGGCCTCTTCATCTTTAAAACAAGCAAACCAAAGTAGATAATATCCAGTCTCTCCTTTCCATGGCATTGCAAAATGCATGAAGTATTTAATATTGGAAATTATGCAGACAGGTTTCTGGAATCAGTTGGTTGAATAAATTGGTTTGGCAGATTTACTGTCAGCATTGTTGCTGATACTACTACATGAATATCCAGACTAGCTTAAGTACTGTTGAACTTGCTTGTGCCAACCATTTCACTTTCACTAATAAAAATAATGAATGTACAGAAATTGGGCTGGCAGAGTATCTGAGAAATAAAGTTGATAAACTCTGAAAATATCCATCTTCCAAGAGCAATTAATTTGACAGCTGAACTTTCAGTCTTTTGCACTTGTCCAGAAATGGCCAATGACACTAGGATTTCTGTGGCTGAAGAAAGAATGATTATTTGCTCATATAGTCATGAATGTACAAACAATATCTAATTACATCAAGAAGAAGATGATAACTGGTAACTGTGTGCTCACTGTAGTGATACTGCTGCTGTACCATCTTTTGGTCCTTTGCCTTTTATTATATTACATGCAGTTGGAATGCATGAGGTAGTTCAGAAAATATAGTTATTGATTTGCTATGAAAAGTTCTTTTTCTTATCCCAGTTGTGTTTTCTGGCATTACATAATTTCCTTCTTTAAGAGGAAACAATAGCTGGATTAAAGATGATATGCTGGCTGATGTACTATTGTGCCAGATAATAAATTAATATAAAGATAAAGATTGTTGATGTAAGCTCCAGAAAGCAGTTGCTTGTAGCTTTGACAGTAGCCCATCTTGCAGTACCACCTCTACGTGACATTTCTGGCTATATTTTCTGTACCACTCTGAGTCATCAGTGATAATCCTTTCCTTTAACTCCTTTCAGTTACAAAAGGCATGTTCACTAAGAAAAATAACAGGATGTTGGAGGAAAAAATCACAAGTCATCATGAGAAACACCTGGAATATGCCAACCTTTTGAAAGCATATTCTCTAAAATCTTTTAAGATTAAGTCCTCAGCTGCCGTAAAGTAACTGCTAGTTTAAGGAGCATTGCATTGATTTACCCTAGCCAGAGGTGGCCCTATGTTTTATAAAAGAAAGTGTGCTTCAGTATCTCAATATGAAGCACTTCAGCAACCACTGTAATTCCATTAACTACATGCTTTGCACTTTTGTAAATGTGCAGTCATGCTAAAATGATGTTGGGGTGGCTGTGTCCTGGTGGATGGTATTAAGTTTGTGGGGAAAAAAATAAACAAATTAGGATTTCCAATACTCACAGATCTTTTTCATTTCTAGCAGATCTAATTTTCTCAGTTGTTCAGCAAAAGGGCTAACATACCACAAAGATGAAGAGTCAATTATAAAGATACATGATATCACTATTATTTGATGTATTTAAATATCCCTCACCATCAGAACTGTTGCAATGGGCAGTATTATGGAATCATAGAATCTTAAGGGCTGGAACGGACCTGGAAAGATCACACAGTCCAACTCACCTGGCAGAGCAGGACCACCTAGAGTAGGTCACACAGGAGCTCATCCAGGTGGATTTTGAATGTCTCCAGGGAAGGACACTCAACAACCCATCTGGGCAGCCTGTTCCAGTGCTCCCTCACACTCATAGTGAAGAAGTTTTTCCTTAAGTTTCTTTGGAACCTCTTATGTTCCAACTTGTACCTGCTGCCCCTTGTCCTGTCACTGGACATCACTGAGAAGAGCCTGGCTCCATCCTCCTGACACCTGCCTTTTANATGAGGGCATATGGCTGGCTCATGCTCATCCTCCTGTCCACTAGGACTCCCAGGTCCCTTTCCCCTACACTCTAAGAGTTCATTCTCCAGCCTGTACTGGTAAAAGGGGTTATTCTTTCCCAGATGCAAGACTCTACACTTGCCCTTGTTGAATTTCATTAGATTTCTCTCTGCCCAACCCTCCAGCCTGTCCAGGTCTCGCTGAATGGCAGCACAACCTTCTGATGTGTCAGCCACTCCGCCCAGTTTAGTATTGTAAATATGCTCTCTGTTCCCCCATTAAAGTCATTAATGAATATATTGAACAGTACTGGTCCCAGCACCAACCCCTGAGAGGCTCCACTAAAGGCCTCCAACTAGACCCTGCCCCATTGATCACAACTCTCTTCCTGCTTCCCTTCAATCAGTTAACAATCTACCTCACTACCAGCCTGATTTTCCTTGACTAATTCTCCAATTGTCTATTTCCTATTGAGAAATGAGCTGTCAGACTTTATGCTTTATTTATCTCTAGTTATTGCTATGATGGTTAGGTTTGTGTTAATTCTGCAGCGGTGTCTTCACTGCAGGTAATGTTGTTCCTTTAAAGGAGCATAAAGGTTCTGAATTAATATAGTACCATATTTGTGCACAGCACTCCAAAAATCAGCATGTTATAACCATGCAAATAAATATGTAGCCAGCATATTTCCACCCAGCATTAGCATAACATTAAAAAAATGGAATTTACTTTGCGTTAATAGGAACTTCTAAGTATTTAATAGAAACGTTCAATAATTTAAAGAATGAACATCTGAGTACCATCCAAAGCTTGGCCTCTTTGGAACTGCAAAGGGCATTAAGTTCTTTAATGGATGTTTAAAAGTAGCCTGAAGTTCTCAAATAGCAATGATTTTTTTTCAATAGGAATTGGGTAATTCCCTCCTGGAAATTCTATTTGCAGCATGTTTCTTCTTTGTATATTGATTAGACATCACTCTAGCTGTAGTGAGATCACAAACCAGGGGATCAAGCTCTTATTTGGATACAATTGTGGTAATGAGATAATGGTCTTCAAATGAAATAGAACCTAATGTCCAAAAAGCCTATGAAAACACCTTATCTTTCATAATTTTCTTCTGTTTTGTTCCAAAGCAAGACAAGGAATTCAAAACAGTTATTTAATCACATTGAATTTGATGCAACATAAATGGCAGAATATAATTTATCCTTGAGTTTAACTAGCTGATTGCCATCTTTGTCCATTCCTCATTAGTATAGGGTTAAAAAAAAAAAAATCTATTCTGACACTGAGATCATAGTTATGTTATTGCACCATGTCAAATTAAGGAAAATCTTTTACTGGTTTATATTTCTTGACACTTGTAGGGTCTTTGCCAATAAAAATATCAATGGTATGAGTTCATTACTGTCTTTCAGAGTCCTGCCAGGTTTTAGGTTTGTCCTGTTTCATTTCCTTCCTTTTCCCCCACCCTCCTTTGTTGCTACACGATTAAAACAAGAATGGGAACTGACAAACTGACTAGCTACAGAGTAGAAAATAATTAAGCTGACTACCTGCAGCACTGTCAAATGTAGAGATAACAAACTAAAGGGAAAAAAAAAGGAGGAAAATATTTTTTCCCTTTATTCTTTTCTCATCATAGTTTTTCTGGGCTGTATATTACTCTTACAAAAGATTCTTAAATAAAAATATCTTTAAGCATTTTATATCCTCGATAAATGACATGTCATATAGTGCACTCTTAAAACAGAATGGATTTAATAATGCTTTGAATTGTTTTGATACATTGCCAGAAGGAATCTGCAGTGACTCCTAACATATTCACTTTAGAGAGAAAGTTGATAGAGTATTCAGTGTATTGTACTGTCCTACTATGCATTTTAAATATCTGCAAAACCAATTTAAATAATTGGGTACCTGTGCAATTAACAATAGCTGCTACATTATGCATGATTCCTAGCTACTAATAGTAAGAATCAACTACAGTGTTCCATTAGTGATTTTCAATTTGCTGCCAAGTTTTCTGCAATTGATTGATGCTACTTGAGTTTGTTTACAAAGCTACAAAACCAAAAATAGTGTGCCTCTCATCTCAAAGAAACTCTTCCCCAAGAAAAGGAGCCTTCGCTTCACAATCAGAATGACAGTGAGCTAGAGCAGACATATTCTCACGTTCCCCATCATGTCATGAGAAAAAAATGTTTCCTGGCTGCCCAGTAGACAGTGATATTTGCTCCTCCAGAGAGTTCTGTTTGCAGCACAGGAACTTGATCTGCATGACATAAAGTGGTCAGAGTTAAGCTGACTATACTTTTGGCTCATCCTAATGGGGCCAGCTTCTACAGGGCTCTACCATTTAATCTAAGAGAGCATTTCACACCATAAGCACAGTGTGGCAAACCAGAGTATGAAAACCTATACTGTGAGGAAATGTCAGGCAGAGCTGGAAGTCTAACCTATGCTCAAGGGCACTTCTATCATTTGTGTGAATATGGCAAGAGGTCTATGGATAGCAGGCAGGGGTGTGGCTTATGTGTGTTTTATAGCTGGTATCCCAGGGGATTTGTGGGGCAGCATTCTGTCAGGCTGTGTTCTGTGTGCCTCTGCAAAACACCACTAAATCCAGCTGTATGCTGAGCAAAGTCCTAATGCAGCTTTGTGAAGCATGAGGTAACATCTTCTCCATGTTAAGCATCTTCAGGAACAGGTCCTGACAACTCTGAAGATGTGCCCAGACACCATTCTAGCCTGGGCTGCAGCACCTGCCTGAAGCATGTCTTCTTAACATAAGCAATTGGTGACACACATGGGGACATGTATTGGTAAATCCCTTTCAGGAATCTCTAAATTGCTGCCTCACAAGATTTGCAGTAGTATTTTTCCTGCCTTATTTTTTTCCTGGCACCTGTAGAAACTACAGGCTCCTTCCGAGCATACCCCAACAACAGGAGCATGGTGATTCCTGCCTGGGTCTGCTTGCAGAGTTGAGCTGCTCCCTGTATGTGAGATGACATATGCCCAAGCATGCTACCAGACACATAAAGGAAGAGAAGGGGAAGGGGATGGAGAAGATAGAGAGGGAGGAGGAACTCCTCAACAAATGTGTGTCAAAACGTTAACTGGATTAGAATCTTTCCAAAACAGGCATAGCACAAACTTCCTTGCCTTTGGGAAACTGGATTATTAATGATTTCTCCAGCAATATCTCTGTCAGTGATTGAACATCAACTCTCTTGGGTTTACTCTTTGGGAAAAGGTTTGTTGTCTGCCTCTAAGAAGCTTGGTAGTATTCAGCACATGTGATAATGCTAAACTTGGCATACTGGTGGTATAGGATCTTTCACTAGCAGTTATAGCTGATGGAATTTCTATAGGGTCACTGTTGTCTTAAGTCAGATTTGAACTCTGTGGGCAGACTGTACATGGCTACACTTCTCTTTGATGTGAACTCTATGTTGCCATAGCATTTTGGAGCATGCAAGCAATATATCTATTAACTTCGCATGCTTAGTGTAACAAAGCAATCTCTGCCAAGAAAATAAGTACTGGTATGCAGTGCACAGAATTCCTCAAGCCTGAAATCCTTAGGGCATGAATCAAAGGTTGCAGCTACATGTAAGCCACCAAGAATGAGAATCTGGCTTCTCAAGAGCAAGACTCAGTCTAAGACCGGTAAGTGGCAAGCTGTTAAAGCCATTAAGCAATAAGGTTGACTGCTGAGAGGGTGACCTGGGACCATTTCTGTGTTATTACAGAAATGTTGTCAGTACATTTCTTCCATTCACATACAAAACTAAAACATCTGGCTCAATTATTTCACATATTTTGTAGTATAGTAGAGCATTAAGGCATCTGGTAGTAAACCACTCAACCATTCTACTCACTTTGCTTCTTTTGCTAGGCATTTAATATAATCTGTAATGTGTTCTTTAGATCCATAGTAGTAGTGTATTTTCATTTGTGTTTTCTGAGTTGACTGAATTTATGTTCTGGGTTTTTTTTTCAGTACTATGTTTTTACATATCAGACTTGAAACTTCATTATGAAATAGCTGAACAGCTTGAACAGTGCTTGCTGTACCTTGATTTATTATTTTCTACTTCTGCCATGGGTAGCTTAGTTATGGTCCTCTGTATTGTCAGATCTTATTCAAGCTGTAAATGCTGTTAAGCACAAGTACATTCTATAATGACTTTCAAGGACCTGATCTTTAATAATTTCATTTGCCATATTTCTAAACTTAAATCTGACTATTATTAACTTCTTTAACGTAACATTATATTGTCTGTCTGTTACCAGATTTCTGTCTACACTGGCAAAGTTCACGATGTTTGGCTATATTGTTGGACAGAAAAAAGTCCTTTAATGCCAGGAGTGCAGTCTCTCATTTCTCTTCAGCAAAAAGGAAGAAAATACACAGAAAATGTACTCTTATAAAAAATGTATAATCAAAAGTAGTAGTTCTTCTTCAGCAAAATTTTTGGCATTGCAAGTAGAAACTTGAAGAAATCTTATCCAAGTGTTCTAAAGGAAGCACAGGTTTGCTTGGCTATTGCAGGTTGATGTAGGGGAAAGTTCAGGCTGGTAGAGATATTCTCATCACTATCTTATTGGTCAGTGTAGTGGAAAGGGTTGATGCAAATCTGAAACATGCCACAAGACAGCAGATAACAATACTAGCAGGCATGAAATGTGAGAAATGCCACCTCTTCTATACAGCACTTAAAGGCTGGAATGATGCAGAGGTTAAACAGTAAGGCAAACTCTGGTGAGTGCAAGAGCAGAGTCAGAGTATGGTAGGGTGGCCAAGTTGTGCTCTTCAGCTGCATGTCCTTTGAAGGTACAATACAGCTGCCCTCTGGAGTTGTCTTGTAGGATTTGTGTGGAGAGAGTGATCTGATATTATTGTTCAGGAAACTGATGTTAAGGAGAACAGGTACATTTTTGTACTCTAGAACTGCAGAACAGAGTTGTGTTCTGGGTAGCACTAACTTCTGCTGGGCCAACAGAGAACCTGACAGGTTAGAGCTGGCGTGTCTGGAAGATTCTGATGCAAAGGAGCAAACCTTGCTCTAACTGTTTCTTGAAAATTGATGGTCCTGAAAAACTGAGGCACTGATTGACACAAAATGTTGACATATCTGACATACTTGAATTTGTTCCTTCAAAAGGCGGATCAGATAAGGGTAAGTAAGAGATAAGACATGGCTTGCAGCATGTACATGTATGGATTAAGTTGAGGGGAGAACAGCACATGAGTACATCCTTGGACAAGAGGCCATGAAAATGTATACAGGTATACCAACAGAGAGACTGCCTTCATAGACTAATAGAAGGGCCTCAAGCACAAGCCTTATAGGATTGTGACACTCACAATATGGAGTTATGTTGCAAGATTTTTCTTCACTCTCAGACAAAATAATCAGTAGCTCTTGTTTCAGTAGATGTAGTTATCTTTATAGATGACCAGCTGTCAGTGTCCAAAAGCAAGAAATAAAAATATTCATTTAAATACAAAATATAATCTGAGAGATTGTTAAGGACTGTATATACGTATATGCACACGGACATATATTTTCTCTGACCACTCTTTATAATTTGAATACTTAGAGAACCAAATGGTCTCCAGGGAAAAAGACAGGCAAGTGGCCACTGTCCATGCAGGAATCTATTGCACATAAAACTACAGCACAAGCACAGCCAATGGACATGAACCATATCACCAGAGCAAGGACAATTGTTCTGTTCAGTGTTCCTGAAGCCAGGAATACATCTGGGAGCTGCTCACCTGCAAATCAAATGTGCATACGGTATGTACTGTACATCTGGAACATAATGGACTTATGAGATGCTCTGACTGATGTTGACTTGCCCACAGCAAATTCTTTGTGTTCAGAAAGCACTGAAGGTCTATCCTGAGTACATTACTTGTCAGCTTGCTGTGAAAACAGGCCTGCACTGTATAGCATGGTCCAGATTCATAGCATGGGCTACACAAGGTGTGTGCACATACACAAGGTGTATAGGACTTTCTGGGATCGAAACACTGAAGTCCAGCTCCTTCTGTTCCCTTTCTACACCAATCTAGTAAAATGCCCCAGGCTGCAACTTTGGTTATGTAAATTATTTTAAGGATTTTATTAAGACATACATTTCAGCAAAGCAAATGTTCTCACACTTGTGAAAGTAGTTAGCATGTAATACATTGCAAATCTCAGTAAGGTGTTTTTTTTAGTTGTGACTAACAGATTGTTCATGTTCCGATGTGTTTTATAGTCCCCACAACTTTTATGTGACATCAACTTAAACATATGTGTTAGTGAAAGGGATTGGTTCATTTGAAGATATATGCTCACTATCCAGTGTTCCTTTTACAAAATAGGCAAAGAGAAGCTGTTTAATGGAATGCAGAATTCATGGTAAAAGATATAATTTTAATAGAAGATAAGAGAGAGGAGAGTCTTTGCAATGACAAAATCAACAGAAGAGAGTTTCAAAAACAAATTACGAGAGGGAGCCTGTCTGGCAGATGAGTATCCAAATTGTATCTGATACTTTCTTGCTAAAGCAAAATCACGAAACTGACAAACAATCCCTGAAGTCCTCAAAAAAATTTAATGATACTGAAAGATTCTGGTTTATTTTTTTCAGAAAATCATTTATAGATTAGGTTATAAATGATTATAAAACCAAGCAGTGCTTCATACCACATCCCTGCTGCTGGGTAGTGATGTTGCTTAGCAACACTTGAACAAGAAGAATCTTCCTGGATTGGCTTGTGTAGAGTGCCAGTGCAGGTTATAATGTGCGGTCAGAGAAGATACACACTGGGCTCATGAGCCATTTCTCAGCTTTTTCCTTGAAAATGCATTTTCTGTTTAAATAGGTGTTTTGGTTTCTTGCTTTATTTAGCCACTCATCCACGTTACATACTTCTGTGTTTCATATACCTGAGGAAGTCTTTGACTAAGCAGAACATAATAAGTGGAGTTTTGAAGCTACAGAAGTAATGGTCTATATTTTCTAAAGACGTTACAGCCTTTTTCTATGATATTAGCAAATATATCCAATCAGTAACACAAAATCTCAAATTTCCATTCTATACTTACTTAATCCACACCACATGTGTATTAGCTGGTTAGCTTACTATTAGCTGAGGGGATAAAAGCTTAGCCTTTTAAGGTACTTATTGGTTTGGGAATTTATTTTATCTCTGCCTCCCTCCTTACCCCTCCTTTAGTTGTATTTGACCCTTCCTCCACATTAGAAACTAGTTCAAGGTGCTTATCTAAGAGTGAAAAAGTTTCTCAGAAATCACATTGCCTTTTAAAACCTGTTACAGCAGTAAGGGTGAACAGGAAAGTGCTTGTAGTTAGCACCTTAGTGCTTGGTTCAATTCAGTAGCAGTTTGTGCTTGTAATTTATACCGCTGCAAAATGGATATAGAAAGCTACTATTCTGAATTCATGGCACCTTCTACCTGTTTTTGTAATTTATACCTTGCAAAGTGTCTACAGAATGCTATCAAAGTAAAAGTCACTTTTATGTCCATTTTACAGAAGTATAAGTTTCAGCAGAAATTGCAGGGCAATGCTGAATTGGACATGAAGTATCTTTATGGAGAATTATATGAAACAAAGATATCAGTTTTGAAGCCCTTAAATGAGTAAAACTCCTGCCAAAATTATGGGCATGTAAGGACTGTGGAGTATAGCTTCCATTACCTGTGAAGTGCTTTGGAAGTTTTAGTGTTAGTCTCTACATTGCTGACTTGCACAGATTTACCACTCTACTCCAGGCTTATTGGCTGGAATCCAGTTGTCTGATAGAGGTCTGTTGTAGATGTCTAGCTGTAAACAGAATATCTAAACCAAAACTCTCAAATCTCTTCCTCAAACCCTCTCTGCTTCCTGATTTCTCACTCAATAATAACAGCCTACTTGTCATGTAGGTCCATTATTTGAGACTGACTTTCTTCTTGGGCCCTTTGTCCATCCTCCATCTAAGCCTTTTATCTCTGAAATATAGAGGTATTACAACATTAATATCCTCTGTCCTAAAACGTTTGTCCAAAATATTGATGTTCTGGGTATTGCAGTGTCTCTTTTGAAGCTTAACAAATGGGGTCTAGTCCTCTTCCATTGCACAGATGATCTCTTTGCAGCCCTTAACTGACTTTGCCTCTTTTGTATCAAACATTGTGATCCTTCTCTCCCTGCTGACTCTTACCTCACGTTCACTCTTGCGCTGCTGATATACAACTGCATTTGACTGTCACTTAACGAATTCCTTGAAGATATATTTTAGTCAAGGACAGGAACCCTAGTAGCTCTGAAGTTTCTAGACTTGTCAGACTGGTTAATTCATATTAGGGCTACTCAAAAAATGAATAATCCTGTAGTATCTCTCTGCATTTGCTGTCTTCAAAGATGACATTGAAGAACAAAACAAAGCTGTGATGCTACATTGTGTAGGGGGTAGTGTAGGAATCCCTGCTCTCATTTGTTACTCTCCATTCAGAAACTTCATGACAGCTACTTCTTTGTTTTGATGGTCCCTTCCAACACCTACCATTCTATGATTCTATGTTTTCTGACCTGATGACAAAGTGATTTGGGCATTTAACATTTGAGAGGAGGCTGACATATGAGGAGAGAGCTGAATTTAGAGAAGGCTCTGAGGTGATGTTACAAATCTGTATAAATGTTTGATGGGGGAAAGTAAAGAAAACAGAGCCAGACTCTGCAGCTGTATCCAGTTAAAGGATGAGGCAAAGGGAGGGGGGAAAAAAGTGCACAAAATTCCCTTTAAACAGAAGAAACAACTTATTTTTACCATAACAGTAATTGACACTGGAACAAGTTGCTCTGAACTCTATGTTCCTGAAGAGCAACTTGCATAGATGGCTTGCTTTGATCAGGCAGTTGGACTACATGACCTCCAGAAGTCCCTTCTAACCTCTGTGATTCTATGTCCTTGTGGTTGGTCTTGATTAGAGGCATTTCTGATCTAGATTTCTGTGATTACCAGGCTGAGAACTCTGAGCTCCTGCTCACAAATGCAGCTTCCAATGGTTGATGAAAACAAAACCTGAAAAAACCTGATTGAAGGATCGATCTGGGAAGGAATTCTTTCTTGAGAGATCTTAGCCTATCCTTTTTTTGCCTCTACTCTATACTTTGCTTTCTGTGAGAAGAAATGAGTGCAGAAACCATGATTCATTGGTGGAAGACATAGGCAATCTTCCAGAAAGGAATATATAACAGTTACTCGGTTGAGTTACACAGCTGAAAAACCCTGGATGAAGATGTGGAATCGGGTAAGTGTTTTGAAGCAAGACAGCCACTCTGTTATCAATAGGAGACTGGTGAGTCTAAACTCTCAGATGAATATTGGTCTAGTTGCTGGCCTTCACTGGCACTTGGGAGTAGAAGAGGGTCTGGACTAAAGGTTGAATGAAATACAGGGTGGGCTTACTGGCTATGGGACTTTAACCCAGTATACCTCTCACAGTTTCTGAGACATGATGGTGGTGTAGCAACTTATTTTAGCTAGCCAAAATTATCCCACTGAAAGAGGAAATAACAGAGATTGTTTTGTAATAATCACTTTTTTGAAAGAATTTGTGCAAGTGATTACTTCTGTAGATTACATTTCAACATAACTGTAACCATAAATTCTCCTGCTGTATTTTCTTTGGAGCTGCTGCTTTTATAACTTATTTCCTTAACTGTATTCATTGCATATAGCTATCAAGCCTTTTTTCATCTTTGCAGTAGCAATCTTCATGTAAATTTATTTCCATGAATTAATCTTCCATTTCCTTCAGTTTCTTGTTTATAATGTCTCACACACATTCACCAAGCTATACAGGAAAACAAATTTTCTGAAAACTCTCAATATTTTTTTTCAAAAAGATAATCCAGGAAGTTTAGTGATATTTTGGCCTTTTAAAAAATATCAGTACAACCTTTTCAGCTAGACTTTGACAGCACTTAAACAGCAATGCTGGAGCTGTATTTTCTTGTATCTTTAAACACTTTCAGAGCTGTAAAACTTTTGGGGAGAGAATAGTATTATAATTTCCAAGATCCTGATGCTCGCTACAGATACTTCCATGTATTTGGTACATCTTCAAATCATAAAATTTTCTTTGCCCAAATTGAGTTGGTACAGAAAACCAGACTGTTATGTGCACAGAGTAGAGGCAAGTCTATTGAAAATGTTGGCATGAAGACATCTAGAGCATTGTTTCTTTGCTCTCTTTGTATGAGTAACTGATAACCATTCCAAATGTACACTTTCTCAGAAGGCTGGAATTCTCATACCTCCGGCAAGAACTGGAGATGGATGGAAAACAAACACAAAAAAGAAGTTCTTATTTGGTTTTAGATTCTTCTAGGGATGTTCAAGAACTCACAATTTCTTAGTTTCTAACTATGCTTACTTTCATCATTATTGCCTAATCACATTATTTACATAAGGCCACAAAGCAATAGGTGGATGTGTTTAACAGAGACTGGGAATACTAAAACTATTCTGTTCCTCCTCAGGATGATTTAAATGTATATTTTTGCCTTTCCCTTCCAAATTAATACTGTCATGTAGCTCTGAAATCACGAAGCTGTACAAAACAAAGAGAAACTATAATCACATCGAGAATCTGAAGATGCCTTTTTGTACGTCTGGTTAGTAGTATCTCTGTCACTAGATTCATGGAATCATTGAATGGTAGGGTTGGAAAGGACCTTTAGAGATCATCTAGTTCAACCCCTCTGCAGAAGCAGGTCCAGCTAGATCAGTTATCTTTTATTGCACTGTAAAATACCTCATTTATAGCAAAAAAAATCTCAAACTTTTCAGAGCTCTATGTCTTGTGTTTATTTGTATGCCACACTGCATGAAATTTCTTTTTCACAGCCTAGAGGAAAGTTCTTTTTATATCTATTTTCCCAAGAAGCCCATTGAGAAAAGATGCAGTGTGATTCAGTTTTGGAAGTTTAGTTATTAGAACAAAGTTGACTAATGTGTTTTAAATATGTATATAGGTCCTACTAATAAATTGTTGGTTCTCAAACTGCTTATAAAAAAAAAATGAAAACAACATTTTTCTCATGTAACATCTCAAAACCAATTCTGCTTCAACAATATTGGTAGCTTGAAGCCTAGATAGCTTCAGAAGGATTTTGATTCATTGGATTAAGTCCTCCTATGTGTTGATAATGATACATTTTTACACTTTTTAATATAACATATTGTCACTAAAAGAATTTTTGCTCAGTTTCAGCAGTTACTCATCAAAGAACACTACAAAGATATTGTAATGTGATTGCTGAATACAAAGGTAAAAGTAAGCTGTGAGTTAAACACTGAAGAGGAACTGGGCTAGGCCAACAACCCCTCCACAAATGTGTTTGGGCAGAGCAATTAATACGTTTCTGTATATATTTTTGGATAGAAAAAAGTAATTAAGTTGCCACATATCACTTTTTAGAAAAAGAAGTAAAACGGAGAGGTTAAAATATTGTGGTTTTTTTCTTCCACCTCTTTTATTTAGATGTTTCCAATATTATTTTTTCCCTTTTTTTTATGGCATGACACATACGATATTTAAGAACAAAACCAAACACATACATCAAACTGCAAAAATAAGAAACAAAACCCAAGAGATGTTAAAATAAATAATGTATAAAACACACTTAGGTATTGATCACATCAGATAATGACATTTGTATTTAATGGATTAATGTGGCACAATTTGTTGTCAGTGTGAAGAGTTTTATACTGTGCCATTCAGCAAGATATAAACACTTTAGAACTTGTTCTCTTTCTCTCCCTTCTAGGTACTATGTTGAGTCCTGTCAGTTTCAAAGAGTAACTGTAGCAGTCTGATAACGCACAATAAGACAAATCCATGGAATGGATAAGTTCAGTTTTTCATGGAGCAATGATAAACAAAATGTTTACTGTCTGCTCACTTGTAAAATAAAAAAATACAAGGAAACCCTAAAACCTGGTTAAAAACAATTCTACAAATGCCCTGGGTCAGACTTTGCTTGTGTATGAAGACAGCAAGTCTTGTAAGCATTAGCAGAATATGTCTTCAATTTATAAATCTAACTTCCCTTTCAGAGGATTTATGGCTTCAAATTCTCATAGCATTACCATTTCTGATCACTCTTGAATATATAATAAGCTAAAAAATGGCTCAGACAGACAATTATTCAACAGATGTACACAAGATGTTATGCTTGGAAGAAGAATTTATGAAAATCCTCAGTAGTAGCAGTGGGCTTTTTACCATTCATTTCAATGGAACATCTGGGTACTGCACTTTTAAAAATCTAATATTGATGTCTGAAAAGAATCAGAATTCTGAAGCTTCTGTTTCCACATACTATCATATTAAGAAATGAGACCATTTTAATAATGGGTAAAAGATACTAAAAATGTCAGTGAGCATCCTTGTAGATTGAGATCCAAATAACAATTCTGCTAGAGAAATATCACCTCCAAGGTATTCTGTGAAAATATGCCATAAAATTAAAAGTAAAAAAAAAAAAAACCAACAAAATCCCAAACCCCCAGATTAATACCACATTGCTACAGCTGAAATGAAAGCAGAATACAGAGTTGTAGTGGTCGGCAATAAAAACAGGCAAAACAGTGATTGCAATTAAAAATGGTTTCTATTTATTTCAGTTTTCTCTACATGCATGTTAAGAAAGCTTCACATCATTTGATCTTCAAAAATGCTTAAATGATCATATAAGAAAAACTTATGCTTACCTCATTATGGTTAGCTCTTACTATGGCCTTGAGAAGCTCACACAGTGTGCTGGGACCTTTGCCATCTCTATGCTGAATAGGATGTGTAAATCCTGGAGTATTACTCTATTCTACATTTCTTTAGTTTTCAGCAGCTCTTACTGGATACTTTGATTAATTTTTAAAAACTGAACACAAACTGGAGTGAAAAAAACATACTTGTATCCTTAGTAAGCCTGACAATTTCATTCTGATAATGCACTGAAGATTTATCAACATTTTCTCATCAAATAGATTTTGGCTACAGTCTATTAGACACTTTAAAAGAAGAAGCAATAATGACCCCAATTTGAAAATAGGTATTTGGGTCAACTTTCATTTACACGTTTTGCCTGGCAAGGGGAATTTGATTGCTGTCATCTAGTATATAATCTAAGGATAAAAATAAAATTTCCAGGTTATTAAAATGTCGTACTTCATACTGAAGGGTCATACTTCAATAACTGAATAGCTATTAAAAGATTTCTGAGAGGACATAGTATATCAGTGCTCTTAACAATAAAAGAGGCAGAACTGTTTAGAAGATGCATGCTCTTTTTCCTCCTAAACACAGATCTGCTGCTTTGTTTAATCTTGCCTTACACCAATGCAGTAGTGTTGTATTCCTGTAATTTCCTTCTTAGGAAACTACTACTGATGCACCAAATTTTTCATTTAAAAAAAAAAATAAATCCCATAATAGTTTATTTAAGTTCAGGAATGTATGTTTTCAGCATCTTAGTGATTTCTTTAAACATAAAGCCTAAAGTGGCAAAGATAAATATTCAAATTAATAACAGCCATCTGAGTTTATTTGTTCAAGTAACTTCCTTTAAATCATATTGATATTTCTAAAGAAGACAAGTCAATTTCTTGACTAGTAAAATGAAATGAAAATATTAAATAGAATATGAATTGTTTAATAGAAGTCATCAGAAATGACATTGAAAGCCAAGGACACATTGCCACATCTCTATCTATTACAATTAATTCATTGATTTTCTTAGAACAAATACTGTGAGGCATTAGATAAGGATATTTTAGGAAGATGGCCTCTGAAGTGTAGAGAAGATGTGCACATAACATAGGGTTTGATTTAGGATTTGATAAAGCGTTGTTTTGGGATTTTGGCTGCAACTGACACAGAATATGGAAATGCTGCCTCTCTGTCAAGTGCAGGGCAGTAAACCAATGTAGAAGTTTAGATAGGGAACCTCGATATCACAGCTGGCTAACCTATTTCAGCCAAGAAAAATAGTGGTATGATTGTCCTTTTCTGCTCAGGGGATCAGCAGGAGGCTGTGCCAGGGTCTGTGTCTGTGTTCACACAAACATTCTACAAGGTTTTACAATAATATGCCATTTTCAAGTACTCAGCCTATGCATCAAAATCACACAGCTAAAAAGTCATATGTCAATTGATTTTCTTGTGTTAACAGCAATGCTGTACTTAGCTGAAGTGCTGGGTGCTCTGTTTCAGATAATATCTGTTCCATGTGCTGTATTTTGTGCAAAAGCCTAGGGAACCTGAGATTTTTCTTGTTCCCATTGGCTAATGACAGAAAACTTGGACCAATACTGCTAAATACCACTGCCAAATCTTAACAGGTAGGTCTTGTCCCACCGGCGATTTGCCCTTGAAGCATAGAGTTTAAGCAGATGGGCTACAAAATTCCCTACAGGAAGAAACATCTAAACATGGAATATAGCTATAGTCCCTCTAAGACACCAAACCCCAACAGAAGGCATTAGCTATAACAGGGGACAGTGAGGCAGTGAAATTGCACTAACAAAAGAGAGGAGTTGCTATCTTATGTGTTTCAGGTATCTACAGGAAAGCTGAGGGTTTACAGATGTTCGAGATGTTATCATGGGTTTAATCACAGAGATTTTTGATAGTCAGGTTTGGTACAAAGGAACCTGAATACTTGGAAAAGCAAAAGTGAAGACAGAAGTGAAGAAGATGTTTGTGGGGCTCTCCAGCTATGACGCTATCACAGTTTGCAATTGTAGTCATGTTGACTATACACACAGCACATCCTTTGCTTGGAAGTGATGGGTCTAAGTTTCTCCACCAGTGTAGCTACACATGAGAACTTACAGAAAAAAAAACCATCCCATTTTTCTGCTTTCCTTCTCCCCTCTTTTATATGCTTATGAGTTGTTTCAAATGACGAGAGCAGTAACAACAGTATGAGCTATTTTTCTTTCCTGTCAATGGGAAAGATGCTGTTTTTTTTTTTTTTTTTTTTTTCACAATTAAAGGCACCTAAAATGGAAGTATTCTCAATGAAAATTTCCATGCAATCCAAGTGAAAGTGGAATGATGTTAAAATGAAATAATAATATTTTACAGTTCACAGATTTATGTATTTTAAAAGGTTAAGGTATTTAAAATTCTTTTACTGTTAAAGCTAAATGAGAAATTATTAGATAATGATAACAGAATTCTTCACTTATAATACTCTTGTTTATGGGATGTCTCAAGGTAAAGAAGCAATTTCTCTGTTCTGACAGTTCAGAGGTCTAATATGTGTTGTAGTCATGCTTGTACTGGCTTGGATTTTAGTGGGTGAATACTGCAGTTCTTAGACTGCAAGAAGTTTCTAGTGGGACTTCTGTATAGCAGACACCACAGTCAGGTTGTGGTCTTGGCTGAAATCTTGTGTAAAGTGGTAATGATGTCTTCAGAAGTGTTTGGACAAGGGCTGCTGCTTGTTAGTCATAAATTCACTGAGGCCTCCAGAGGTTGTCTAGTACAACTTCCTTTGACAATGTTCACAGTAAAAAAATCCAACAACCAACCAATAAAAAACCTGTTTCCTTATATACAATTGGAATTTCATACCTTGCATCTCATGTCTGTTGCCTCTCATCCTTCCACAATTGCATCCTTGACAATAGTTTGGCTCTGTACTCCCTATACTTTCCCATTAGGTAGCTGTAGACAAAGATATGACCTTCCTTCATCCTGCTCATTTTTAAGGATGAATAAACCTAACTTCCTCAGCCTCTCCTCACACATCACATGCTCCTGGACTTGTTGCACTGTGTGAAGGACTTTGGAGAACCGGTCTCACAAATGCCACACAGAGGGGAATAATCACTTCCTTGCCTTGCTCTCAGAGCCCAGGACGTAATTGGCTTTCTTGAATGTGATGGCACAGTTCAGCTTTCTGTTTCCAAGGTGCTTTCATCCAAGATACTCCACTCTACTGTTGCATGGAGTTATTCCATTCCAGATGCAATACTTTGCACTTACAGAGCTTTGTGAGATTCCTAATCTTTTTTTTTCAGTCTGCCTAGTTGCCCCTCAATAGTAGCTCTGTTCTTCAAAGCATATTGGCTGCTCCCTTTCAGTTTGGTATCGTCAGCAAATTTCTGAGAGTGCACTCTCTCCCATCACCAGGGATTAGGCTGTGTTTCACAGTAGCTTGGCACAATCAGGTCATCACACCTACATGATTTTGCTATGCCAATAGCTGCATTCTGATGGCAATAATACAATAAAAGCTGTGACAGAGTTTGAAAATATTTGCTTTTGTTGCCAACCTCTGTTGCACTAAGTAAAATGTTTGAGTGTCTACCATGTTGCAAGCCTTAAAACCAAACCACAAAGGAAAAAGAATTTTACATACAAATATTAGAATATTATAAAAGAGACAATAGACAAGTAATAGTTCTCTTCATGGATGTATGGGAAACTTCTAAATATTTATGCTATTTTGAAGGTGTGGATGGCTTTAAACCTTTTAGAGTGAATATGGTGTTCCTGTACTTGTGAGCCATTGACCTTAATGATAAAACTTTTTAACTATAGTGCCTCTGGGCTATCAAATAACATATCACATAGTTGTATTTTAAAAAGACTTTCAATTCTATGTGTTAATAAGATTCAATTTTAATGTCATTCCGTGTTTAACGTATACTCCAGAATCTCTAACTTTTATTCCACATCTGAAATGCTTAATCTGCTTTGATCTAGTGGATCCTGACCTGGCTTTGAAAGCTAGGTAATGCAGCAGTGTTCCTCAGAGGGACAGCATGTATAATCTTAAATACAGCTGTATTTTAACATGATTGTATAAGCTTTTTTTTCAGCTAGGACAAAGACTCATTCAAGTCTTTGCATCCCAACCTATCACGAGCTCATGATACAGAGTGATAATGACAGAAACATTGCCCCAAACCACAACAGTAACTCTGATTTTGGTGAGAGATCCTTAGGAGTAAGATGCTAATTCCCTCCTAGGGGGCTCCACATGTGCTCTCCTCTCTGTATAGATTTCTTACTGGAATCATAGAATGGTAGGCGAGTATGCCAGATTTATTCTACAGAAGTATACTCTAATTACTTTAATGGAGATTTAGCTGTTATTTGTATAGAACTTACTTTCACTGAATCTTGCTGAGATTTTGTGCCAATGTTTATTCACAGGAGGTTCCATCTATAAGTGTGACTTCATTCTATTGTTTCTAGTTATGCTATATTTTTAAATTTCATTAGTTTTCTTGTACAGTGGAATGCAGTTCTTGAACAATGCAATGCTTTGTGATTTGTCTCCAGGGAACCACTGCACTGAAGATACTCTACTTTTGTGATTTGTCCTAAGACAAAACCCATTTAGGAGAGGGATTGATTTTATGACTGGTTGGTCATTGGGCTAAACCAGCACATTAAGTTATAAAAATAACATAATTCTTTTATTAACAGTACAGTATTAATAGTACAATGTGTAACACAGCAGAGTCCTGATCTGTAACTGGGTACTCTCCTAGATTAGCACAGATCACTCGGAAATCTCTGGGGGTTCTTTTACTTTTCAAGATCAAGTTGCCACTTAGTTGTCCATTCCTGACAACAGCTTCTGCTGATTTTCACTACCTGAAGCCTCTTTATGACAAAGGTGAAATAAACACTTGATAAGGCAGGCCCTCTAACTTAGAGGTCTTGTATTATGATCTAGACTCATGCAATATGTTGTCTTGTGGATCAAGGTACACATTAGGGCTTAGCAAAGCAATAGTTTTTTTCTACAGAATCACAGAATCATTTTGGCTGGAAAAGACCTGTAAGACTGAGTCCAAGCATTAATCCAGCACAGACACATCCATCACTAAACTATGACCCTAAGCGCCACATTGACATGTTTTTAAAATATCTTCAGGGACAGCAACCCCGTCATCTCCTGAGACAGCCTGTGCCAATGCTTGACAATATTTTTTATTTTTTTTTTTTCCTAGTATCTAATCTACACCTCCCCTGGAGCAACTTGATCCCAGTTCCTCCTTTTATATTGCTTGTTACTTTGGAGAAGAGACCAGCCTCTATCTTGCTTCAATCTCCTTTCAGGTAGTTGTAGAAAGCAATATTGTCTTATCTCAGTCACCTCTTCTCCAGACTAAACAATCCCAGCTCCCTCAGCCGCTTCTCCTAAGACTTGTGCTTCAGACCCTTCACCAGCTTCATTGCCCATCTCTGGACACACTCCAGCACCTCAATGTCCTTCTTGTAGTGACAGGCCCAAAACTGAACACAATATTTGAGGTACATCTCCACCAGTGCCAACTGCAAGGGGTCAATCCCTTTCTCAGTCCTGCTGGTCACACTCTTTCTAATACAAGCCAACATGTTGTAGATCTTCTTGGCCACCTGCACACACCGCGGGCTTATATTCAGTTGGTTGTCAAACACTCCTAGGTGCTTTCCTTGCAAGGTCTTGGAGCTTCAGAATCAGAATATTAGACCATTATTATGTATCAATTCTGTGTTGGTACTTTAGGACCTCTGAATCTTACCCCATGTTCACATATACCTAATTATTGCAAAGGGCAACTCAATATTAAGCTTTAATTTCTGAATTTCTGGGGTTTTTTTTTGTTTCTAAATTTGTGAAATTGCAATAGCCTATATGCAAAGGCATTATCTGATTGCCAAAATTGGTTAAAGGGTATAATCTTTTAGGACTTTACAAGACTGGGTCAAAATATTTGGAATAATCATAAGTTAAAACCTCAAACTATAAAGTGGTTGTAGCTGTGAGCTAGATGCATGAAGAATACAGTGTATGCCTTTATGTGAATCTCCAACTGCTGGCTTTAAAACTACTGGTACTGCATTTGACAGTTCAAAAGATGCAATGGTAACAAAAGAAACAAAAAAAAGAGAGAGAGAGAGAGGAAAACTTGTGCTCCTTTGTGTGAAAGACAACCACAAGGTTCAAAGCGATTGGCGCATTTGCTCAAGGAGCAAAAATTCAAGCTTTGCTCATCATATGGGTAAATATACATGTGGAAAAACACATGTGTCCTGTCTGTCTCCTGAGAAAAATTGTTTCTTCATTTTTCTTTGACCTGTAGTCATTTACCATTAGTAGAGAGATGCTCTCACTATAGAGAAAGATGGTAAAACTTTACATAAGAATAAATACTTTTTCTAGCATTGGAATGCTTTGGTACATTGTGACATATGGCATAAGTATAGAGAGGAATTCTGTTACAATTATTGTAATCATATCCTCTTGGAATGATAATGTTAGATACTTACATGCTGGTACATCAAAGGCCTCATTGATCATTTATCAGGAAACAGAAGGGAAAACCTAGTTTTTATGTAAATGCAGAAAAAATGTTAATAAAAAGTGTGCAGTGAAATTCTCAGTATTGCTATAGGGTTATAATGACTAACTCGACATTTTTTTAATCTTACTGTTCGCAATGTATTACTTGAGAGATTTTGACAAGTATTAGGTATTAAAATCTGATTAATGCTAACTGGACAAACAATTTTTATTTCAATATGGAAAGAAAAGGAGAGCTATCGCTGAGATGTAGTAAAGTAGAAGAGACTATATGTGGATTTTAAAGTGTATAAAGCACAATTGCTAAAGAATAATCATATATTTCAATTTCTGAGTAAGGATGGGGCAAGGACAAGAGATGTTCTGAACAGCAGTTGCTTGAATCTAAATCCCAGCAGACTTGTGCTCTGTGTCAAGCAAACCAGGAATATGAACATGAACATGAATCTCTAAGCACTATGTTGCCTATTATGGTGTGAGCATTTCTACCTCTAATTTTGTACACTTTCATTTTTATTTCAGAACAGAACAAATTTTTGATTTCTAACTGGTCTCTATTATTAGTAATTTTTTGCCTAGTGGTATCTTCAACAGTACAGTAAGGATTGCTGTGTCAGGTGATACATCCTAATTATTTTTGTGCTTGGAAAGCATGCTCTTAACCTCTGGTTCAAACAGCTCATCAAGGAAAAGCAATTTTAATGTGAGGAGACAGAATCTAATGTTATTCAGATAGATGAATAGTAAGCTATCATTCAGCCTTTCTTTCAACATGGATGTTAAAAGAGCTTGAATTCGCAGTCACTGCTCAAGAGAAGAGACAGAGAGCTGAGTTCATGAAATGTATAGTATATATGATAATAAAGTAAAAATTCCTAAGCTGCAAAAGATACAGACAGTAGAACCTTTCCTCAATACACACATCCCTTAACTGCTGTGAAAGGAAGCTGTCAGTAATACTACATGTGGTTCCTAGACCTTGTTCCTGTTTGTTCTAATATTACTTTCAAATTGTTCAAGTACCATATGTTTATGGATTTTTTAGCCCACTTTGGCACAGAAGATGATATTCAAAGTATTTATAGTCTAACAACTCGACTCTGAAGTTGTAAGTACTTTTTGTATGTTAGTTACTGGGAAAGTGTGCAGTAACTCTGGTGCCATTTGCAGGCCCAGAGCCCAGTGCTTTCTAAAAAGCACATTACCAATGGTATAGTCATCCAGTAGGGCATATAGACACTGATGTGTTGTAATTGCATTGCATACCGATTTGCTGTTGTTTATAAAATCATTTGAGCCATGCCAGAATAATTGAGTGCAATATGACAGGAAAGATAAAAATAATGGTCTCACAGAAAACATAATTTTGACAATAAGTATCTTCTTAGAATCTTCATAAAACAAAAGCACTTCACAAACATCCTGATTTTATTTGTCTGAGAATAACAGTGTGATTTCTTATTTGGCATTACATTAGACTGTACATAGATTCATCGAATAAGCCCAATATGAAAAACTTTCGATCTAATAAGTAGCATCTCCTGGCTTTGAAGCAGCTGTGATATTTTGTATTATTTATTTGCAAGATGCTTTCTGTTGGCCTCTGTTAAAAATTCAAACTCTCTTTATTAAAGAACTTTTACACCAGATTAAAATTTTATGAAGATCATACTTTAAACTTTTATTTTAGCTAAGAGAAAGACTAAGCCTTTTTTCAGACTCTTCAGGAAAAGATGATACTGACTCTGAAAATAAGCTGGTGCTTTCACTGAACCTCAGCTGAAAGCTCTCAGTGTTTCCTGCAGCTCTCTAAAGCAGCCTTATTTAAAACCTCTTATATACAAAGATTTGGAATGGAATGGCCTGTTTGTTTCCTACAAGGCTGTTTTCCCAGACTTAAGCAGTTGTGAAAAGCGTTAAATATTTGAAAAACTTCACTTATTTACTGTATTACTTTTTTGTCATTCTTTGACTTCTATAGACAAATAATTGCTTTTGAGCTGCAGGTCCATGAAGACAAAGATCAGTGACTTAAAGTAAAATTCCTGTTGAAGATTTTAGCTAATAGTTTTAGGAAAGGGCATTCAAGGCTGCATTTCAGTTGCCATATTAGTTTATCTGTGCCTTACTGCAGGTGCTCCAGTCTTCTATGCCTCATCCATCCTATCTGGAACCTGTGGGCAATCAGACTGCGAGCCAGTGGTTGCTACCACCCTCTGGTGGGGCTCTATTTTGGCATTTAGTCATGTGCAAAGAAACTGTAAACAGGTACTTATTGTCTAACACTGAGCTGTTTCTCAATCTGATGGATGTATAAATGCCCTTGCAATAGCTTTACAGGCTTTCACAGTCATTCTTGAGGTTTCCTAACATCCACTGTTCTATAATATTACTACTGAAGAACTGCAGCTCTTGACTGATACGAGGATAATTCAGTTTCCTTGTGCCTCATTTGAATTATTGTCAGTTTTATGCTTAATCTGGGGAGTGTTACCTGTACTGACTGCCTTTGTAGAGGAAGAGAACACATTGTTGTGGAATCTGGTGGATCTGATTTGTAACAATCTGGGTTACATCAGCTATTCCAATGCCTGTCACAAGGGCTGTTGTCTTCTTTATGTTCTGCCCATTATACCTTACTTATGCTGCATCTCCTTTTTCAGAATCTGAATTGTCTTCTGGCATATTGAATGACTTGATTCACAGTGTGGTCTAGTTTTAGTCAATAGTTTTGCACTTGCTTCAGTCTCTTTAAACTGCTGACCTAACTCCTTCATTCAGATTTCTAAGGTACTAGTTTTTCTATGTTACTCAACATGTTTTCATAGAATCATAGACTCATGTCTGTTTTCACCTCTAATATGGAGGATGACGACTGTTCAACAGACAAAACATGTACAGATTGCAGATGGCATAGAATCATAGAATGGTAGGAGTTGGAAGGGACCTTTAGAGATTACCTAGTCCAAATCCCTGCCAAAACAGGTCCACCTAGATCAGGTCGCATAGGAATGTGTCCAAGCAGGTCTTGAAGACCTTCAAGGAAGGAGACTCCACACCCTCCCTGGGCAGCCTGTGCCAGGGCTCCCTCACCTGAACAGTATAATAGTTTTCTCCTTATGTTTAAATGGAAATTTTGTGTTCTAGCTTCTTTCTATTATCCCTTCTCTTGTCACTAGGTACAACATAAAAAATGGACAACCCAGCCTCCTGAAATCTATAGTTTAGATATTTGTAAACATTCATAACATCCCCTCTCAGTCTCCTCTTCTCCAGACTAAATAGACCCAGTTCCTGAGGCTTTTCCTGATAAGGAAGATGTTCCCGTCCCCTGA